>CAXHWN010002588.1:2166309-2498224 GCA_964020975.1 Hermodice carunculata
TGTCGGTCACACCTGATAAGTTTTCACATTAACCTTCAAAGGTGGTCAGAGTGTGCATCTAGGTCAAACCTTGGCTGGGATGGTTTAAGAGTGACCTTGATGTCAATGTCACCCATGCATACATGCCTACTGATTACTATGCAAGTGAATGGGGATAGCTGTGGTAGTGCACATTTTCCACTTCTTCTCCATAACCATCAGATTCATTTCAAACTTGGTGGGGATGTACCTTGGGTGGGTCTCTACCAAGTTTGTTCAAATGGTCATGGTTCAGTGATTTTTTAATTTTTTTATGAATTTTTTTTCGGTGATTTTGGGGCAAAATCTTAAAAAATCTTCTCTGAAACACTTGCCACTTGCTTCGAAATTGTATAGGGACACTTGGTTTAAACATATTTTATTAAAGCAATTAGGATACAGGGCAGTGCCCTATATTGATCCTTCTTGCAGGGACACTTCTGGGTACCCCTAGACTTAAATTTGTTCAACAGGTGGTGCTGAGATTCATTTCTATTTTTTTATGAATTTTTGTGTTTTCACTATTTTTGACTTCTTCTCAAAAACCGTCACTTACATTATGCTTGTGTAAATATTCCTTGTAGAAGGTCACAAAAAATTTGTTCATCAGGTGGTGTTGCTGTGGATCCCTAATTTTTCATGATTTTTTCAAGTCTGGTACTTATCAGTCAATGGATCCATTCCTATCGATTATTATGCTTTATGAAGCTTAGTAAGATTATATATCTGGGAGAGACCCAAACTGGAATTGTATCTGGGTCACCATGACCCAATTCTTAAGGTCACTGTATCACCAATCTGAACTCTGTTTCTGTATGCTAACTGCTGAAAAACTTCGAACTATAAATTTGGTACGATTATCTAGGCGAGGCCTACGTTGGGATTATAAATGGGTTACAGTGACCTAATTTTCAAAATCACAAGGTCCTATGTCATTTTATTCACACTCATAAAATATAGTACATTTGACAAAAAAAGACAGAGCATTGACAAGATTTTTAAATTGTGACCCCCTTTTTTTTCCCAACTGACCATTTGACCTTGACCTTTAACTCAAATTTTGAAAATGCTAATTTCAAAATATGTACCTTGTTTCCAGCTTTCCATACATGGTCTGTTGGTTCAAATCAGTATCCGTAGATGCCCGGATGCTTCACTCGAAAAGAGCAAGCCAGTAATGGCGCCCAAAAGAGGAAGGATATGGGGCGCGTGTGCACATGACGTCACCATCAGTTCCACATGGACCGAGAGATGGCACCATGGGACCGTCAAGTTTTCAGAATCAAGTGTGAGTAGCAAGCTTCTCATCTCTATTTCTTGGGAGTCATGCCCAGACACAGAGGTCTTGGCAATAGTGGTCAAGAGGTAAGTATACTCATTATTATTGATATTATTCCAAATATCCCGTATCCCTTTGATAAGGCTACATTTATGATGCACTCACTTTGGGAGGCGTTATGGCGGGAGGGGGGAGGGCGCTGTAATACATCATCACAAAACACCATGAACTTAATTTTTAGTCACCTTTAATTCCATATGGCAGTTACAAATATCATGCGATGATGCTGCTCCACTGAAATGACCCAGCCTCATTTGTAAGATGAATAGACCATCCTCACAAGTATTCTTTAATGTAACAAAGTTTGCTGACCAACCACATGCATCTGATGGTACAAATCTGCCTTAATTGTGTGGAAGCTTCATATAATTAAATCTGGGTATCTGGCTTGAATGGTCTATAAAACAATAACATTTTAACTACCATGTAGTAGAATTGAGCTAATTGTTTCCCTGTTCAATTTACCATGTTATAAATGCCATGCAGTTTCAATAGTAAGTTCCTTCACTTTCAAAGATGATTGATCCCATTGTAAAGGCTGCAGAGAACAACTCTTATATCCTGATCACAGAAACCATGCTTTACACATGTTCCACAGGAAGTTTCCAAGATGAAACTTATTGGCCATTCAACTGCAGCCATGGTGTTGCTATGGTGGTGCATGCGAGTCTCCTGGCACGTGGTCTCCAAGTTTGCGCCAAACCACCTGTGGAATGGTAAACATACATCTAAATATTGTTTCACAAACAATTCTGATCTCCTGACTTCAAGAAAAATTATAAAATTACAGGAAGTGTGCACACGCATATTTGCACATGAACTAATTGTTTATTACTGTGACCTCTTTACTGAGAAGCACACACAGTGCACATACATGTACTGTGTGTGTACTATCATTTTGATCGGTATAATATGTCAAGTATTGGAAGAAGTTTTACTGCAGTTTGGCACAAAAATACTCCACATGGCTAGGTGACTGGTGCCCAAGGCTGCTGGTTCAAGACCCTGCGGTTCCAAGGTCACAAAACATGGCTAACTTCAAGAAAAATCTATTCTAGTACATGTATTTTTGATGTACATGTATAATGGTAACAAACATCTACTCGGGTATGCGCTATGTAAAAGGATGACATTGACCTGAATATTTACTCAATTTATCTCAGGTCTCAGGTACTTCTGTACTAAATTGAGCAAAATCTACTCAAGCATTTTTTAGATACCACAGTAATAAATTTTATGACCCACACAGTGCAAGCACCAGTGTAATACAAGGCATGCATATTAATTTCCCGGCACAACTGCATACATGGTTGTCTTAGTGACCTAGGTCTCGCCTAGCGAGATACCCTTTGCTGACTGTGCGGGGAAACGGGATATCACTAATATTTTGGAAATAAATAAATAGTATATGCAGATGAAAATTTATCTTTGTAACCAATTGAGGAAACACTAAATGAATATGACTTTGGTATTTGTCACCTTAAATTTCTCTAAAAGACACTCATTTTGTGCAAAAGGAATATCTAGCCCTGTCTATGACAGCAATATGCCTTAGCGTCCTCCGTGACTGACTGGCATGAGCCCCGTGCTTTGTGGCGGGAAATTAAAATGCTTGTCTCGTATTACAGGATTGTCCCCAAGGGAAATTTAAAGCTTTGCCTTTTTATCCATGTTTGGAGGTTGAGCTGTGCCCAGCTGCTCCATCAAGGCAATATGGGCATAAAATCCACATTTTTACCTATTTTCTAAAACATATATATATCTTCATGGAGAGCTTTCTTGATAGCTTCATATGATTTTGTAAAGCTTTAAAGTACTGATAAGCTATAAAGCAGCCCTGAAAACAATCTGACAGCTGCAGCATATGCAAATTACTAGCCTGTGTTGATGCTCTTTTGTTTGTTACAGCAGCTATCAGATTGTAAAGCATTTCACAAGGAGGCTACAGAGACACACAGTTATAGTAGTAGCATGGGAATCTGTAAAAGCTTCACACATCAACCTGTGCTTGTCTTTTCATATTGGAGGACCAAATACTTACATTGCACATTTCTCGCACAATGGCCTTCTCGGTGTCATCCATATCTTCCTCCACTACCTCTCTCGCTGGCCGCTCCAGCTGCTCATGTACCTCTAACACCTGCAGGCAAAAACAGACGTCTTAGTCATGTGACTATTTTGGTAGATTGGAGAATTAGGCAGACTAAGTTCTCAATGTCTACTTGGCCTCTTTCTTAGCTAGCTTTCAATTCATTCAAGCTCATCTTGAATATGCAAAACCTTAACTTTTCGCTCACAAGTTCTTGGAACTTTTTACAAGACCTCACATGAACTGTGTCCGTTCAGGGCAGTATCATATACAAACTAAACAGCAATGGGCATGGTGTGTCCTAGCAGAAATTACATGTATAAAAAATATGAGTATGCAAGGAGCCACAGAAGCAAGTCTGCAAACCTCTTACATAACTGTCTGATCAGTTCCATTCTATTATGTGACTTATCAGAAACAAGTATAACTGCTGCATGTAGATGCTTTTTATGCCTGAGTATAGCATGTAGAAATTATCGGGAGAGGTTTTGTCTATTCTCATGAACTGTGAGATAATGCTGTATCAAAAACTGTCAGCGTTAGAACTTGTCTCTGTCCTTGAGCTGAAATTGTGATGCTATGTTTTAAAATACATTGCATTTGCAAAGATGAGAAAGCATCATGATGCATATTGTTATTCAGTAAACATTACCAGTTAAGATAACAGCACAAATTTATGGTCTATCTTTAACTTTACACTAAACAGTTAAAGTTGATCTCAAGTTTCTAGGCCAGAATACCAAATATTGTGGCTCTGTGATAACCTAACAGCCCAGGCTACTTTGATCCTTTCCTGTTCAAACTGTCCAAAACACTGTATCATTAATATTAATATAAGAACAACACAACCTTGATTAAGCAGTTGGGCTTTTGTTTTTTGGGTGGGGTTGTTGCGGGTGTGTGTGTTTTTCCCCCTCTCTCAGTGGTATATCCATTCACACACATCATGCTCCTTTATGAAATGGAAATACAATCCTTGCAATTATTCTCCAGCAAAGACATCTGAACTCACTGTGTACCCATTAATACATGTAGTAGACACCTGGGTCAGTGCTTTTCCTTTTGCATTTCAAGTCATGTGCCAGATGCCTTGGTGGCAGCTGGAGTACATAGGGTTTGGATGGGCTTCTTGCACTTGATGAGGATTCTACATTGCATAAAGGGCTTAAACATGCTCAAATGTATATGCAATGCAAAACCTAGACTTAGGTGTAGGCATGTGCAGGCCTGAAATGCTTGTAGAGGCACAATTTTTGTTTCATTACAGAACACAAAAAGCAGGAAAGATTGAAATTGGGGTACCAATTTTTAAAGCACAAATTCCAAACACAGGCCCTACTGCAATTAATCAATAAGATAACAATAGTTCTCATTACACATACAGTCAGGTATGCACAATTCTATTGCTCCATTTGTTACAGTGACCCATAAATGCTAACATCATGAAATTTTTCAATCCTGATTCAGCGCAGCTGAGCTGGAGATTTATGAACACTGGAAGCTATTAGTGGGATGCAACTTACAACCAGTCTGATGTATTGTAGATTATCAGTAGGATTAAAAGAATATATGAAGAACGCAATTGAGAAAAATTTACATGAGCTGGCTTTATCTAATGAACAACTTGCAGTCTAGTGATGGTACTTAAGTTTACATTACATTTGCAATGGTCACATCGGCACAAAGATTTCATTTTGTCAAATCTCTCTCAGTTATAAGGGTTATTTCCCTGATCTTACTCCAAGCTGCTAGACGACATTACGCTAACACTTGTACTTATTGACCCTATGAAATGATACAAAATTCTTGACAGTGAAACTGAATGACACTGGTTAAACATTGCACAGGCTTGCTTGGAACAGTTAATTTATGTGTATGGGAACTGGTGCTTCTTGAATAATTGCAAGAGTGCTTACTATGGGAAAGCAAAGATGATACAAAAGTGGGTGTGAAAAACTCAAAACAGTGCGTGCATCTCCCACCTCTTGCATTACTATTTTGCTCATCCAGGGACTGCACATTTAACTAGAAGCCGTTCAGAGACTGAAAACCCCTCGGCCAGGGTTGATAACTGGGAAATGGTACTTTAGGTGAAGACCATGTACCTGCATGTCAGACCAAGAGGCGAGTTCTTTACCTATAAATTCTTGGTCACATATCTTTCATCAAATGGAGTAAATGAGGTCGCACTGCTTGTCTTTTTCTGTTTGGTCTTTGGGCAATTACTGGGAGATTTTAACCGCCAGAACATGACCCTGACCTACTTGTGACCTTGAAGTATGGCACATGTAGGTCAAGGCGACTTCTGTTCGATCTAATTCTAAGCAGAAATATCATGGCACAGCCATTTTTCTTCAACGCAGCACTGTGACCTAAATATGTGATCCAGTGACCTAGTTTTCATTAGGTCTCTGAGGCATCCTTATGACCAGCTGTCATAAATAATTTGTGCAGCAACAATGAGTAATTTAATATTTGGATATATCATGGTATGGTCATTTTTCTTCAATGCAGCATTGTGACCTAAATTTGTGACCTAATTTAGATAGGTGTCTGAGGCATCCATAGAACCAATGGTCAAAAATAATTGATGAAGGTACATTCAATATTTTTAATAGCCAAGTATTGTGTTAACGCCAAATTTTCTTCAATGCAGTACTGTCACCTAAATATGTGACTTAGTCACCTACTTTCCGATGGGCTCCTCAAACACCTTAATGGTCCCTGTGATAAAAATTTGCTCTGTAAAGTAAATATTTTTGGAGATATGGCAGTTACAAGGAATGGACAGACAGACAGACAGACAGATGGACGGCTGCGTAGGTGACAATACCCCTCCAGCCTATATGGGCTGAGGGGTGAAAACTGGGTGTGATTTTGAGAGTTTGGCAGTACATGTACAAAACACACCATCACACCTGGCTATCTAACCCACTGGGGAGCAACAGGTAAGGTCAATCAAGTAGTTCATGTGGATTCTCAGTAGAGGGCTCTATCAGTAGATTGGCCGGGTATGTGTATTTCTATTAGTTTCCATTGTAATTTGCAGCCATACAACTTGAAAACTGTTCTACCTAAAACACCAAATTTCTTGTGGAAAATTGTTGTATATACTTAAAAGACTCCATTAAATTTCATGACTTTTCCTGCAAAACTATACAATGTATTGAATGTTACTTTAATGTTGAATCTTACGGTAATACACACCTCTAGCCCGCAAGAATTCTGTATATTGGATTGTGGTGTATTCAGCCAAATACACATAAAATTGCTAATTGCAGCCTCTCCTACCAGACACTTTATCTACAAAATGGAAAATTGATGAATTATTGTACATGTACATGCACACTTCCAACTTACCTTCATAGCATGCACCACTGCCTCAGGCTTGGAGGGAGCAGCCGATTCCCGCTGCTCCTGTGTGGACATCCCACCATTTGGCTGCAAGAACACCCATTTTTATTGAAGTAGGTAGGTTCACAATAAAGAAAAATACTTGTTACAGATTCCTTTCCTGTTAAAGCAATGTACTCATGATATAAATAAAAGAGGGTCACATATAAATGATCAACATCACGGTATTATATAGAAAAGCATTAAGTAAACCCATATGTGCTGATGGTAAATCCTGTGAAGTGATGCAGGTCTCTCCATTCAGCTGACTGGTTCTAACCTTGTCCAAATTTAACACTGCTCCTTGGAGAAAAATATTATTTTTGTCTTTGTTCGTGTCTGTGTCTGAAATATATCCTCAGAATTTACTTAACCATCTCAGGATTTAGTTAGCTGTTTTCCTAAATGCATTCTGGGTGCAATGCATCCAAAGTTTAGTTAAGAAAGTTGTTGCCCTGTCTCCTGTACCATTGTTGATGATGGGGGGGGGGGGGGGGGGGGGGAAAGAGACAAAAATTTTTAAGAATTACAGTAAGGACATGAAAAAACTGTACATTTATGTATAACGGTGACCCAAATATTTGACCTAGTAACCTAATTTTACTTTACAACACATTT
The DNA here is from genome assembly GCA_964020975.1 of Hermodice carunculata. Classification (NCBI taxonomy): domain Eukaryota; kingdom Metazoa; phylum Annelida; class Polychaeta; order Eunicida; family Amphinomidae; genus Hermodice; species Hermodice carunculata. Next base: position 2,173,767 of record CAXHWN010002588.1, read on the forward strand.
CCATGTTAAGTTTCACATTTGTGTAAAATTTCATCAATCTAAGTAAAAGGACAAAAATGTTATGGCCCTATAGTAAGGGAAATATGGCATGGACAAGGTTTTACAGCGAGTTTACACTGTGACCTAGATATTTGACCTAGTGACCTAGTTTTGCGTCGTGACACACTTTTAGGTCACAATACATTATCAGTAAAATTTTATAACAAGAAGTCAAAATTTTTTAAGAATTACAGTAAGGACATGAAAATACTGTACATTTATGTATTACTGTGACCAAAATATTTGACCTAGTAACCTAATTTTACTTTACGACACATTTCCATGTTAAGTTTCACATTTGTGTAAAATTTCATCAATCTAAGTAAAAGGACAAAAATGTTATGGCCCCGGCAAGTTTTTACATGGATTTCACATTGTGACCTAGATTTTGAACCTAGTGACCTACTTTTGCCATGCTACACTCCAGCACCCCAAGAAGTATGCACATAACAAAGTTAGTAGCTGTAGGTATTATGGTATAAGAAATTTGGCGCTGACAAGGTTTTACACAGAATTTTATACTGTGACCTATATATTTGACCTAGTGACCTAATTTCCCCTCATGACACACTTTTGGGTCAAGGTACATTATCATGTAAAATTTCATAAAAAGAGGTCCAAAAGTTAAAAAAATTACAGTCAGGACCTAAAAATTCTGTATATTTACATATCGTGGTGACCCAAATATTTGACCTAGTGACCTAGTTTTGCTTTATGACATTTTCTTAGACTAAGCTTCACATTTGTGTAACATTTCATGACTCTAAGTAAAAGGACAAAAAAGTTATGGCCCGGACAAGATTTTTCATACATATGTATTCTGTGACCCAGATATTTGACCTAGTGACCTACTTTTGGCACACGATACACCTCTATCCTAGGAAGTACAAACACATTAAATTTGGTAGCTGTGGGTGTTATGGTGTTGGAAATATGGCCCGGAGAAGCTTCCGACGGACGGACTGACGGACGGACGAGGTGCAAACCTATAGTCCCCCACCAAGTGGGCGGGGACTAAAAAAAAAAAGATAATGCCATGTTTACCACCTTTCAACTTTTAAGTTCTGGGGAAAAGCCTGTACATGTGTGCGAAATTGTTGAAACAGTAGTCCTAATAGTGAAAATCATGGGTATCTTAACACTACACAAGTGCCACCTCTATGAACCTGACTGTGGTGACCATCTGACAACTTTGTAGAAAGCCTACACATTTATAATAAAAAGGTGGAGGATCTGGGGTGTGGCAAATAGTATTACATGTGCTTACTAGTTGTCTGTGTGTTGTACCACCAGGTGCAGCATTGTGTAATAATGGCGTGGAGAAAAATCTTCTGGGCTCAAGTCTCTCTCCTGTTCCACTCTGATGCACATTCTGAAAATACAGGTCAACAAAATATTTTCATTGACATTCCATCACATCAAAAGTTAACATCTGTGCACACTTTAGAAGCAAAGAGCTTAAAATAAAAGGTATGTTGGAGGAGGCAGGAAGGACTACTGTCCAATTTCAAACAGGACATCTTACCATAACACAGCAATGAAGTTAGGGCACCCTTTCATAAAAAGGTCTGTTTCTTTTAGCAGCTCTTTGGAAAGTAAGTTGGAGAAGGCAGTTTTTTTTTCATTTCCTGCTTTAGACATCAAAATTTCCTTGCAGGAACTAAGCCACACTGAGCAATAAATTTGTTATCTGTAGCTTCTTCCAGTACTTTAATTTGTATCATAATTTGTAGTATCACTGCAACAAATCCTTAAAATCTGTTGGAAGAAGAAATTTGGCCAATGGCCTTTCTTTTGAGTTTGTACATTAATGAAAACATTCTCTCTTTTCAAAAACCACACTGACACATGTCTAACCATAGGATAAACTATAAATATGACCCTCAACATCAACAAAAATATTATTGTGCACATGGTACAGAACATAGATGTCTGCATGTCCCGGAACTAATAACTGCTATCTGCCAAGATTTTTTCAACAGAAAAGCTAGCTAGCATGCAATAGTATACTGTTCGGGTATTCCTGTTGTTTACATGATAATGGTTTCCCACTAAGTTGCATGAAATGAAACATTGATTGACTTGCATCACAATAATTATTAAAATCATATCAGCAATTTTGTCAGAAGTGGTGAAGCACATATTTCACACACTTACTGGAGTTGATTGACACACATTTCTCTCCTTCAGGTTCTGCTAGACATGCCTAAAGTTCACAATTAAAATTATATTGGGAATTTTGAAATTAAAATTATATTGGCAATTTTGTCACATGTGGTGAGCACATATTCCAGATACATGTACTTACTGGGGTTGACACTTGCTTTTCTTCCTCATGCTCTGCTAGGCGTGCCTCAAGTTGTCGAATATACTGAAGAGTTTGCTCTGCAAAAATATATGCCAGTCATTTATATTCAGTTACACAATACATTTTTCCTTGAGCAAGTATAAGTCTTGTCTCATCGCATGTTACCACGTAAATGTAACATTCCCCTTAAAAAAATGATTACAAATACTATAAATTTGAATCCAAAACTACTAGACTGATCATACTTTCAGAATATCAATTTAATTTCACTTGACTGGGTTCAGAATTAATAGCCGTCTAGTGGGCAAATCTGAAGGTGAACCAGCAGATGTCGATGAACGTGGTGAAGCAAGTAAAATCAAAATGATGCTGTATTTAAGATAACTTTCATACATAAAGGCACATATATATGTCATCAGCAACTCACAAATCGTGTCTATCTACATCCACTACATGTATTTGTTCATACACATCAAAAACAGAGGGTATCATAGCAACATGAGTCACGTGAGATAACATTGACTGTTTGAACCCTATCATCTAGTCTAGCTGACACGTGTATAAGCACATGCTTCACCAGGACCACAGGTATATCATTAAACATCAATTAACATGACTGATAGCAATTACCTTTAGCTGAAGTGATGTTTGTGTGATGAAAAGAGAACAATTTAACTTTTTATTACAGCATCTATTGCCAACATAGATAGACTGTGGCTCCCTTTAACTGTTACACCCTGCCACTGTGGAGTGCCCACATCACTTTCACAAAAGCAACACTGAGTCCGTCTATGCAGGCAACAGCATCTACCAAAATAAAGACTTGCATAGGCTATAATGTGCACATTTTCAGGTGTTTCTCCAATATTCAAGTTAGAAGAGTGAAAATTTGTAAGATGTAACTGTACAGTAGTGCCCAGATTTGGTATTTTCAGTTTTTCTATAAAGACAAAAATGAGTACATGTATTTGCTGTGTGTCATCTTCAAGAGTCATACTCTGTCACACTATATGCAAAATTATTTTGTTTTCTAAATGGACCCACCCATAGGAAATCTTAGCACCAACCCTGATTGCTCTAAAAGCAAGCTGTTGCAAAGGTTAAATTTCAGGGCCTTTTCCAGACACCTGGATGGAGGTGCTGCAAGCCTGGCCATGGGAGCCCCTTTGGTGTTTGCCAATAGCAGCCCCCAAAGATCTCCCATTTCCAAATTGGTTCAGCTCCCATAGGATCATTGATCTGTACCCTCAGGGAGGCCTATCCACCATGAATTACAAATACATGTAGTGGGATGTGTCCCAATCCAGGCAGTAGGGCAATTTTTGAATTAATACAAAAACAAAAAAATGCCAAAATATCACATATCTCACAGGTCATTCTAGACACATAATTCAAGGAAACAATTTCAGTTGCAGTGCCTATCAAAACTACATTATAAGTACCGAGCAGCCAGTGAAATAAGCAGGAGTCTTTTTTTCCCACACTCCCCTAATTTAAAGTTGGCCTCCCACTGAGATCCAATATGGCCCAATTATAAGACTACAGTTTTATTTATTACCAGGGCACCAGGCCTCCTAGCTTGAGAACCATAATTCCCCTGGCTAAACAGTTTGCATCTTATATTGACATATTACCATAATTACCAGTGCGACAATTTCCCGCTCAGTCACTCCATTTTTTGTGTGTTGGTTTCAGATTATAACTCCATAGCTATTAACTATGTCAGCTGAGACTTTCATATTGCACGTCATGATAATGATACCTTATGGCAGTTAGCTCTTGTAACTGTATATTGTAACCAACTGACCACTGACCAATTTTTTCAGTTTCCCACAGGCACAGGGAAACTACAAACAGCAATGCCCTGAACAGGGAGTGGACACTTGTCAGGGTGAACACTATCAACTACTCCCTGAAGGACCTTCGGGAACAGAAATAGAGACTGGTGGATCACATCTGTATCGGCCTAAGTAGATACAGATGCCATCCACTGGGTTATATTTCTGTAAACCAGACTCCTTCATGGAGTAATAATCTTATCACATGCTGATGAATTGCCAAAAGCCAAGTGGAACCATTGGGGATACATGGTATTTACATCAGCATTATCAGTACGCCAGGACAGGTGGCGAAACTTCCCTTAATGAACACTTTTATATACAGAACACCTCCTCATAATGAACACTTTTTTCGGTCCCAACTGTATATTATGTATCATAATAAGCAAACATCCCAATACTAAACACCTCTCTACACTGAACACTATTGTTTTGTCCCAAGGGTGCTCGGTATAGGGAGGTTTCACCATATGAAGCTGTTACAGAACAAACTAGACAGGTCAAAAAATAAGTTAACAGAAAGCACAGCTAGAAATAGGGTTTATTTTGTCCGTACTATAAAGTGAAACTTGTCACAGACAAGTAAAGTTGCCAATGCCCTTGTCCAAAATTTACATATAATTCAATTAGAATAAGACTCCACTTGGTTGACAGATGAGTGAAATTTTTTGCATATTTCTAGCACTGGAAAGGTATGAATTGAAAGGTTATGATCAGGTTGCAGATTGGAAGACATACAGGGATGGTAGTGACAGAAGGATGGAACAAAGACCAGAGACAAGGAGTGGGGGGGGGGGGTATGCTAACTGTATACAAAATTTTAGAAAAGCCAAAGAAAAGTACATGCTGGGATGGAGGGAAGGCATCCAAACTGTTATTACAGAGTATTCCAGGAGTTTTCAATTTTGAAAAGAGAAGATAAAAATGGACTGCAGGTAGCAATGGCAAGTGTAGAGTTTGTTCCCTGGAGGCAGATGAGAGGGTAGACCAGTAGTTAGTATGGTGTGATGGCATACACAGAGATGATGCAAAATATGTTTTAGGCAATGGCAGAATGAGGATCATAATGTAAGGGCTTAGAAGAAGTGCAGTACATGTACTTAGGAAAAGATGAGCATGTGGTATGGATTGTAGGTTTGACAGGCGGTTTACCAAGAGGAAAGAAAGGGGTCCGAACTGTGCAGGACTTCTTGGTAGGGTGCTGAGAGAAAAAGAAGTGGAATGTTAGAATTGGAAGAGAGCAGAATTAATGAGAATAACAGGTTTTGAGAAGGAAAGGGAAATGTGGTAGCCCTTATCAGAGTTTCCATGACTCTGTGCACAGCACATGGGAAATGCCTGAGCCTTAGAGGTGGGTATAGTTAGAGGGAAAGTTTTTAGTTTTTGCTTTTTTTGGGGGGGGGGGGGGGAGAGGAAAAGCACCTGTATCAGATATGGTACAGGACTGCGTCAAATAAGCAGAGTGCCACAGGATTATTATTATTACAAAGAAACCATGATGAAGGTTTTTTATTTCTTGAGTAGGAAGGGAGGCCAATCATTTCCATCCTGCCAGAGCCACCCGAGTCATTGTTGTGTGCAGAGAGCACACATACAGTTTGAGCTACATCGTTGCACATGCAACACAAGTCATACGCTTGTCCCCAGGAATTTGGACGAAGCTGGGAATTCAGGCTTGTATGCCTGACAAGTGCCACACGGTATACCTTTCAACCAATGGCACTGGTCTTTAGTTAACTAGTACAATACAACATATATTACAGTGTGGGGTGGGGAGGCAGGCCTAAGCGTGCAGAAGAATAACCTTCCGATCTTAGTTCAAAATTCCTTTTATTGTAAATTGACAGATACAACTCCTGATGTTTCATGTACCATTCATATTTTACAGCTTCCTCTTTCATGTGTAACCTGAGTAAAACCATGGAGCAATACACTAGATGGAGGAACAACACCCAATATACACAGCTGTATGAGGAGGGAATGCCTTTGTTCCCTAATTTAACTTCAAAGGTGCACGGCATCAGTAATCAGTAATCCGCGATAAGTGGTCCTAGAACTATTGTGCATCACCGCTCATGACATTGCAGCGCCTGTACCTGCAGAGACCATTTTGTCAAATAGATGGCACAGTAAATGCACACTCTCTCTTTTAAGAGAAGCAGAAATGCTATGAGGGGAGATGAATATTATAGAAAGAACAAGAAAGCTAACAGTGGGCATTCTGCCGCTTTTTTTAATTTATGCACTGGGACAAACCGTACTGATTTTATGCTTACATTTCCAAATCGGTCAACATTCGACTGAGCGTAAAAGTATTTCATTTAAGCTGCTTAAAAGTGAAATAGAGACATTTTTGGCATGTTTGCAATGTTCACACTTATGATGTCTTGGGAGCAAACGAGTGAAATAATTGATATGGAACAAAGAATCAAGGGCACTATGTGGTAACAAAGGAGGAAATTTGATGACAAGATGGTCAAAGTTTGCCAAAATATGTTCTGATCACCATATGAAGTGACAAGCCAATAGTAACGAGAATTAACAACAATGCCAATGTACAGTGAAACCTCCCTATACCAAACACCCTTGGGACCGGTAAAAAGTGTTCAGTATAGGGAGGTTTGATAGCATTGAAAGTATATACATGTATTTGGGACCCCAGAAATGGTGTTCAGTATAGAGAGGTGTTTGGTATACAGAGGTGTTTGTTAGAGAGGTTTTACTGTATTGTCACTGCCAAAGGAACCAGAGCAGCCCCTCGCCAGTGAACGCTTTATTTATCCAACACCAAAAGGTGCGAACATGCTGTGCATGTTGCACTGGTGAGTTTGTATATTGGAGACTGGGGGTGTTACCCTTTCAAGTCCTGCCCTTGTTCCTCTGGACCTCTAGTTTATTCCTTCATGGTAAAACTTTTCCCCTGAACAGTTGGCAAAACAAACTGTACAAACCACTGATGCTGGCTCTCTGACGATGCAATGCTTCTTCTGGATCAAAATTGGGTCTTGAAAGCTCTTCCACAGTTTCTCCACTTGGACTATTGTTACTGCTACCATCACCCTGTGCTCTGGGCATACCACGTTCAATAAATCTTTCTCCATCCAAGTACAAACAGAGTTCTTTGAGTTCTAGGTTATCTTTCAATAAACTTTCTTGTCGGTTTTCTAACTCTTTCAATTTTTGTTGATATGCTGAAACTTCACTACGCATTACACTTGAGGTGTATCTTCCAAACCTCTGCCATTCTCTGGCAAGTTTACGTCCCTTTTGTCTGTCATCATCAAGAAAACAACATAAATCCCGGAGCTCTTGGTTGTCATCCTGAAGACGTTGGTTCACTTCTTTCAATCCACGAATCTCCAGCAAGTGCACTTGCATACGTCTGTTGACTTCTTTCATCAAATTTCCGTGATCTACCATTATGTTAATTTTGTCCTGTTCCGCCTTCCGTAAACGGCGGATAAGTTCGTCTGTACCCATCCGAGCCAACTCAGCATCAGACATCTTTGTAACAGATGAAGCCATCACCCAGTTTCCGGTTTCAAATTTTGTTTGTGTTCGAACAGCCTCTGTCCCGTGTTAGTCCAGTTCCAACTACACTGACTATATTAGCACTAAACGCACAAACCACCGTTGATGGATCTTTTCATGTCATTGCACGATGCTTAAGTTAGGCGACTGTCACTTTGTCCCTGCCCATCCACTTCAAGTTCGTTAAAAACCTTCCACTTTTGCGTTTAGTCTCAGATGAACTGCAATACATTTGCAAGATGGAGAACATTTCACTTCCGCTTCCGACAGACAGACAACAAGTTCTATAAGTGACTAATTACCGAAAACGAACGGAAATTTATGAAAAGCGGGAATAGCACAGCCAGAACGGAAAACTTATCAGAAAGAGACAGACAGACAGACAGACAGACAGACAGACAGAGAGAGGACTATGCAACATATTTATCTGTGTGCATAGAAGGGTGATCCGTTGATGACCACAAGAAAAGAAAAAAAGAACATGTGACAGCACATATTTTTGTACAGCAACATTTCTGACTGCTGCATATGTACCTTTAAAAAATATGTTAGACTTAAATGATATTCAAATTCAGAATGCATTGTTATTTGGGTCAAGTTCAGATGCCATTCCATTTCCCTGTGTGGGTTTACTTCTTTTGAGTAATATGCACAAAGAATGAAAATTTTATTTTGCACACAAATATTATTGTCATATGATCACAAATATACATATGTACATAAGAATAGTGATTATATATGTATATATATATATATATATATATATATATATATATATATATATATATATATATATATATATATATATATATATATATATACATATATCTTTATTGCTGAAGGCCCGCCATCTGGTGGGCACGGCAAAGATTACACACTTCAAACCTGTGCTACATCAAGATGTTTGCACCAGGTCTGGGCAAGACAAAATTATAATTTGGGCATAATAAGATATTTATCATAAAATTTACAAAGAAGAACAAACAAACAAATAAAATAAGAAAAAAAAAGTCCCCCTGGCTTCACACTAACCACGGGCAAGAAAGCAAGTATTTATGTAATTTATTACATATTTGAGAACATGGTGATCTCCACTGTGGCCTGTCATTAGAAAGATATATTTTTCATCGTGTGTTAGTGTGCCAAAATTGTATGCCTGCAGTTGACTATTCAGTTCCTTCCTAAATATATCGTACTTTTCACAGTTTAATAACATGTAATTCATCTTCGACTTGTGATTTGTTACAGTGACAGCAAAACCTATTTTCCACAGGTATGTTTTTGTACCTTCCAGTCTCAATTTTGAGGTCATGTGCGCTTATTCTTAATTTAGTGAAATTTTTACGTTTATGCAATGGATACTTCAAATTCAGATATTCTTCTTTCCCAAAATTATTTGTAAATTTGCAATACTAGGTCCTTAACTTGTTACTATTTCTGTTCAGACCACGGATAAGATCTAGCCATTGTTGTCCATATATGAAGAGCAGAATTTGTTAGCAGCGAGTTACATTATTACCATCAACATTTTCCCAGCATCTGGTCATATCAAATTTGACAAACACATTCCTCAAAAATTGTGTCCAGCACACAGAATTCTTATTTAGCAAACAGTAATTGTCCCTGAGGCAATGAGCAACCAGACAGTCTGGATCACGTGTGTGTAAATTAATCCAATATTTAACATTGTGACAAAAGCATAAATCAGTATTGGGTACCTGCCAAGTTCACCTTTTACTGCGGCAGTGGAGGACTTACGGTGGACACCTAAAATAAATCTGCAAAATTTAGTATGTACTTGCTTGATAATTAGGTTTTCACTAGACTTGCTCAAGTCTCACTGGACTGTCTTCCGTATTTTGTTTAAAATCAAATTCATTGCCAAACTAAATTTTAAGTAAACACACGTCGTAGCCTTATTCTGTTACAATACAGGTAGGCCCTTCAAGTTACCTAGCTGATTGGCGTGGAACGTGTATATAACCAGATAACATTGACTCCAAATGATTAGCGCCGGGCGGTCTGCACTGTGTTGCTTATCACACAGACAAGCGAGCGGTCATAACGCACTCCTCTTCAGAAGCTGTTAATTGAACTACTGTGTAATGAAGGATTAATTGCAGTGCACCGCGTCAGGCGGAGGGCGTCCAGTGTCGGCAGCCGGAGGGAGACGGTCAGCTTTGTCTCGCTTGAGTGGCCAGTGACTAGCCATGCATTCATCGAAGACCACTTTCCACTGGCAATGATAATGGGATTAGAACTGACCAGGACTCAATAGCTGCTACTGTTGAAACCGACACGGCGGCAGCGTCGACCAGTTAAAAAAAAAAAAAAAACTAGGAAAGATGATTTGCTGCATAGTAAATCAGTGTGTGTGTGTTCAAAGCATTTTGGTATGATAATGTACAACTATTCCATAACACAGGAGTAGAAGTTGGAATGGCATCTCTATCTATTATAGCTTTGAAGTTATTCAAGATCTATTATACTTTTGAATATATTCAAGATTTAAAATTTCAAATGCCCCTAATTTGCATCATTTTAAACATCTTCATTCCTTCGTATAAAATGGTCAAACTCCTTGTATGGAGGTACAATCATGCCAAGTTTGGAGTTTCTATGTGTAATAGTGTACGAGAAAAGTGTCAGACAAATTTGCTGGTAAAGAAGAAAGAAAGAAAGAAAGAATTTCAGGAAAAACAAAAAAGTGTGTGTTGATACACACACTTTAATAAGGACAGTAGGACCTACTTAATAACACCGTGTAGTTGGCATAATATTATTCAGTTAACTTTGTGGAGGGGAAAATGTATCGCACTTCTGGGTGGGACCGCGGGCTGGGAAAATAGGGACATGCACCAGGGACTTGTGCAAGTCTAGGTTTTCACATTTACTCATGAGATTATCATTATTTAACCCCTGTAGTAAATACGGGGCCCTAACTTCACATCCATAGGTGATAATTGGTGCCACTAGCGAGTCAAACAGTTTTAGTGCTACATCAACATCTCCATCAACAAGGCAGTGTCTTAGCTTGAATAAAACTTTTGACGCTTTTTCTTTCAGTTTGTTGATTGCCGAGTTAAAATTTCCTGAAGGAGAGAAGTCAATACCCAAGAAACAATAGTTGTTTATAAATTCTAGTTCTGAATTTTGGTAATGGAATCTGAATTTCTTAATTGCATGGCCTCCCTTATTGAAAATCATGATTTGGGTCTTACTTAGGTTTACAGTTAGTTTCCATTGGTCACAGTATTGTTGTACTTTGTATAGTGCCCTCTGGAGGCCATCACTTGTATCAGAGAGGAGTAGAAGGGCATCTGCATATATCATACAATTAATTTTGCAGTCAGATAGATCCACTGGATTGCACGCAGTATCAAAAATATGGGGTAGATCATATACAAATAGGTTAAAGACACCTGGGCTGAGGACGCACCCTTGCTTGACACCAACATTGGAATCGATACTCTCAGTGATGCCATGACTAGTTGTATATGTATAATGCTTCGAAAATAATGAGATTGAAAGAAAGAAATGAATGTCTGCTGGGTAACATCACAACTTCAACTCCTATTCTTTTTGTTCCGGTATATCATTCTTTGAATTTCAGCAATGGCAAATGTCTACAAAGGTAACAATACGAACCGCACTTTATCTGCCAGGATAGACAACATTTAAAATTCAAAATGACTCTAAGCGGTTTTAAATATTACATTTTTTTTCAATGTTCATTTAACGAACGGGCAATGATAATGCACAGAAAAAAGTTGGAATGGCATCTATGAGATATATAATTTTCAGGGTACTCAAGACTTGATATTTAAAATGCCCTTAATAAACATAACATATTGTGAAATGTTATTTATTTATTTATTTATTTATTTATTTATTTATTTATTTATTTATTTATTTATTTATTTATTTATCTATCTAACTATCTATTCATTTATTTATTCATTTATTTATTCGGGTTTTTTTGGTTTGGTTATCAATTTATTCATTCATATATTTATTTACTCATCCATCCATCCGTTTATTCATTAATCTATTTTAATTTTTACTGGATGCACTATGATCCGTAATATACATACACAAGTGACACACAGTACCTTGGAATAACACGTGTAGTATGTTATTTCAACGTATAATTGCACGTATGTGATGCATATAATTACATGGGATGTAATACAGCACATGAAATTGAATATATCAGATGGATTTGGTGAGCATGTGATTAGCTTCAACATATCTTTGTTCTTTGACTTGTCGTTCGGCGACATTCTGAATAATGAAATTCTCAGGTTGACAGCTCCAAAGTACGTGACTTTTGTTCAAATTATCCAATTTTGGGCGTTTGTTACATTAAATGAACACATGAAAACTGTCCGCAGCAGACATCCTATACGAGAACAAAGTGGGGATTGAAAAGAACAATGAAATTATCAGGTTGACAGCTCCAACGTACGTGACTTTTGTCAATCAATTGTGGGCGCTTGTTACATTAAATGAACACATGAAAACTGTCCACAGCAGACATCTTGCAAGAACAAAGTGGGGATTGAACCAAACCCATCATAATCTGTTGTGAACTATTTTGATTTGTTTTGCATTTTGGTGACTTTAACTATTTTTATTTTTGTATGCAGGGTATAAATCTGTAACATGTGTACAGCTTCTCTGTTGATAGGGGTGATCTGGGTTGGTTTAATTTCTTGACACACAGCCTTTTGTTCCCATGATGCATGTTTGTGACACCTAGCAACCCATGCCATTTGAGATCATTTGGGTCAGCAAAGCCCATTACATAACAGTGAACCTGAAAGTTTCACCCTGCATGTGAGGACGATTTTTGGAATTATCATCTTCTAATCTACCTGAAGTACATATTGTTATCTTTCAAATACACCCAGGTGTAGTAAAATGAAAGTTTGATGTTTATTTGACAACATGTAGAGAGGTTAGATTCATATCTGCAAATTCCCCATGTTAATCTATGGAGAAAAAGTGAGGGTCATGGAAAGTGACCACAAGGTGTGGGCGGTCAACCATGAACAGGATGGGCAGCACCACATTCAGGCGAAATTAGAACTAACCCTGATATCCCCTATTGGATAACTTTGTTCTTGTTTTTTTCTGTGTGTTTTGTAATATATATTTTGTGTGTCACTCCATGTTTTGAAGACCCCCCCGATTAGTAACATCTCGATGTACTATGGGGCGATCCAGTTGAAATAAATATGTTCAAACTAAACTAATCAACATCAACTCACTACAGTCCGTCTTCTTCTGAGCATTTCTTCCGTCTACAAAATATTTATTTATTTATTTATTTATTTATTTATTTATTTATTTATTTATTTATTTATTTATTTATTTATATAGGTATACATATATAAATAAATAAATACATATATATATATATATATATATATATATATATATATATATATATATAATACATGATATAATATAAAATACAATAATTAAAATTACAACATCACATAGGCCTAAAATAAGAGGCTTCGTGGTGGCTTTTGAACTCACCAACATTATTACTGTGTTTCGAAAATTCCAGTAGATTAATTAACAAACAAAAAAATCAAAACACACAGGACGACAAAACACACAGGACAAAACAAGAACAAAGTTACCCAATTAACAGAGAAGCTATACACGTTTCAGATTTGTACCATGCATACAAAAATCAAAATAGTTAAAGTCGCCAAAATGCAAAACAAACCAAAATAGTTCACTACAGGTAGAATGTACACATATACATCCCTATTCACAATAATACGGGCTAGCGGTAGGGAATTTCATAAAGGATACTTAAGAAATAAGTTAGTGTAAATCAGTGCCTAACTCAATTGAAAATTACTGCTTATGCATAACAGAACTAAAATATGAAGCGTCTTGTATCTACGATGTATCTGTGGAAAGCATTACAAATTTGTATGTTGAAGGGAATGGACAATTCGTCGCTACCAAAGAGAAGAATATGAGCTAATCTGTCACTCGCTGTGTGTATAATCAGATTCGAGTGGACGCCGGGAGCAATAATAGATATGACGGAGTTGAGAAGTTTCAATTCTATAAGTTGAACACTTTCGACAAAAGAACAGAAAATGTTGCAGATTTTCAGTGGGGACATGAACATGTCGGTTGACTTTAAAGAGATCAAAGTTAAGTCTGGAGAATCCAAGACGAAGCTGAGTATGACAAATTTTGCCAAATCTGTGTCCTTGGGTATACTAAACAGGAACATGATCCACTGCTAGTAGAGTTGCTTTAAGTTTTGATTTGAATATTTGGACGGAAATTGAGTCTCTTATATCGGAGGAAAGATTGTTCCACAGCTTAATAGTGTCAGGTAGGAAGGATTTGTCTAAGCAATTAGTTTTGCAATTAATGGGACGTATGGAGCCAATGTGTCGGAGGTTTCGAGCATTAATAGATGGAGGAATTAGTCAAGAGAGGGGGTGTAAAGTTGTATTACATTTTGTAAAGAAGAAGTAACTTAATGTACTTCCTTCTGCTGGCGACTGTTGTCCAACCATGTTCACGTAGGAGATTGGCATGTGATGTGTGTCTTAATGCACCTGCGCATATTTTGGCAGCTTCAAACTGTATGGATTCCATAAGATCAGAAAGTCCGTGACCACAGTTGTCAGACAGCGCACAACCATATTCGAGAATTGGTCGAATCATATTTAAATATAATTTAATCAGAGCTTTGCGGGAAAGTTTATATTTGAATCTACGCATAAGGGTAATTCGCTGGCTCGCTTGGGTGGTAATACGAGTAAAGCGAGCATGCCAGGATAAATTGCTACTGAGAGAAATACCAAGATCAGTGTGAGAGTCTGCCGCAGGTATTTCAGAGTCTCCAAAACGAATGTATGGATGGTGTGGTTTAACAAGTTTGGTTGAAAATATGACATAAAGAGACTTTGAAGCGTTAAAGATAACATGCCACAACTTTCCCCAACTCGGTGCGCCCCATTAGATGTAGAACATCGCGTCTGTCTAACTCTTTCCTCCCAGATGCTATCAAACAGTGGAATAACCTGCCTTCCGACATCAGAGATTCGCTTTCTCTACATATATTCAAATCGAAACTTAAAGCTACTCTTTTAGCCCCAGACACTGTTCCCGAGTTCTATCTCCATGGTGACAGATTTGCTAATATTTGCCACACGCAATTACGCCTAGGATTCTCTAGACTAAACTCCCACCTTCACAAAATTAACATCCTTCCTGACCCATCCTGTGCCTGTTCTTATCCCACTGAAGACTCCAAGCATTTTCTACTCTTCTGTCCCTATTACATCGTTCCGAGAAACAGATTACTGAATACTGTTATTCCTTTGATTGCTCCGGGGGTTAGCCCGCATCTTATAATTCATATTGGTAGTGATAGGTTAGTTGAAATATTTCTCCGTGGCAGTAACGAGCTTTCGAGCTGCCTGAATATCCAGATCTGTGATGCTCTCCATCAGTACATTATTGATACCAGGCGCTTTAACGACTAAATGTTTCCGTTACTGTTACTGTAGTATTCATCGGTTGGACTATGCAAATTTATTTGTATCATACCTTTTTTCTTTAATGGGTAAATAGTGAACTCAATTCATATTGGTTTAACTTGTATCTTAAATGTAATCAAACTTTGATATTCGTACAGAGTTTACATAGATATAATTCATTGGTAACATTTGTTCTGTCATGTGTGTCTTGTATATACTTACTGTGTGTCTCCATGTTCTGGAGAACCCATGTATTAGTCATTTCGATGTACTATAGGGCTATCCAGACTAAATAAATACGTTTAAACTAAACTAATTATGTATAATGGAGAAATTAATGTTCAGATGATTAAAAGTTTCGATAGGATTATTAACAACTTCAAGTAGACTGGTGTCGTCAGCAAAAAGTCTGATATCACATGTAATATTGTCAATTAGGCCATTAACATAGACCAGAAAGAGAAGTGGGCCCGAAATGGAATCCTGGGGCACACCAGCTTCAATAGGAAGCCATGATGAAGATTGGCCATGAATAATCACTCGTTGGAATCGGTTTGAGAGATAACTATCAATCCAGGGTACAAGATTATCAGAGATGCCGAGTTGTCGAAGTTTAAAAAGGAGACCAGGATGCCAAACCTTATCAAACGCCTTGGACACATCCAGAAACACCATTCTGGCTTCTTTGGACTGTTCTAGGCCGTTGTAGATATTGTGAAGGATGTACACAAGCTGATTGATAGCAGAGTCATTGGCCTTAATGCAAGGAAGTGAGTAGGTTATTTTGTGTCAAGTATTCATAGAGTGTATTGAAGACCAGTCGTTCAAACACCTTTGAAACATTACAGAGCAATTAAATAGGACGATAATTGTTTTTAATCAGTCTGCTGGCCTTTTTGAAGACAGGACATGTTGGATCTCTTCCAAGCATCGGGAAAACAGGAAGACCAAGAGAAAGTTGGACGATATTTGTAAGTGGTTTACAGATCAAATCTGCTGTGTTCTTCAGTAGGATATTGTCCATATTATCTGGGCCTAGTGCAGAGGAAAGTCTCAGGGAAGACAGAATTTTCTCAACTCTGTCTTCATTAATGGTAATATTGCGTAAACGTGCCTCAGTTTGGAGCGTGAAATCGGACAGGGGTCGGGCATCAACATAAGGGTGTGTTTTACACTGGCTGGCAAAGTATGAGTTAAAAATTTCACATTTTTCGGTAATACATGATACGGTCTTGTAATCGTCAATGATTGGGGGTATATCTTGATGAATTTTGCATCCCAGAACAGACTTGGACAAGCACCACCACTGTTTAGGATTAATGTCTTTTTCATCAAGTCGAAGCTGCAGATTAGAAAAGTAAGAGGAGATAGATTTCCTTATTTTGGTTACAACCTTGTTGCGAAATTTTTTGTAGAATTGATATAACCTGTCAATCTTAAGGTGAAGATCGTAATTATAGGGGCGGGGTTTGTTAGATGCTCTCTTAAAGCGATTTCGACGTCGAATATGTTTTTTAATGTCTGCAGTTATCCAAGGTTTGTCCTTAGGGCGAATGGTAGCTTTCTTAAACGGAATAAAGTCCTTTGCAGTAGATACAAAGAGGTTAGACCAGTTTGACACGGCATCATCAATAGAATCAAAGACATCATGAGCAATTTTCCAAGGGGCTGTAGAAAGGGCAGCATTGAGGTCACAAAAATTAGGCTTATTGAAGTCCCATACTGATCTTCTGAAAGGCTTGTCTTTATGAAGAGAAAGGGAGAAAAAACCAAAAGATTACACAGTGGTCAGAATTTGAGATTTGGGCAAGGGTTCCCGATTCCAGAACAACACCTGGAGAATCAGAAATGATAAGGTCTAATACATTATTCAAGTATTCACTTATCCTTGTGGGTTCATCGATAAGTTTTATAACATATGTTGGTACAAAAATTGCCACTGTGTCTCCTTTTTTGTATAAGCCCATCGATGTATACATTTTTAGCTTTGTCAATATGTGTAGTTTCTTTGAATGTAACAATAAATATTATAAGATAAATGTGTAAAATGCGAGGGACATTTTATTCAAGGGGTCTGATTTACACTTTGAGAAAGGATCACTGCAAAACTTTTGGCATAAAAAGCTTGAAATCAACGATCATGTAAATACAATAATATAACTTAGGTAGCACTTTTTCCGTTAAAAGGAATGTTATTCAATTTTTAAGCATCTGCAATTAACATTGATAACTTTTCCAATTTGAACCTCAAAAAGTGGCATTTAAAATTGAAATATTGCCCCCCAAAAATGACCACCTTAGATATACTCTTGTCTTCACATAGCCGTTAATTTCACAAAGATTCGTCCATCCAGTCTTGAGTGATGCTTTCTCAAAATTAGCACGTCTTGTAAAAATTTGTTTTTGAGATATTCACTACCAAAGATAACCAAGGAAAGTTGCTGACTTGAATTGCTCAAAAATGACATCTGCTCAGGCCATTTAGAAGGATGAATAAATGCTAATCCCTCAAACTCTGTCATAGCTTCGACCTACACACTTACAAACAATACAGTGGTTCTAATCAGTCATCTGTGAAATAACCCGTTCACCTGTAAAAAAAAAAAAACCCCATCCAGTGAAGCTTTGACTGTGAATGGTTCTCTGAACATCGCCACTAATGACCACAGTCATGTAATGGCAAATTCACTGATTGAGTCAATCTTGTACTGACAGAGGGACACTTTTTCATCTGAAAGTTTTGCATAGAAGTAAACATGTTTCAGTAACACTATTTGGCAAGGATAAAGATTAGCACTTCATCATCCCAAAAGTGACAAAAGCTCAATTTCACTGATTTGAAAGTATCAGGTAAGCCCCGGCAACTTAAAGCAAAAATGATTTCCAAGACTTAGCCCTGTTGGCTGATCGTTAATACTATAATAGATTAAATATAGTCAAATACACTTTTTATATAAAAGGGGCGATTTGAGGCCCTGTTGGCTGATCGTTAATAGATTAAATATAGTCAAATACACTTTTTATATAAAAGGGGCGATTTGAGGCCTGAGGCTTGGGGCCTGGGGTCAGGGGCAAGGGGCCACGAGCCAGGGGCTTTGGAGAAGGATGAGTACCTGAAATCGGGCGATAAAGTATTCGATCTTATTTGGTGTCGGATGATTAGACCAGGGATGTGGTACGTATGACCCATGAAAAACATCGGCTCTTCATGCCCAATCTAATACATGCAGACAAATCCTAATAATATTGTCAAACTTGGCTAGACAGCATGAAAAATACCATAAAGATTGATTGCAGGTTCCATTGCAAGGACAGATCGAACTGAAATGTTTCATAGTTTGTCCCTACAAAATATAAACAATTGGGCTCCAGATTATTCAAATCACTTCCAAACCAACCATACCACCCATTCTTGCAACACGCGAAACTCTTTGGAGCTATGAATTGAACCTTCTAAGACTTAATATTTTCTTTTCACATAAGCTTCAGAGAGAGAGAGAGAGAGAGAGAGAGAGAGAGAGAGAGAGAGAGAGAGAGAGAGAGAGAGAGAGAGAGAGAGAGAGAGAGAGAGAGAGAGAGAGAGAGAGAGAGAGAGAGAGAGAGAGAGAGAGAGAGAGAGAGAGAGAGAGAGCGTTTTGGAATATGCATGTATGTGGGGTGACATACTTGAAATGCATGCTGATTTCAATTTTACTCCTCGGCCCATATAGGCCAGCGGGTATTGCTATCACCCGCGTCTGTGTGTGAATCCATGCGTGCGTGAGTCCGCCCGTGTGTCCTTTTTTCTTGCTGGCGATTTCAGAAAAAAAAAAAGCGATAAGCTGAGTTCAAGAAACCTTTGTAATGATCACCCGTTTTGAAGGTTATGTGAGGTTCGAAGGACAATGACCTTGACCCAATTTTAAGGTCACCTAGGTCAATTATCTATCAATTTCTTGCACACAATATCAGGAGAACCATAATTGCTGGGATCATGAGACATTTTCAGATAATCATCCTTGTAAGGGTCTTTGTCAAGTTTGAAGGACAGTGATCTTGACCTAATTTGAAGGTCACCAGAGGGCATTTTTCTCATTAGTATATGTCTGTACATGAGATCTTAAGAACTGCACAAGATAAGACCATAAGACTTTTACAGATAATCACCCTTGTAAGAGTGTAGCTCAGATTTGAAGGACAGTAACGTTGACCTGATTTCAAGGTCACAAGGGACAATCCATTGAATAAAAATTGCACAAGGAATCTCAGAAGAACCAGATAGCCGGCGATCACAAACCGTGAACAGTTGATGTCCCTTTCGCAAGGGGAATTCAAGTTTGAAGTAGAGTGGCCTTGACTCAATTTTAAGGTCACCCAGGTCAATTTACTTTCAAATTCTTGCGCACGATATCAGGAGAACAGATCCCTTTTGTGGGCCGCTGAGGCATTTTAAGGCGTTAGCCGCTATTTTATAGATTTGTAAGAATGCCTAACCCATCAGTAGACGAAATGCGATGTACAGCTGAAGTACTTCGATTTGGGAGATGAGGATAAAAGTTCCTTTTGTTTGTTTGCTCTTGTTTTTGGTTTTTGTTTGTTTGTTTGTTTTTGCTTTGTTTTTTGTTTTTTATTTTTGGTTGTTCCATACCATAAGATTAAAAAAAATCCTTGCAATGCGTACACATGCAATCAGTTATTTTGTTGTTCAATGAAAAAATAAAACCTATTACTTTGTATGTAACAGTTCACAACATATTTCAATATCGTAAACAGCATAGATCATATCTTTTTAAGACAGAATATAATAAGAAAGTATTTTGACCCCCCCCCCAAAAAAAGACTTTGCTGGGAAGAGAAGATGTACATGTCATTCAGTGACAACTTTCACTCAATTTGGAGAGAGGGGAAGCGTATGTACATTGTATGTGGGGGGGGGGGGGTGGCTGTCCGATGTTTTTTTATGTTTCTTTTTGCATTACCTTTATATGGCATCCCCAATATAACTGCAAATATCTCTCATTCAATTCGTAAAAATATAATTCGATTATTGTTACATTTACAGAACTTATAATTATATGTTAATATCTAAAATTGATTTATTGATGTCAAATATTGAATTATGGAAATATATAATTCGATCATACAGGTATTAAAATTTGACTCTTTATAACAAACCTAATAATAGGACATCTAAAACGCAAATTATTGTTCATACGACTAATTTTTGGATTTTTTTATTTTCATATAAAATTCGACGCATAGATATTATAAGTAATTATAGATGCCTTTTTGTTATTATAGAAATATGTTTTTGGTTTTATGCTCAAACAGTTTATCATACTTAATTTCTTTGATACACCTTAGATGCTTTGAAAGCGTTTCCATAATTCTACCGTGCATCGGGTCTTTAGCAGACGACTTTTAGCACACCAATGTTCACCATCAACAGTTTGCGCGGAAAACTGTAATGCCGAATAATGTATTGTGCATCCATATATACACCATATGTAAGCGTACATGCCCCAGTTTCAGGCACAGATGTCGTCGTGTCATTTAAGGTCATCGTGTTCACACTGCCAGACAGGAGCATTCAGTACGGCAGCAGTTTTCTAAAACGATAAAATATACGTCGACTGAGGAGGCTGATACTTTTGAAACCCGTGTACAACATGGCTTTAGATGCACAACTTGTGCAAACTTGGGTGTGCTTTCTTCTTGTGTGGCTGCTGGCCATCTTGGTCTGGAAATGGATGCATCGACCCAGGAACCTGCCTCCTGGTCCACCTGGTAGGCCATTGGTTGGTGCCATGATGGAACTACGTGATGGCAATTTGCACCATGACTTCATGCAGTATGGGGATAAGTATGGAGATGTATTTAGTTTGTATATTGCCAACAGGTAAGTCGTATCGTCTCCACAGGACAAGAATGTACAATTAACTTTGTAGCCAAAAGCCTGTTTGTTGAATAAAACTTACAATACACTTGACCCAAAAGTAAGTTATGCTTTGACCAGACCGAAAGAGCTAGGTCAAATACAGACCCACATGCATTATAGTGTTCAATCTAATGTGCTACATATTCCCATAGAAACATTTGCCAAAAAAATTCGGCTGAAATGGGATGTCAAGCATCTGCACTTGACGATCTGAACCTATTTTGGCTTCGACCGTGAGACCAAAACAACACCATTAGAAACAAGAAAAAATGTTGCTCTTTCCTGCACTGCAGATGTGCATATTGTTTTAGTTTTTCCACAGCATTTTAACAAAATCTGCTCATTACAGATGTTGGATAGATGTCAGACGAAGTGTTAGGAAATTATCGGCTTTTATGCTTACGTGTTTTCAATTGTATGAAACCGACATGATAATTTCTCCTCAATTCGCCAAATAAATGCAACAAAATTACCTGAAACTATCTGTATTTTCTGAAAGACTTTCCTGCATAAGCAGACCTTCCTGCGAGTGTTTTCGATTTATTTTGGTGGGCGATGAATTGGCTGCTTGCATGGGCGCAAAGATACAGCCCTCCATGCAGTGAGACGGCCAAAACAATCAAATGAAGACAATATTGCATTGTCATTATAGCCTTGATAATAAGGGATATATATACATAATTCTTCTGACCATAAGCCTTACACATAAGGCTCATTGTCAGAATATACTCTGTATAAGAGGCTGATGCACTTAAACAGAGTATCGCCACATAATAAGATTGGATGTTTCCTTCGGAGACTCCAAACCCTGTGTTTGTTCCTATATATTTCTGAGACGTGAAAAAATCAATGATAATTTTGAAATGTTTGCCGTATGTAAGAAGCAGGAATTCGCACACCGTCCGACCATTTATTGCGTGTCAATTCATGACATTGGAATTAGACAAAACTTGTAGCAGTTAAGATTGTGCGAATTGCAGGAATTTTAATTTAACACCTTCAATAATTTAGAAAATAGAAGTGCCACAGAGAGAGAGAGAGAGAGAGAGAGAGAGAGAGAGAGAGAGAGAGAGAGAGAGAGAGAGAGAGAGAGAGATGTATATAAGTTATACTTGTGACATCAGTCTTTTCAGATCTAATAAGTACTGATCAGAAGTTATATTTCAAAATCCAATTTTAAAGTTTGAATATCATCAAGTGTACAAAAGAAATCGTTCCACTGTAACTTATACCCATTTTTACTTTTTGATACACAATCAGATTTACAACAGAGCAGATCTTCTTTTGTCGTTACATACTTTTTTAAACATTTCTATTGCAGTTTAATGGTTGTATTAAATAGCCATCGAGCAATAAAGCAGGCTTTTCTCAGCCAGGGACCAAACTTTTCGGACAGACCAGAAATGTATGTCAACAGATTTACTGATTTCAAGGATCGTAAGTACTATTATTGTCCAAAATATACTCATGTTTGCGAAAAACTTCCACGCACAACAGGGTGTACTCTCGTTGTTTATGTTGTATGTTGTATCTTAAAGACGAGTCTCTATATTATCAGAACGCACAGATGTGCACACATGCGCAGTTTACAGGCATATACAAAAGTAACGTGATTATAGTGTCAGAAATTTCAGTGGTCTGCTCCGTGGGACCCATTCCAAGAACGTAAGACTCGTTCGAGTTCAAAATCAGGGCTGTGCGTGAGCTCCATTTCCAAAAGCTCTATGGAATGGCGTAGGAGTTTCAAAATATGAAGGTTTTTACAAGATTGTCTACTTTTTGCTGTGATTCACTCACCAGCCGCTTTTTGTGATTTACTGTATTTCTTTTTCTTTCCTGTGCAGCTATCTTCATGCAAAGTTACACAAGAGAATGGAACAAGCGTAAATATTTTGGGTCGAGTACATTGCGCGCTAGCATGTGTAACGTCGAGGAAAACGTACAATTTGAAATTGAAACAGTGATTAAAGAATTGCTAAGTTATAGAGGCCAACCGTTCGAACCAAAACCTGTTTTAAGCAAGGCTACGTTAAATGTCATCACGTACGTGCTATTCAGCACGCGTTATGGGAACAATGATCCAGACGGAAGCCGTCTTCTTGAAGTCATCACAGAGTGGTATAAGAAGTTCTCTATGCTGGCCTTGTCTCCTGCTATAGAACTGCTACCATACCCTCTGGCTAAACTCCTCTTCTACAAAAAAGCCAAAGAAATTAAGGACGCAACAGATGAACTGCGTGGTATTATCGCCTCCTTCATAAAGGAGCATAGAGAAACATTTGATGTTGGCAACATGAGAGATGTGGTGGATGTATATATAAAGGAAGGAACGCTGAAATCTGAAGAGGAATTGGTAGATATGATTCTTTTGCTCTTTCCAGACGCAGTTCATGTCGTATCGTTGGCGCTCACTTGGATATTACTCTATCTGTCCCATTACCAACATGTTCAGGATAAAATCCATAAGGAAATAGAAAGCGCAGTGGATAAGAACCGCCCTGTAACTCTTGCTGCGAAATTCTCTCTGAATTACACACAGGCTTGCATCGAAGAGATACTACGCTCGGTGTGCATTTTCCCGTTAAGTGCACCACACAAGCCTGCAAGGGACACTGTTTTGGACGGTTACAACATTCCTGCAAATGCAACAGTTCTGGCAAATTTGTATGCCGCAAGTGTTGACCCTGAGGTGTGGCAAGACCCTCAAGTCTTCAGGCCAGAGAGATTCATGGATGAAAATCAGAGATTTACTAAACGGAACTGTGCTTTTACCTTTGGAACCGGTATGTATCACCCCTTTACATACATACATACATACATACATACATACATACATACATACGCACGTACATACACACGCGCACATATACACACATATACATACATGCATATATATACATACGTGCGTATATACATACATGCATGCATACATACATACATACATACATACATACATACATACATACACACATAATCAATAATAAGTAGCCTCATGGTAATGTCTTTTTATTTAATTCAACTCCATCAACATTGGAGTTGCATAAGGCTAAATACATGTTAATGGTTCATACGCGAAATAAAATAAACTCCTACTGAACTTTGGAAAAAGCGTCTGTTTACATTCAAGTTTATCAGACTTTCCATATTTTAAAGGGAAGAGAATTGATTCACGCGTGTGATTGCTTTCAAGGAGATTTTTACATTTTTTGCTACACATTATAACTCAAATTAATATCAATTAATTAAATTAAACTTCACATTAAAACTGTATCCGACTGTTAACCACAATTTTCACATCAAGGTGGCTCAACCAAAAATCAAGCAGAGTAGACTAAATTGTAAACGAATTATGAGCCAGGACCGTTTACTGTCTCAAAGTTAAATTTTTATGTCTTTGACTTAAGGTGGCTTTGTTCTAATAATATGTTTATAGGTCGTCTGATTTTCACAGTAGGATAGCGCTAACTTTCCAACAAAACATAATCTGGCAATTTCATTTATAGATGTATCTTTTTTATGTTTCCAGGTCATCGTGCTTGCATGGGAGAGTCATACGTTCGCACAGAGCTATTGCTATTCACTTCCAATTTGATTCAACGATTCTCATTTTCATTTGAACCTGATCAACCTGAGCCAACACTGGAACCGCAAAGACCAGTTTTTCTGTTTAACACACCTGTGCCGTTCAGAATATGTGCCACTCCTCGATAGTGTGATCTTTGTTATACAATTTGTGCGCAAAAATTCAAGAATTACTGTGTAAATACTCAAAAACTGCATGCATGGATGGCATTGGATGGTGATTTTAGTGAATATGGTGTTCGGATGATCAAGACTTGATTGAGCGAGGACTTTGATATGGGGCAAAAATAATGGTCCTTAAGAAGCTGGTTTGACATGTAGACCTAACCTTATTCCTGAGGTCATAGGATCACTTACGTGAATTTTACTATAGTCACTTAATAACTTAATCATGCTCAATAACTCTTTGAGCTATAGGACTGATATATTGCAGATTATTATGCTATTTATGTTGTTTTATACTCAGCAGGATATGTTCGGGAACCCGTAAAAAAGGGTGTGTTTTTTAGATATCTGGATGCGAACCACGATCAATATATATATATATATTGGGCTGCCATGACTGTAGCTGCCGGGGCAGGCCATGGAATGCTTGAGCCTTAGAGGCGCGATAGGGACAAAGGGCAGGGCTTAATGTAACGGGGCGGGCCATCGTGGGGGAAATTACCGGGAACAGGGGGCTTTCAACAGCTGTGAGAGAGTATGTGGGGCCCTTACGCCTGGGCTCTGATCCCGGGAATCATGTTTTTTTTTTTTTTTTTTTCAAAGGCCGTCTGTTACTTACAGAACCACTGCAGATAAGTGGAGGGCCACAGAGATACTATATATATATATATATATATATATATATATATATATATATATATATATATATATATATATATATATATATATATATATATATATATATATATATATAACATTTATATAATTATGTAGCTTCAGTAATAAATAAATATATATGCATGCATATATATAGTATAACACACATACACACACCCAGATATATATACACGTATATATAAAGTAGTAAAAATATCAAGAAACTGACGAGATGCATGACCTGCTGTGATGGCCCAATTGCAGTTTCTTGAGATTTCAACGAAACTGTGAATTGAAAGATATACATGGCCAACTTTGGATATGGTGCATGCACCATATCAAGGTTTATGTCAATAAAGTTCATCATGTTTTAGGTGCCCAAACACACCCGAATTGAATTGGTTAGTTCAACATGCAAAATTAAACATGAATAAATAAACTGAATTGAAATGAAATAAAACGAATAAAATAACAAATAAAATATATATTCCCCACTCAAAGTTTTATTGACATTTTGAATAGATTGTTACCTTTTTAGGTAGTAAGCTTATCGCAAAAAATAATTTCCGTCTGTTTTCCTTTTTTTTTTTTTGTATCCTGTCCTGTTGTCTGCAGAAGGACGCGTTATACGTTACGTCTCTACACTGTCACGTTACAGTCAACTCGCAGAAAAATGATGGAAAACTTTTCAACCTGAACATAGTGGACAGCAGACCATTTAATTCAATCCTATCAGAAAGGGAAAAAAATCTTCATTCACCTGCTTATGTCTTTGGCTCTTAATTTCTGATCGTGATATATGTCTTGATATCATATTATCAAACAATTTTGCACAAAGTTGTTCACAGAAGATACGGTGTTTGCAGAATCATAATATTGTAATTTTCGAAGCATCATCAAAACCCGTGTCAGTTTTCTTTGTACTTGAAGCTGATGGCAGCACAGCAGAGACAACCGAAAATGATTTTGATAATTTGTGGATTATTTCAACGGTCTACGATACAATATACAAATTTACGGGTTATAAAGGAATTTTATAAAATTGCTGTGTGTACAACGTTTATCCACTTTTCAATTATTTATACAACAGTGTTACCAGAAGTGCTCCAAAATCGATCGCCCTGGTTAGTTTTGGCTTTTTGACAACATTTCGTCTGTAGATTTTTCAAAACCATACACTAGATCGTTAGGAGCCCAGAATTTTTAAATTTCCATCAAAAACAATATGCGCTTGCATTGATCAATCTTTTCGTGTGGACGCTCACATGTTCCTAATTCACATGAAAAGCAGACTTTCCCACAGCATGACTTTCTTTTGGATAAGTGTCGAGTATCATATAGTATGTGTTAAAACAAGATCTTTATTACCGCAACACGTACAACATTGGTATTTTGTAATTCCGACGCCACAACACATGTACACAAAGAACATAATACAAACGCAATTGACATCACAATGAAATTAGCACATTAAATTTAGCAAATTGATTATGTTAAACAAAAGATGACAACTTTCAAAATCACGATTACGAAGTTTAAAAAGATAAAACACACATGTTACCTCTCTTATTTTCATGCTTTTTTTAATGGTTTCAGCCTTTTCCAGACATTTGGGGATTATTCAGTCACTAAAATTATCAAATTATCTTCCCAAATTGCTACTTGAAAGGAAAGACTTCTGATACGTTTGTTAACATTTTTTTTTCACATATCACATATGCTTTCCTGTTCAGGCATTTTCTTTGGTCTGTCATGTCGAGCAATTAACCCGATGTTCAGATTATGAATGATAATTCTTCGTGACATTTCTCCTTAAATTTATGTCCTTTAGTGCATTCAAATATTTTTCCAAATAAAATTTTAACTTGAATTTTGATAAAGCTCTTAATTTTTTATCTGGCTGAGATTGTAATGTGAAATAATTATTCCACAGAATCACAAATTCCTTTTAATAAAGCTTCAAAACAAATTTTAGGGAAGTCGCCAAATTAGTCACCACTGCAATCAAACACTTTCGCAATCAATTCCACACAATGCAACTTATTCGGTTCATAACCAATTTGACTTATCTGATGTCATCAGTTCACAATAACATCTATACGGCTGAGATTGTAATGCAAAATCACTGTGTCAGTGAATCACAAATTTATTTAGAAAAGTTGTCATGCGAGTCAAATTCGTTGGGATGTCATCAAGCGTCACCACTATATCCGACCAAATATCTTCGCAATCAATTTCACATAATGTAACTATTAAGGTTCATAACCAATTGAACAAAAGCTATCAGTTCACAAGAACATCTATATGCGTCAACTAACAATTCATTGGAGCTGTAATGTGCCATCCTATACCATGTTTTGCAGACACTTAGAAATTCCAAAATTTTGAGTGTATAAAGGAATGTTTGTGCCTCACTGCATACTGCAATACCACTTACAGCTTTCGAATTGACTCTCAAAATATATTTAGAAAGCTGTAAGATGCTTTTCATATAATTGCTTTGCAACTCCAGAAAAAAATGCGGCAAATTCAATACCAAGATAAGTATATTCTTCGAAATTTCTTCCTCTATTCCCAATCAAGAATTATGTCTGTGTGCCAACATATTCTCTCTCTCTCTCTCTCTCTCTCTCTCTCTCTCTCTCTCTCTCTCTCTCTCTCTCTCTCTCTCTCTCTCTCTCTCTCTCTCTCTCTCTCTCTCTCTCTCTCTCTCTCTCTCTCTCTCTCTCTCTCTCTCTCTCTCTCTCTCTCTCTCTCTCTCTCTCTCTCTCTCTCTCTCTCTTTCTTTCTTTCTTTCTTTCTTTTTCTTTACAGGCAAATTTGTCCGACGTATTATACGTAGAAAATCCAAACTTGGCTCAATTATACTTCTATAGATGAAGTCTGGCCTTTTTATAATGAAAGGTCATGCTTTTCAAAATTATGCAAATGACGGCTAATTAAACTTTTAAATCTTCAATATCTTATATGCTACAGTCGATGTAGTTCGGAGTGTTTTGGAGTTCGATCATATCAACCAAAGGTCATCTCAAATGTCAAGGTCAAAGGTCATGTCAAGATCAAAGGTCAGTTTTAGGTCAAAATGTCATTTTAAAGGTCAAAGACCACTTCAGGTAGCGGTCAGTTCAAGGTCAAAGGCCACTTTCAATGGTGGCTTTCTTCTAGCCATAACTTGGTCAATTTTTATCCAATTTTGATCATGTTGGGCTCAAATTGTAGCTATTCTAACACTGCACATTTTTGAAGTCTCGCCTTTTTATAATGAGAGGTCATACTTTTCAAAATTATGCAAATGTGGGCTAATTAAAGTTTTAAATCTTCAATATCTTATATACTATAGTAGATATACTTTCAAGTGTAAAGGAGTTCGATCATAGCAAGGGAAAGGTCATCTCAAATGTCAAGGTCATGTCAACGTCAAAGGTCATGTCAAGGTCAAAGGCCAATTTTAGGTCAAAATATCATTTTAAAGGTCAAGGTTCAGGTAGAGGTCATCTCAACATCAAAGGTCATTTCAAGGCCACAGGCCACTTTGGATGGTGGCTTTCTTCTAGCCATAACTTGGTCAATTTTTATCCAATTTTAATCATATTGGGCTTAAATTGTAGCTATTGCAACACTGCACATTTTGAAAATTACATGTGACCCCTAAAGGTCAAAGGTCAATGTCATTTGGACCTCTGAAAGTTTCACTCAGCCACAACTTGGCCTATTTCCATCCAATTCTAATCATGTTGGACTTAAATTGTGGGTATTGTAACATTTTTGCAATTTACATGTAACCTGCAAAGGTTAAAGGTTAAGGTCATTTGGACGTTGAAATTTTCATGCAGCCATAAGCTTAATGGAATGTGAAGTTCCAAAGCACAAAAGTTGTACAATTTAATATTTACAACTTTGGAAGGCACACAGACAGATTTGCTTTGAAGCAAATCTTCCTTTCTAGTTTATATATAGTTTTATTTGCACACTTATTGAATTGTAATGATCTTGATTTTTTTCTACATTAATTTGTAAGTTTAGTTCTTTTCAATAAATGGACAACTTGTCCAGATAACATTGTAACCCCCTCTCACTTTCGGATATAAGCAGTTAATCATCTGCATAAAGCATCAATTTAATTATTCAAAATGTAGGCGTGTTGGGTGATATAACTTGGTAAAGTAGTCGGTAAATTATTTCAGGCACTAAGTGGATACAAGCTTGTGCGGAGGCAAAGGGCTCTGTGTTCCTTGCAGAGTACCAAATGTATAATTTACGTTCCTGGCTGTTGCATATCATAAATTGCATTCCGCAAAGCAGAGAGCCTGTTTTGAACTGCTTCTTTTTTTAATTGCCACACATTTTATGTATTCTACTCACTACTATTCTCATTCCTGTCATTGCTGCATGATGATTAATGCAGAAAATGTTCAAAAAGAACTGTCAGGCATTATATTGACTACCAAGCATGCACGGGAAGTGGCATCGTGTTCATGTCCGTCAAAGCTGAAAGGGTTCAAATTTGTCTGCAAACATGACACAGCGAAGGCTGCAAGCAATGTGCAAGTTCGCTCTTCTTTCACATCCCGGTTCTTTGGTTGTATAGATGATTTGTCATACATGTCCCTAACAACTATATATAAGTAAGGGGAATGCGAGATGAGCCGATTTGTTGTCAGTGTCCACTCCTACAACTGTTACAGTTATGAGGGAGTTTGTTAATACCTACATAATGTTTAACTGAAAATGATAACTTTCAAGCATTTTGCTTAGTGTTGTTATCACTTAAATCACATTTGAGTTACAAAGCATTATCTATACATGTAGGCCTACTTTCTAATATCACTTTCCACAGGCATAAGCCTAAATAAACAGATTCATGAGAATCTACATGGATTAATTCCATATACATATACATATGATTCATAAATGATAGAAGAGTACATAAAAGAAAAAAATTGTAAACATTTTGATAGGTTTAGTATGCCACCGGTCTGAATTGACATAACTCCAGAACATTTGGTCAGTTTGGATGTTCTGATAGGTCAAAGGAATACGTAGGACAATTGTACATTCACATAATGCATTGTTTTGTTAACATTGCGTACATGAACCCATTCATTACCTAAAGTGAAATAAAAAAATTGTTTTACCTTTCAAAAAAAAAAAAAAGTTTCCATTATCTACTTAAAGAAAAAGCAAAAATTGCCCTTGCTGGCTTTTAGTCTCAGTGAACAAGCCACTTTCCATCCATTCTTCTCACTTTAATGAAAGGTTTCACTGTTCCATTAATAAATGGTGTCTTGCCATCTGCTTTGAGGTGCCGCAGATGGGACTCAAGCTGTTTACTTTTTACTTGTGTTCGTTTACAAACATCCTCTGCGAAGTACACCAACTTGCCTTAACATTTGACTGATTTAGGCGCTATGCGCAGTAGATCCTTTGCCAGTCACATTTAACCAACACAGCCCTAATTTCAAGAGGGACTCTACAACTGTACAGGTTATATGTAACAATTTGTGAAAGTCCCTGCTAATATGACAAACTCTTTAAATTGAATGCTTCATTTCACAGCTTTGGTTGCCAAATAACTGAGCCAGAGTCAGACTGTCACTTGCACTTCCATCATCTTTGACACACACGCCCACACACACATTGCTTAGCAACACTTCACACAGCATGAACATTGAACTGGCAAACTCGCTGGTGGTCAAACCTGTCTAGAGCAGCCTCCAATACACAAGCATCAAAAGTGGCCTGGGAAAAGAAGTTGAATTTCGTGTTTTTGATTTTAAGGATATCTAAGAAACTCGTTAGCAGAAGCACTCATTCAGAGGAAAAGGCTACAAAGGTAGGTAGGTTTGATTATAATGCAGTTTTTTAAGGACAAATGCACAATGATAACAAGGTAGGTTTGATTATAATGCATTTTTTTTAATGACAAATGCACAATGATATCATGGTTAGGACATATATTGTGTTTTTTCCCTGTTATAAATAGTAGATTTAAATCATCAATTTTAACAAAATGCATGTTTGACCTATCATCATATCCTATACTTTTGAAAATCTGAAATTGAATTGCAAATTTAAAATACAAAGTCTTTGACTTTAAATAAACCACAATTATATGTACTGAAACTGTACTTTCTTCTTACAAAAAAAAAAAAAAAAGGACATCCATTCTATTTGTACCTTGTGCCAAACTATTGTTCTCCACTGAGAAAAGTCTTCTCATAAAACATGACATAGCATTTACAGTCTGTATTGAAACCAAAATCCAAGAAGCCACTGTAACGCATCCATTTTCTTCTTCAAACACTATACCAGCATGTTAACATCAATGGGTTTGGTGAGGTTGTTCATGTGGAGGATCCTTGAGGTTGAACTTTTTGTCAATATAGTCCTGTTTATGCATGTGGAAGAGAAGCTTTTCTTCTATTTTCTCCACAGCTGCTAAAGTTAGCACTAAAGTTTCATGTTTGAGGATACTGTGTACATTCAGACCTAAAAGAGAAAGAAAGATGAAGAAAAAAACATTCTTAAGATGGCCTGACAGGGTTTCCTTGACATCTAAATTCAACTTAAACTAAATTTACATGAATTTTGCATTTTACAATACTGTTCATCACCTTATTGCGCAATAAATTTTATACAATCATGTCTATAATCTTGTTTATTTACACATAAAAATGTTTAAGTGATATGACTGTACCGTCAAATCTGTAAGTGGTGGTTCAAGCACACTAAGGAAGAGACCAAAGTAACATCTCTTAGAGCCTGGTAAATGGAGTCAGCATTATGAATTTTTCTTAGTCTCTTTTCTCTGCAGACTACAAAGTTCACAAACCTTCCTTCCAAAACACATGACTGTGTAAGAGAAAAATAAACAACTGTTGCACTTTAAGTTCCTATGTCTTATATTCAAGAGACCCTTGGATAGACAGACTGTAACTTCTTTACGAAAAAAAAAAAAAAGAAAATATTCTGTGTCAAATATTCCTGAACAGATCTCATGTGGACAAAAATCAGAAATGTTAATCCCTCTACAAAATTTATGACTGTATAGTAGTTATCTCAAGGCAACTATTTCCGTGTTGATCTCCAAAAATGTAAGCTATATATGCATAGTTTGTGAAGAGTGTCATGTCTTAACAGATGCAAGATTTTAGAAACAAAACACAAACAGCCATTTGGAGCGGAAAATAAGGCTACAATGATGAGAGATATTTACCGTACACTGGCATAAGGTTATATTGTTTTATATGGCTTGTGGCCTCACATATGCTCTGGGGCATGATGTCTGTGCTGAAAAATGGAAAAGAGGGGGAGAGATTTGTGTCTCTGATCATAGGACATAATTGTAAATTTACATGTAGCTGCACACAAAAATTTCTAGACATGTTACACTATGTAGTTATGTAAGTGAGCTTTCTTAGTTAGATGAAAACAACCAACCACATTAAATGCAAACTTACATTGTGAATAAAATATGTTGTCGATATAATTTTACAACCCGGTGACTTAAACCACTATTTTAGCAAAAATATAAAACTAAAAAAGTCAAACAAACATGGTAACCAACAGTACACTTTCATTTGTTTAAAATTCATATAAATTCTACTTTTTCTACATGGAAGAATGAGATTATTAACCCTTCCAGTGCTGAGTCAACATCTTTCCTCTGCACACTGAATGCAACTATGGAAAGCTGTTGACACGGACCATTATTTTTTTCCGTGGGACTACAGACATGCTAATACTTTAATGAAAGAACTTTTCATGAGGAACCTGATTCTGGAATCAATGCTTCAGATAAGCACAGCTTTGGTCATGATTGGCCCTGAATGAGTTGCATATCTGGCAACATTGTATCCATGCACCACCTCTCCTAGCGCACAATCAGTTCATCCCAAAGGAAACAAGTGCACGGTGATCCAAAGGATCTACGTCCCCCGCCACAGTATTTTTTAATGCCACACATAGGGCCTATACAATATAAAATCAAGTGGGGCAAACTGTTGCAAAAGTGGTTGCACTTGTTGAAAGGATGCACCACCTAGGCATAAAATTATATGTATGATATCATATACCAAGTTTGTTCCTTAATATATGATATGGTATGTACACCGAATCACCGAATCACCGAATCACCGAATACTTTTATTGCATCATTCCACAACAGAACATAGCAAACATACAATAGTGAAACATGTGGAGAAAGGAGTAATATATACAGAAGATATAAATACTATGATAATCTATCTAAACAAACTACGGTAATTCAGTCAAGACAATTTCATAACGCAGTAATTATTTCAGTCAAATACAATCTCACATGGATACGAGATTGCATTACAATGAAACGGGGTTGTGGGGACTGTGGATCAAGCAGTAGCAACCTGGTGCTGCCACCTTGCATCATAGACATGAATTAGGTTAAGTGGATGAGCCAAGTTTGGCATTCCTTTTATTTAAGCAGTTGGCAATAAAGTTTTGGATAGCTTTTAATATTTCCACATCGCCATTGTTATATGACATAATGAAATGGAATTTTTGATTGTGGTTTAGGGCATGGAAAGCTGTGTCAAATAGGTCATGGTATAGAATTTCTCTTTCTTTATGATAAAATGGGCAATCTAATATCATGTGTATCTCATTTTCTACACACTGCATGGTGCATAATTTACAGATCCTGCGCTCGACTGGAGTCTTGGGTATGGTCTGCCTGTCCAGTTCAATTTGGAGGTTGTGTGCGCTGGTCTGCAATCTACAAAATTCCTTTCAGGTATTAAAATTTGTGGTGGCCAGTAAATAGTTTTCGACACCAAATTCAGTTTTGAATCCAGTAAAACCTGTCTATTGCAGACACCTATGGTTCTGGCAAAAGTGTCCACAATAGACAGGTGTCCACGATAGGCAGGGGCTGAACTTTTGGGATTTCAGAGTACATTTGCTCTCAGTTTTTGTATATTATGCCTCTGACACTTTACTCAAACGCATCTTAACTTGGCATTTTACAGTTTTTATCTTTTAAGGGAAAAATTGTGTATGTATGGGTTTACTAGGCTGAAGAAAGTTTGCGTAATTTCTTTTACTAACAGAAAAGAAACAAACAACAAACATACCACAGGGATATCCTATCCTTTGAGTACAGTATAACTGTATATGCCATTGTTACAAATTGTGAATAACTTCACATGATTCTCAGGGGGTCCTTTGTTTTAGGCTTAATGATTGATCTATGGAGCTTAATTGTTTGATAGAGAAAGTGTGAGCAACCTCACTCAACAGGAGCACCAGTGCTCAAAGACACCTGGCATGTTCGTTGAGGCATTGCAGCCTAACTGCTTGGCTGAGTGCACTTATTATGTGTTACAGGCCACTGAACAATGGATTAATTAGTCTTTGATTCCAGCTTAACATCCACGGCATTGTTCAGGCTATAACTTGGAACATAAAAAGTTGCAAAAAATACATTGATATATTGTGTCCGCAAAAGACAGGTTGTTTTTGCATTTGGTTCCCCGAAAAGTGTCCGCAATACACAATAGACAGGTGTCCACTGTAGACAGGTATCACCAATATGAAAATGACTTAAAAATATTCGGTTCTGGCCAAAACTGTGCGCATTAAGCAGGTGTCCACAAGGACAGGTTTTACTGTAATTTGTAGCTACGAAGTTTGGAGTTAGGGTCCTCTCTTTGGACATAATTGGACGGATGGACCATGCACCAACAAATTTTACCTGTAAACAATTTTTCAAGTTTGTGATGGCCTAATTTATGCTTAGACTGCCCTGATTTTCCCAAATATTATTAAAACTAGACTTAGCCCACATTAATTTTATATGGTTGGCCCAACTATTTTTCAACTAAAAGGATTCCAAATAGGCAGAGTCCACCAGCTGTGGCTTGTCTTATGAACATAATTTAAACCAATATTTAGCAGCCTGGGGGAGAATTGTGACCAAGAGCGGAAAACATCCTAACTCACCGCGCACTGCAGCAGTGGTGGTCTTTCGGTTTACTCCTACTAAATATTTGTTGAAATTCAGTAGTATCTTTTCAGCTTGTAATTTGTCACAAAGGGTCATAAAGTTAGAATTATTTGAGTTCTTAAGAAAATATGGGGCCCATATTTCACTACAGTAGCTCAAGAGAGGAAAAATTAGTGAGTGGAATAGTTTGTAAGCAGTTCGGAGGTCTTCCCTTATATTCAGTTGTTTTAGCTTAAATAGTGCTTTCTTTGCCTGGTCGCACAGTCGCTCGCACGCCAACTTGAAATTTCCTGTGATGCTGAACATTATGCCAAGATAACAATATTGGTTAACATTTTCAAGCAGTGATCCCCCATAAACAAATTTGTATTTGGTGAGTAAGTGCCCACTTTTATTAAAGATCATGATCTTGGTTTTACTGAGGTTGACTTCTAAGTTCCAGTCATTACAATAATCAGCCAGTTTGTTTAAGGCAGTTTGCAACCCTCTGGCAGATTGGGCCATTAAGACTAGATCATCTGCAAATAATAAGTAGTTGATGTTTGTACAAAGAACATGGAGAAAATGATATAGCTATAACATTGGGACATGAAAAATATATCACAATCATACATAGTGAAAATCATGTTTCAAATAGGATTGTCATGGCATATAATGGTACTTAAACTACTTGCTTGAATACATACTTGCGGTTTAATGTAAAGTGACAAAAGTGATGAAATGGTCTGTATATGGTAAAGGGAAAACATCAGCATGGACGCAGTTGCACGATGATGTTGTGAAGATGAGATCTAGTGTGCATCCTTTGGTGTGTGTTGGTTTTGTTATCCATTGATGCAGACCATATTTTTTGGTAATTCTGATAATGTCGGGATCATCTGAAGTCAAGTTGAAGTCTCCACCTATGACAATGTGATACATATCTGGTAGTTTGGTCAAGGCATGCTCAAACCTAGTCATGAATTGTGTCTTGCATATTGCAGGAGGTTTGTAGATAAGAACAAGGAGTAGGGGCTTTCCTTTTGGAGGATAGAATAACCGTGTCATCAGTTGTAATTCTGCTGAGTGACTCAACAAATATTCCTCAGAATTGCCTTTGATGTACATAGTTAGTCCATGCTGAGTGTGGTGGTGAAAGGAGCTGAAACCATCAATTTGGTAGTCCTGGGTTTCAACTACATTTCTTGGCCCTGTGACCTTGAAAATAGGTCAAGGTCAAAAACAATACATGGCACACATGTCCTTGGTATGATGCATCTCTGGTATAAATTTCATTATTCCATCTCTAAGGGTTCTAGAGATATGCTGCCAGACACACGTAAATGGATATGTTCTTAGGCTCTACACGAAAATGGATATGTTCTTGGGCTCTGTGACCTTGAAAATATGTCAAGGTCACAAACAATACACAGTGCACATGCCCATGGTATGATGCATCTCTGGTATAAATTTCATTATTCTATATCTTAGGGTTCTAAAGATATGCTCCCGGACGGATGCACGGATGGACAGACGGATGCACAGACGGCCGGCCGGCAGGCCCCCTATCCTCACTAACTCTATGTCCCCCTATGCCACCTTCGGTGGCGGGGGACAATAACAGGTGATTAGGGCGAAAATACAATTTTCCTTCCTGCATTTTCAAATACAGTGGTCCCTGTCTTGAGAGACCACCCCTAGGGCAGGTCAAAATGTGGTCTGTCAAAACAGGTGGTCTTTCATTAGAGGTTTAATAACATGGATAAGATAGCACAGTGTTCTAACAGAGCGGTCTTAAAAAGATATGCCGTCTCTCATTGGAGGGGTCTCTCAAGACAGGTACCACTGTACTACTAACATACAACATACTTACTCATCCACAAAAAGAACTGACAACCCCCAGCCACGTGTCTCTATCAGGTCTTCCAGATACTGCAAAAATAAAAGAATTAAAATGAGCATGACCTACACAAACACATACATTTACTTCATGAACTGGCCAGACAATGCAAGTCAACTGGGAAAGATATTTCTATGTTGAAAAGTTTTTATTTTCAATGTTGTTTCATAAGTCAGATGTAGGCAAGATCATGTTGGGTTCATGGAGACAAAAATCTGGGTTTGACAACTGGTCTGGCATTCAACCTTGCCATCACCACACAATATTTGCAAGACAAGCCATGGCTGACCAAAAAATGTGAACATTTGCTGATAGCTCATCCTGTCTATATGGTGAAGGGCATCCAGTAGAATGTCACTTTAATCTTGCACTTTACTGATAGCTCATCCTGTGTATACGGTGAAGGGCATCCAGTAGAATGTCATTTTATTCTTGCAATTTACTGGTCTGTCTGTGTTACCAGTCCTGTATAGGCTTACAATGGATTTCTCCACATAATGGACATATCTGACTTACCCCAGTGGTCCAATGTGAAATTTAATCTTATATCTGATATTCATGAATCATCCAATATCCAATATTGAAAATAAATTATTGTAACAACATTTTGAAATTTTAAATATAGTACAAGACAAGGTGCATGATCTTTCTTTTGTTATCTTACTAAATACACTGACTTGCACATACATGAAAACAATTGTGCAGTCATATAACTCTTGGGGTTTCGAAAAAATTGTGCAAGCATTAAAATCAATACATAATAATCATTAGACTGCATTTCAATCCAATGTTGAAAAGGCTCAATCACCATCCCTACTGTACAAACCTCCTCATTCCAAATCAATTTCTCAATGCAGCACATACCTCACCCCAGCACTTGAGTACAGCTGACTAACACTAAATCAAAATTGCTTCTATCATGAAAACTTTAACTTCAAGAGAAGTCCAAAATGTGAATTACCGTTAGAATGCCCATTGACTTGCACAGTAAGCAATAGAAAAGGTGCATTTACTGATAAGTACCCGAATTGAAACAAATGAAAAGTTCCTATATTTTGAGTCCAACATGATCAAAATCGGACACAAATTGACCGATTAATGGTATATTGGAAATCTTCAGATCAAATAACCTTGACCTTTAACCTTTCAAGGTCATATGTAAATATGCATAGTGGGATCTTGAGTTGGGCTATTAAATGAACTTAACATAATCCAAATCTGTTGGTCACTTTTTTAGTTATAGTCCGCAATGTGTAGTCCATAAGTGGTCCAACACATTCAACTTAATGTGGTTTGAACTTTGTCAACCCAGTTTGAATGTACTTTTTTGGAACTTTATTTTCTGAGGGTAACTCAGTTAGCATACCAGGGTATACTAATCTTCCCTGAGGCCCTCTAGATTGGTTACATACAGTCAATTTGTCCATCAGTACATGTACAGTAGTAACTGATTGACTATCTATGAGATATAATAAACTTAGCACAGTTTCTTAAATATATACACATTTCTGGCACATCTCATTTCCAATGGCAGACTGTTCCAAACTAACTACACCATCATAATGTTGTGCAAGCCGTCCCTGTTCAGTATTTGGTTGTAGGACATATAGAATGTCCTTGGCAGAGGGATCATCTTTGACATATGCAAACATTTCTTGAATATAATCAGGTGCCATATCATTCAATATTACTTTCAATAGGACACAATATTCTTTAAGTTTTTGCACTACAAAGCATCTTTTTGCATCTTATAATGTGTCCACCAACAGGTATTGTTGGCAATGCCTGATCCATGTGGGCGATTTACCAAATGTAGGAATTTAAACCAATAGCTCCTTACAAAATGACCATCCTGTTGATATATAAATATACTTCAAGAAAATTTCATTGCATGGCAATTTCAGAGGGCAGTCATTCTTAACAATTCTAGAAACAACACAACCTAATAAAATAGTACTATTTTCTGTCTGCAAAGGTCATCTGGTTCAGGACAGATCACTGTGCTGTGAAGAGGCTCCAATCTTCAAAAAATACGCACTCTACAATGAAATACATTGAAATGGTGAAGCGGATCGCTTCACCAAAAATCAGGAATCCACAGCAGTGCTACCTAGAGAACAATTTTGTTTGACCCTTCCACAAGGAACATATCCACAAAGTTGCAGCTTAATCTGAGTGACGGTTCTGGAGAAGAAGTAAAAAATAGCAAAAACACTCAAAAAATTGGAAAAAAATTGCAGCCCCACTTGGTGAATTCAGAACTAGGAGTCCCTAGTAGTGTTCTTATGTAATATCAAAGCAATTGGGTGAGTGGGTGTGAAGAAGATTATGTAAAATTGGTCCAAAAAAAGAACAAAAAATTCATTTAAAATCCAAAAATTACTGGAGCATGACCATTTGAACAAGCTGGTAGAAACTCACTCAAGGTACATTGCCACTAAGTTTGATGTCAATCTGGATGACGGTTTTGGAGAAGAAGTTGAAAATGTGAATTAGCATTAGAATGCCCATTGACTTACACTTAATAAATAGGAAAGCTGCATTGACTGATAAGTACCCGAATTGAAAAAATGGTTAAAAATCAGGACTCCACAGCAGTGGTTTGGCCCATCCACAAGGAACATATACACAAAGTTTCAGCTTAATCTGAGTGACAGTTCTGGAGAAGTCAAAAATAGCAAAAACACACAAAAAATCGTAATTTTTTTTTTTTAATTGCAGCAGCACCTGGTGAACAAAATCAGAACTAGAAATCCCCTGGAGTATCCCTGTGCGATATCAAAGCAATTGGGTGAGTGGTTTCGGAGATTTTTTAAGATTTGCCAAAAAAAAAAATTAGAAAATAAAAAAATCATAGAGCGTGACCATTTAAACAAACTTGGTAGAGACCCACCCAAGGCACATCCCCACAAAATTTGATGTGAATCTGGCTGACGGTTTTGGAGAAGAAGCTGAAAACATGAATTGTGGATGATGGATGGCTAGTCATAACATGAGCTCAGCTGACCAATAAGTCAGCTGAGCTAAAAACAAAAAAAAAATAGACATATCTTCGACGCAAGCTTTGACTGAAGGGTTCGCCATTTGCTCAAATTAGGTCATGGTGACACCAAAATCTAATCAGTTCATCTCGCCAGGTTACGTATGCATATTGTCAAATTTGAGCAAAATACATGGAGGCAGTCTGTAGATATCAAGGCAATGAGAATGTGCACATCCGGATGGACAGACAGAGTGACAAACGGATGGACATCCCAAAACCAGAAAGGGTCCCCTCATGGGGCGGACCCCCCCCCCCCCAAAAAAAAGAAAAAAAAAAAACTTCATACAGCCATCCATGTGAGTTTGATGCAATGTATATTTTGCCCATGACAAGGCAGTTGGTCATGTCTGATAAAGAAAGAAGTCTACACTTTTCGTTCGGTTAGATTTTGCATTTAAAGCACGAGATAGTGATTAGGCTTCAGGAGGCAGGAGATAGCTTAAACTTGCGCAATTCTGGAAACCTGTGGGTAATCTGAGAGGGTTGGCAACACTGCATCATATACGGTCCCAACTCCTGTTCCCAAATTGTTTCTTCTACCTAAACCATCACATTTATTCCCATGGCTCACATTTACAGAGTATTTCACATCTTTTTGTACCAATATATCATCGTTGTCATCATCATCATCATCATCATCATCATCATCATCATCATCATCATCATCATCATCATCACCATCACCACCACCACCACCACCTCCACCACCACCACCACCACCACCACCACCACCATCATCATCATCATCATCATCATCATCATCATCATCATCATCCATTACCTACCCATTAGACAATCTGGGCAAGTCCAGATCTAATGTCCCAACTGGCCTCCAAATCTTCATGACAAGTTTCACATAATTCAAATTATACATTTTTCGATAACCCAAACTTCCATTACTTTTCACCTGTATTTGTTCCACTGTGTAGTTTTTTTTCCAACAAGATCCTCCGAAACCCTTGGTTACTTCACTCATTTACAATGAGAACACATTACCTTCTGCATCAGAAGCTGTGGTATTACATGTATACACATCTGGCAGTCTTTATTCTTGATATTATTCACGACATGTATTTTAAGAGCTCATTAACTTCAAATAAACATGCTGTTCAGTCCTCATTTCTATTTTCACATCCACCTAATCCATAAAATTTGATGTGATGCACTTACATCAGGATTATCAGATGGAAGATCCAGGGAATCCACAACATGGAGACTGTCCTAAAAAAATGTACAAAAATATATCAGTCACTGTTTCTTTCCTTCATTACACCTTCCTGTGCCATTAGGAATGATTTTCTAATCCAGGCTATACATTGTATTACATTAGAACACACATTTCCTAAACAGGTGTGAAACATGAGTACGATCTCCATTATCTAAACTTTACCCTTGAATTGAAACGGAGTCATCTGCTTTCCTTGGAATGGGGCATGTTATCTTCATAGGTCTCATCAACAATTTTCACACAAACAATTCTTTATCGCTGTTGTGATTGGTCAAGAACATTGAAGACAACCTTTTACCACTTGAGGGTTCTGGCAGTTTTGTTTGGCTTGAGGAGGAATAGGTTAAAATTATATGCTCAATATTTTGAATTAAGAACACCTCTAACATCCTCATGTATGCTTGCATGCTTTGACGTTTGATTTGCATGATGCCCATCACTCCAAATGTATTTAGATTAAATTTAAAACAATTGAATTGTACACTCAATAATCAACTTGTTTCTGTGTCATTTTCAACCTGGAAAACAATGAATGATCTTTAGGTTTTATGGGATAAATACAAACAAGCATCTGTAAGGTTATACCCAGAGCTCATTTTTTCTGTGCAGCACAGAATCATTCTAGCAAAGTGTAAAAAGCACAGTAGTTCCCACTAAAACACATGTACAAAAATACATTTCTATATGTGGTACCTGTTAAATTTGATTGTGCTTCTTTTTAAAAATTATTTCCTTTCATGTGCATTTGAAACTTATTGATTTGAAATCTACAACCACTTACTCAAAGGTACCACTGACTGTTGTAACTGTAATGCACGGGATGAGAAAAAAAGCTAACTCAAATTAAAATAATGCATAGTGAAGACATGAAGGTACAGCACCTGTGCATATTTGACAGACAGCGCCACCCTCAGTCCTAGCACCCTTTTTGACACTGACAGCATAAAGAAAAAACTCTCTGGCCCTCGAGGCCCAAACGCCTTGCCACCTGCAAGTAGAAGTACATCAAACACAAATTATGGCTTCACACAAAGAATGTCTCAAAACTGAAGGGACATGTACCAGAAAATTATAATTACATGTACTTGTATCCTGCATATACATAGATCTTTCCCAGTGCTCACATTTCTTAAACTCTCTGAAATTATGTTGTGTTTATAAAAAGTCTACTGCACTATGGCAAGATCGTGCTGACAGCTGATAACACTTTTGCTTAAATTGCATTCAACTTAATAACTGCTGCCTAGTACAAGGTTTGTTGAGGTGTCACTGTAAGTTTTCACCTTGATACATCAACATTGTTACCTCCTTTCCACAGTGGAGAGCGAATACTGCCATGTCTTGCTCGACCTGTTCCCTTTTGTGGCCAAGGTTTGCGACCTCCTCCCCTCATTTCTGCACGTGAGTTGGCAAAATCATATCTCTGCAAGGTTGAAAAGTGATTGACTAAACCTCTGAAAACTATACATGTACCCTCCTCTCCACCCCTACCCATCAGAATTTGTGTGTGTGTGTGTGTGTGTGTGTGTGGTGTGTGTGTGTTTGTGTGTGTGTGTGTTTGTGTGTGTGTGTGTGTGTGTGTGTGTGATCTTCAGCTCACAAAGCATTTTTGTTTGCTATTTTGGAAAATGCACCCACACCCCCTACTGAATGAAACCAAAATAACGATGAAACCTTAAATGCTAAATGATTATTGTTATCATAGTTTACATGAGTGTTGATGTGCATGTAATGACATACTGAAAACAACAATGGTTGACAAAATATGTGTTGTGGAAGTTTCTCAAAAGCTTAGAAAGGTGAACTACATTAAATGTAACTTCCATTTTGTAATACTTCATTTGATTGCAGAAGTGAAATGCAGTTGACCTCCCAACTTTCTGAGTTTTTTATCATATCAACAAGTTGTGTCCAGCTGTGCCCAGGTAACAAATCAAACTGACGTTAAAAGAGGTAATGTGTAAAAGTGGAAAGAACATCCATTTTCAACATGTTTCAACAAATGTCCAAGTTACCCAAGGCCTGACAAAAGTATATGTGTGGTTCCGGTAA
The DNA here is from genome assembly GCA_964020975.1 of Hermodice carunculata. Classification (NCBI taxonomy): domain Eukaryota; kingdom Metazoa; phylum Annelida; class Polychaeta; order Eunicida; family Amphinomidae; genus Hermodice; species Hermodice carunculata. Next base: position 2,217,517 of record CAXHWN010002588.1, read on the forward strand.
CCTGACAGACCCTACTAAAAAGGCCCAACCCTAAAATCAATGGAACAAAAAAAAAAAAAAAAGTACTTTTAAGCTGCCCTTCCCTAATAAATACTGATCGACTCAGGCTAGTGCTACAAACTCAGTCAGAGACCCAAGTGGCCCAAAAAAGTCCACAGTTTTTTTCAGTGGCCCAAATGTGACCTACACGTCCCAAGGGGCCAAAGGCATGCGGGGGGGGGGGGGGGGGGGGGGGGTCTGTGGGCATTCACGCCAATGTAGAGGGTGGGTAAGGGGTTTCCCGTACTGGCGTACTGGGGCTTTTATTTACCATACTGGAAGCCCTCTTATTTTACGTACTTCGTACTATCCAAAATTTTGAAAGATTTTTATTTTCTGTACTGTGTACTCTAGAAAAATAATTACCTGTACCAGCGTACTGAAACCCCCCCCCCCCCAACCCCCCTTCAATGTAATATACACTGGCCCACATCATGCCAGTTAAATGTGCAAAGTTTGAATGGGATCCGATGAAAATCCTGGGACTAGTTGCGGATACAAGTTCAGTGTTACGGACGGACATGAGGATTCCATCCTTGTGGGAGTGTAAAAAGCCTAGTTGCCATAACTACAAGATTGCTAAAATATAACAAGAAATCTAAATAATCCAGGGACTATTACCTTTGCTATCATTTAAAACCACACCATGAAAAATTGTAGTCTACATATTAACTAGTGACAGGGAATGATGCTCACTGGAGGCATAGATCTTACTTACTTAATCATCATTTGATTGCATTACTAAATGTGTATCCCATCGTTACACCCCACACATCATGTTTATATGCTTGTGGAAATGTCAAACCATCCATCAGTGATAACGAAAAAGAAAATGCTCACAATCTTTCTGTACATAGACTGCCAGTGAATGTTCCACCAAAGTATATCAATTCTGAAATGAAGGAGAAAAAGAAACAGAAAAAATCAACTGCTGTACTTCACAATCTCATAAGCAAACACCATGAGTGCAACTGAAACTTAGGACACACTGATGCACATGACTTTCTCTTTTATACATTATTCATGTTTCTTCTGCTTGGGTAGAGCTAGCAAAGTCTTTGAAATGTTGCATCAAATAGTATATGACAATGGCAGTGATTAATATCTATTTTGTTATCCTCCTAACCAATACATGTATGATATAATATATGGGAATACGTGTATGCATAAATTTACGTATTTATACTACATGGTAATGCCAACAGTTACTGCTTGCAGGTTCACATATCATATTGGTCAAGGGGCACCATTAATTTTCCAGCATCTGTCCACTTGAAACATGACATTGGTACTCTCATTTTATGACTTATTACTTCTAGCTTTATCCCACACATATCCTGTAATTTTCCTATTTAGCACCAGTGGCTCTTTAAGAAATTTGTGTAATCTGTTAGGCTCAAGTTCAGCCATTTTGCAATATTATCTCATGTTTGGGTCGATTTTAGTACTATAACAGGCTTGTATAAATACCGTATCATAGGCCTATAGGCTACAGTGCCGGGTTATAATGTATTGGTACTCTTCCAGTGGTATCCGCACTCTTCCGGTGGTATCAGTACTCCGCCAGTTTCATCAGTAATTGTGTTGATGAGGAGTAAAGCTTTCTGCAAATGTCGTTCTTATTTTTGCTTTGTGTATTAAAATGTACAAATCGACCCAAACATGAGATAAAAATTTCGCTCACTCCTTCTGCTATATGGAATCCAGTGCTCGTTGATACATGTATACTTCATATCGTCAACAAAGCATGCTATAATCTATATTATACCACTGTTTCCACCTAGATATCTAGCATTTTCTGAGTAGGAACAGTGAGGCAGGGTACTTAATCCTTTCCCCCTTAAACCAGACAAAACTGACCACTGGTCAAACATGCCTGCTTCAAATTAATGTTCGTGATCAATTTCAACAGTAATGAAAATTACTTGAATGAGAATTGCAGATGAGACCTATCAAGACAACATGACCCCCTTAATGTGGGCTGGCTGCTCAGTGCCCAAGATGTGTCAAGGAAATCTGTTGCCTCACTCTTATTCAAGGGGGATGGGCTAAGGGGGGAACATCTGTACTCAAAAAGGACAATCTGGTGTCACAAATCAGATACCTGGGAAATGTGGCAAAGATGTCCGGATGTAGATCAGTGATACCGAGCTTTTCATCCTCCACCGTGTTCAAAGATTCTAGCCAGGCTTGCTTTGGTGGTCTGCTTCTGGGTGCAAAATTTAACTTTCTGTTTGTCATGAGTGGAAGAGGCTGCCTTGTTGGTGGTGGAGGAGGGACATCACCTAAACAGTATTCAAGAAGAAAAATTGACATACATCCTTCAATCCATACCAGCATACACATAATCTTGACTCTTTATTTATTGCTCAGTGTACATATGACATCGTATATGGCTAATGCAGTGACTCTGTTTTGCTTTGAACAAGCATTTGCCTCCTTAGCAGACTTTCTCTGGTCCCCGGCCAAGGGGGCCAACAGTCTATCGCCCTCCAGAAAGTCTGTTTAGCAGGCAAAACAAGCACTGATATTCAGAAAATGAAAGTACATGTACAATATTAATGAGAGTAGTTGTACATCAATAAATGTAACACAAAGCATGTGGTGTTCTGCTGAGAAATGTTACGAGCACAGTGGATGTGGTCACTGCACATCACATACTTCATGCAAACATGGCAAAAGTAATCCAAGTCTGCAGAAGCTGTATTGTTCTCCATGCTCACTGATGCATTCACAGTATACACAAGAACACATGGAGTCACAGCCCATATTTTGGTGGCACACTGGAAGCCATTGTCGTGGAAGGGTGTTGAACAATGTGTGCTGGGCAAAAATGAGAATGGCTGTGAATTCTCCTGTCAACAAAAAGACATCAGACCCATTTCAACATGCAAAATTTTAATGTCTGTGTTTCATCCATGTCATCAAAGCCTAAATTAAACAGCTGTGTATACATGCTTACAGCTGGGACTGATACACACTGGACGAACATCAAGGTGTATGTTTTATGTACTTGGTCTTGTATGTGTAGTATCATAGTACAACAGTCAATTGTGATTTAACTGCAAACTGTATTTGGGTGCCACTGCTTTGACACTCTCTGTGCCTGGATGACCTACGGTCATCTTTAGAGAGTGTATTAGGGCCAGCAGTGCATTGTGACAGCCTCCACCCTTAGTAAACATTTATTTTTCATGGCTCATTAACTTATATAAAACTAATATTTCATAGGTTTGCATGTGGTGGTGTCAGTGACTAGATGGCTTTGAAAGGTTCCAAAAGCCTCAAGATTTATTTATGGTTCAAAGTGAAGGACTTGGAGTGTTATATAGCACTTTTGTGAAGAAAATTTGCCATATTCCCACTGGAAATTAACTTTATTTACAAAAGAATTTTGTTGCCCATGATGGGCCCCAAGTTGACAAGCTTGTGCCTTTTTGGCCATCAAGTGGCATCTGGGTGGTGACGTCAGGGAAGGATTAGGAAGGGAAAAGGACAGAAATCCAGCCTTACTGGAAGGAGCCACGGGCGACAACAAAGTCGGTCTTTGCCAGTCCAACTGGGACTGAGTCTGTGCCCAGCACTGATCATGTCATAGCTGCCATGGAAGGTGACCAAAGGTGGTGCTTGAGAAGCTAGACTGGCAAGGAATACTTTTCAAAAGTCATTGTGCGAAAATTCCTGTATAAGTGACTCGTTAATATTTATGTTTCTGAATACTGCCAGACAGCGGGCCATTCAATCGGTGATATGCTGTCTTGTGTGCAATTTTTGTCTTCGTTCATCGAGGTCTACCCTGTTTTTGCCATACAGTGCTTTATTTTCTCCTTATTCATATGCAAAAAGCATTCATGTGGGGATATGCCCTTGTTCCTGATTGTTTTTTGTTTTGTTTTTTTGCACTAAAATATATGTTTAAACCAAGAAGGCAGGCCATTTTGTGCGGTTGCGAATACTGGCAGAATACGCTGCACACTAAGACAGGCAAAACAGTAGCACCTCCCGCTGTGTGGCTTATGTGTATTCAAGCTGAGGTGAAGAGCTTGTATATTCCCCTACCTTTTGAAGTTTGTGGCATGCTATAGTAGTCATTATTAATCTGTTTAGGCATGCACCGGCTTTACAGATGCTTTTCAAAGCGACCCTTTACCTTCACTTATCCCAGGCCTTGTTATAAATCACTAGAATAAAACTAAAAGCCTGCTGCATGTAGGCCTAGGATTTCAAATTCAGCTGGTTTTGAGTTTATGTTTACACTGTAAAAAGTTCTAGGGTCTAGCTTAAACTTAATGGCATCAATGAATCGTAAATTCTGAAAGGCCAAGGTTGGGGAGGGCAAGGTGGATGTTGAAGAAGCATAATTGCCATAAATGCGCTCCACACACAGCCTGGGTCACTTTTACTTTTATCCAGAGATGCATGACACAGCAATGTTGAGGCCCAGAGAATGTGGTCTTGGACAACTTCCACTGCAAATCTGCATCTAAAGCTGCTCAGTCCTCCTTAAAACAGGTGTCAATGCTATTTGCATACCAAAATCTTCATAGAGGTGAAAATGACAAACAGGCAATTACCTTCTAATCCTGAGATTTCTGGATGTTCAAGGTGTTGAAGAACTGAAGAGCATGTTGAAAAGTGATGGACCTGAAACAGATAAACAGCCTAGAAGTTTGCATTATATGAAACTGCATCATAACATGTAATGAGCAACACATACTGCTCCCAAATGTTTAAAACTTGGGGCATGTGATGCATAGATAACATATAATGGATAACAAAAACTGAAATTTCAATGTATTAGATAATTAATGAGGATAGATTTTGTATTTATAGTTTATCATCACAAAACACTCTGAATTCACGAGTAAAGTATGATGTGTTGATGTAACAGTGTATTGGAATTGAAATTCTGTGTATCAGCTACAGGGTACCGTTTTCAATGTAACAGTTGGAATGACCTTGAGACCCACTTGGCCCATATCAAACAGTGTAATTCATGTATAAACACTGAAAATGATCCTTTTGATATTATAATGAGTGAGTGAATTCATCTAAGGGAAGGATGACATGTTGACAATGATTTTCAATGTTGACATATGGGACCTTATGACAATTCAGAATGGTGAACCATGTGACCTTGAATACACATATAGATCAAAAACAACCTGGCAGCAAAATCATTCAACATCTTCATAACATGCTTCAGCTGTCAAAGTTTGAAGGACACAGCTCTGAAAGTTCTCTAGGTAAAGTTTTCACAATTTTTTTGTCTTGACCCCTGTGACCTTGAAATATGGGCCATGGTCACCAGGAACTTAGTAAAATCAGTCCCGGTCTTGATAAGGTACTTCAGGTGTGCAATTTTGATGGTTGTAACTTCATTTGTTCTCAAGACAGTGTTTACAAGGATTTTTTTATGTTGAACCCTGTGACCTTGAAATATAGGTCAAGGTTCCCAGGAAGTGAACTCATCCAAGACCTTGATAAGATTGAAGATGCTTTGAGTGTATAATTTTAATGGTTGTGGCAATTTTGTGAGCATTATTGTGTTTACAACACATACAAGGTGCACAGATGGACACACAGATGCACAGACACAATGACACCAACCATCCATCAACTAATGGAGCTCATGAGGTAAAAAAAAAAAAAAAAAGATCTATAATTTTGGTTTCTAATAAGTGAATGTGCTTCCATTTGTAAATTGTGAAATATCATTTAAACCAGGTTTAAAAATCCATTAGGTTACCACTATTCAAAACCTCATGATACATGCTTTTATGTACAGTGAAAGCTCGTTATATTGACACTCAAATATCTGATATAATCATTATTATGAGATGAGTTTTGAACATGTTGAATGGCAAAAGTTCATTTTCTTTGTTGTATGATTCATTTATCTGACACATTTCTAAGGGAACAGATAGTGTCATTATAATGAGTTTTAGCTGTAGCTAGTACAAATTTTGTTGCACTAATGAATTTGAAAGCTTTTAATGCAAATTTTTAGCTGACTCCCTCGTCCTTTGCCTGGGAAGGAATAACATATTAAAAGATGATGAGCTTGAAAGTTGTGTATGGAAATGTGTATACTATGTACAGTCAAGTATGTGCCTATCCCAAGCCCTCTGCCATTTGATGTACATTGATTTGTATAAAGATATCTTGGTAGACTGTTGAGTAGGATCATTTTTTATTTCCACGTTGGAATTTATTTGGTTTTGAATTTATGTGGCCAAAGATCCTTTGGAAGTTTACAGTGATGTCAGAAGTTGTGACATGCTGCTTTGTATTTTGTCTACAAGAACTTGGCAAGATTTATGTATTTCACAATTCAAAATATTTGCCATATGGCAACTCTATGTTAAGTCAGAGAATATATGCATATTTCGCTGAAGTCATTCTGTTAGGCTTTTCAAGCAAAAGTCAGTAGCTATTTTCAGTGCATTTAGTTCTCCATGACAGAACTCTGTGAAGATCCCTGCTCCACTATCATGATTGGCTGTGAACTTAATCCATTTAAAATACTGCAGTGACCACAGAGGCGCCTAGGTTTGGGTAAGCTCTTCCATCAATAAAGACTGAAATGAGATTTTTGGGTATCTTGTTAATGGATTCAAGCTCAGCAACTTTTCCTGCTATGATTTTTTCACCTGATAGTAATAAGTGGCATGAGGAGCCAAAGCAATGCTCTATGTTGGACAACTTCTAAGACTGAAGCCACTGGCTGAATGAACGTTGACAGCAACAATGAGACGTCCTACACCACGCTTACTCTTTCATTTTCCCTGCAAAGAAGACAAGTACTCAGAATGTTGAATTTAATGCAAGAACGCTGCATGCAGTTAGCTATAGAAGGGCACAACTTGATCATAAATGGACAGGCAAGTGGTATTCTTTTTCGGCAGTAGGTTAAAAGGTGACTTCAGAAAGTTGTCCAGGTTGGCTATCAGGTGCAACGGCTTTGTTGCGGTTGCATTGGCATACCAGCTATTGCGTTTCCATTTTCACCCGTGGGATGAAACCACCGTTATATTTACTGTATATTCTCATATAAGCATAAAGGCGTCTAACTTTTGTTGCGTCACTTTTTAAAATAAAGTATGCAGTTGATGTTGTGCAGACACCTTTCATTGAAAGCATTCAAGATAAAAAAAGGCGAGTCTATAGATAGAATCAAAAGTTATGCCAGTGTTTACCTGTCATAGCCATGAAACACGTGCTCCGACCACGGCTTGCCAGCATTACTTCACTGTGTATGAATGTGATTCGCCCTCTGTTTATAAAATTCATCATGGAAAAAATATCTATCAAACCATAAAACACAAACAGGCTGATAAGTTCATGTAATAGTCTAGCTGAAACAGAGGGTTAATTATGGGTAAATGGCCCCCAAAGGTGTCAGCACAAGACAACCAAAAACTATTTAGTGCGGTAACCTGCACCTGATTGGCCGCAATGGTGTATTCATACCCCTTGCTGGTCATGAAAACGGAAGATAAATAAACCGAGTAGCTGTACAAAACAGGCGTCAGCGATGGTAATGCAAGTGTGTTGTGCACTGTATGCTTGAAAACGCACTGAAACTTCATTCAACATGGAGAATAACAGATAAGAAACACATACATGTATGATTTTACCATATTCAAGCAAGGAATATGTACTTATTTATTCACATGTATACGGATTGGTATGAGTAACATTAGTCGTAGGATACTGTCCTTGTGGTATTACTACACAAGCAGCATCGGTGCTCTCGCACTCAGAATATTTTCCTACGCCTGTGATGTAAACATCCATCATAAGCGCAGCACCATCGATCGATGGTGCTGCGCTTATTAATCTAATAAGTACGGGAGATCCATTGTCAGCGCAGCGCGATCTGTCGATGGCGCAGATCGGTCGATAGCGCGTAACATATACAGCTCGTAAAGTATCCTATCAGCCAAATGGAAGTTCAGTCAAGTGTCATGGATACGATATTTTTTAGGCTTATGTGGCCTAAGCCAAGAAGCCTAACTAAGACTATTATTTGGTCCCTGGACTTGTCAATTTGTAACGTGTATTATAAAGAACCCAACAGTATACTAGCTCTCAGTTCCATAACCTCAGCATGAAGCATCGAGCCGCTATGCTGGATGGAAACGGTACCCATCTCACACCGTCGATGCCCTCAGAAATGGGTCTTCCAGCTCCAGTTAGGCGATCAAGCAGTGTGCTCTGAGCGATAATAGGAGAAACTACAAGACGGCAAATTTTCCTAACATTTTGATTTAGTAAGACGTACCTGTTTTCTCAGAGGAAGAATTCTGCAACATTTTAGTGTCGGAATTATGCGATATACGTTCCTAACTGACATTCTGATGAAATAATCGTGAAAAAGATTTATTCACATGGTCGACTGGCAGCTTTGTGTCTCTGAACCGCTTACATCCATGATAAGGTATCGGGTGGACACAAAATAAGTTTCAGATACCACATGACATGTGCACAAAAATGTCAATCTTTGTTTCTTAAAAGTTTCTGAAGCTTATTTTGAAATGTTCATGGATGACGTATTGCCACTAGCACACTTCTGGTTTTATGATGACATATTTTTGGCGATGTGTGGGATAAGCGCATAAAATGTGCGCGTTGCTGCGCAAAATTCGTCTGGTCAAACTCGGTGACATCAACAGATGGAGCTGGAACTCTTTGCAACTCCATGAGCAACCTCAGACTCCATCGACTACGTCTGCTCGAGACCACCGGATGCGCAGTAGGCCGCTGTAACCTGAAAGTGAAACTATCAATTTGATTTGCTCCGTTGTTATAATCTACTCAATGGCTGGAAAAACATTATGTGTGCGTTTTAATTATTTAACATACATACTACTATAGTACTGTATCATACAGTACAAAAAGATAGGTAACCCCACTGCCCCAGGCATATAGTATATGCCTGGGGCAGTGGGGTTACCTATCTTTTTTCAGAATTCAGACTTAAATCAAGGCTACATATAAAGTGGTACTATAGTGCCAGTAGTGGCAATTATTGTTTTTATCTAGAAGTTTGTCTTTACTAGTCACTCTGTATCATACACTTGTTTGAAGTTAACTCATTCCATTCCAGTCCCTGATTTTTTCCGTATATTTACCTAAATCTAAGACGACAACTGAATGTTTAAATTCTTCATGAAAAGAGCTTTTGTTCAAGTACCAACTTGCCTATATTCTTAATTCAGTGGTTCTGGCACTATCTGGCAAGTCATGCTGCAGCTGCCGCAAGGGCAGCTGCAGCATGACTTGCCAGGCAGTGTCAGAACAACTGACCAATGCCTGTCACCATAGTATGGAATGAGTTAAAAGAAATCTCACTATAAGATTATATAGCCTACCAGGGACGGACTACTAGCCTAAAAGCGAGCTCTATATATATAACACATGAAATTTTTATAAAATAAGGTAATTCATCAATCCAAACCTACAATCTATACAACTTGAAAAACGTGGTCATATTCAAATTATCATCATTATCAACCGTCGGTAGCTCCCCAGTGCAGTGTTTGGAAACCCATTCATGTGGATCATTGATTAACATTCAGTTCACTTATTTGCTGTATTTGGCATCTCTAGTTTTCACAGATTTAACATCATTTGGGTAAATTTTTGTTCATCGGAGGTTACAATTTTCTCCGATTATCGCCATTGTTTTCCTCCATGGAATTCGAAACTTCTAGTTACAACTGCGCATGGCAGAATTAAGTTTGAGAATGCCAATCACTCTGTGATGTAGCCATCTAGGGGTGGCTTTTTGCATGTAGATATTGACGTCAAGGCTTTTGGAAGTTCAAAGTTGAAAGTTTTTATTCCCCATATCATGCCCTCTAGGAGCTAAGTGAAGTACTACATCCATCTGCATATACACAATGAAACATATTGAAAGATACACATACTGACAATACATAAGATAACATTACAGCTAAGTACCTAGGCTACAACAAGAGTAGGTTTGACATAAGACCTATCAGGGTTAGAAATAGGGCTTATCCGCTTGTCCGTACTAAGTGAAACTTGTGACGGACAAGTGAAGTTGCCAATGCACTTGTCCAAAATTTACATACAGTTCAATTAGAATAAGACTCCACTTGGTTGGCGGACAAGTGAAAATTTTTCCTTATTTCTAGCACTGCCTATTGCCCCACACGTTTGTATACTTTTTCATACCATGATTACCGAGACGGGTGCCAGGTATGGGTGCAGTGTTGTGGAGATTCTATATGTTTTACATTAATAATGATCAAGACCTTCAGCAATAAATTTTGTTGTCATTTTGACAATATCATCTTCACAACTCATCAAGTAAAACTTTTCAATGGTTTTCAGCCAGGGAAAATTAGTGCATCTAACACATACTTCGGATATTAATACTTTGCGGCTATCTTTGAATTGTGAACACTACTCAAGCAAGAAATGTATTTCATCACCAACTACTTCCTTATGTAACTTGGTACAGTACTCACAAAACCTCTTTTCCTGTGGTATAATAGGTCTGCAGTATCCACCCCTTTATACTTCTAATTTGTGTTTACTAATTTTTAATGGAGTAAAAGCCCGCCTATATTCCTTATTAAATTTGGAATGAAAAATAGATGCTGGGCCGCTCGGTACTACTAGGTTGAACCTACGTACTTCCATATTAGTACATGTTCTATGAATTTTGGTTTAGTATAATGTGGATCATCAGAATTGTTTAAATTTTAGAGTTAGAGTTTTGCCTCTTGTAGGAAGTTCAAAACAAAGTGTTTTAGAAGAGTACATGTACTATGAGGTAGTTTTAGACTTAAGTGCTGGAATTTGGAAAGAGCAGGTTGTGCACTGTAGTTACTCTTTCTTCAGGTGGTGTGTTGTGTGCAATGAACATGGTCTCAATGTTTGAGATCAAGGTGTTCCTTTGCACCAGATAAAAAGGGCAACAGAACATAACATGCTCAACTGTTTCCCAGGCTGTCATGCCCACATTCACATGTGGGAGACCATGTCAAGGTTAGAATGTACCAGTACATATGGTTGTTAAGTTTGTTATGGCCAGACTGGGTTAAAATTAATGTATTCAGTCTCCATGTTACTGTGCTTTCAAATTAATGTATCCAGTCTTCTTCTTTCTGTGACGAGTGGAGATATACTTGTACTGAATGACCTACCTATGGGTCCTCTTGCAGGTTCTCAATCATGCACATAATCACCCCACAGGTTCCCAGTCACAACCCCACAGGTCTCCAGTCACACAACTCCACAGGTCCCCGGTCACATGACCTAAACAGCTGTAATGGATTGTTCAACTGGAAGCCACATCATTTCCAAGATGACCAATCAAATAACAGAACAGCTCCCCCCCCCCCCCCCCGGCTACATATAAGACACACTGCCGTGTCTATCATTCCTTCTCTAACCTCTGAAGAAGAAGCAATAGTTTTGAAAGCGCTGAGGTTTGAATAGATGCACAGACACAGACTTAGCTGTTTACATGTCATCTACATTCTCTGGTTATTGCTTATATATACATACACACATTAAAGGAGGCTTAACCAAGTCCTACCAACTACTGCATGCTTAATGTTATTCTACAGCAGGTTAAGTTTGCAAGAGTTTGTCAAAAGATACGAAGAGGTGATTGATTTTATGTCACAGGACTAACATCAGCACAATCATCAAAACAAAATAGGAAAGAGCAAAAATAGAAGGTTATTCTAACGCTCTTCCTGTAGAGAGTATGTCAGTTGAAAAGGACTAGGGTCATGTGTTCCCATTACTTTGTATTGTAGTTTAAACTGATAACCCCTAATAATCGTCTTTGGCGCGCCACTTGTCTGCCGTGGTCCTGAAAAGGAGGCCAAGAAATCAACACCTATCCCACAATCGCATCTTGCGCTCGGCATGCCCACAGTCCCTGTCTATGTTGCCATAGACAGAGCCGTGGGAGCCCTTATAAGGGCTACCTTCTCCCTTCCCCTCTCTCAGTTTCCTACTCTGGCTTCAGACTCCCTCAAACCTAACACGTTATTTCTCCTTTCCCAGCACTTCACCAGAAAGCCCTTAACTAGCTCAATCCCTACTCCACTTCCTGGCATCTCTCCTTTCAACCCCAACATCCAGGCTACCCTATCACCCTCTGCCATGCTCTGAACTTGTTCTAGACTTCTACATAATTCATCCTTCTCTTTCCACCCCTGCATGTAGAAACAGAAAATACAGGGCAAAGGCCTGTCCATAAAAGTGTTTATGTAGTCCAACCAGTTTTGCCCAAAACTGTACATGTAAGGTCTTCAGAAGCTAAAGCATAACAGCTACTGCACCACTTATTTACAGCATGGTGTAATATTTGATGGTAATTAAGTTGCATGTCCTATACAGGGTGTTTGGTCTGTACTAAAATTTGAGTGGTCCACTGGTGAACAATGATTTGATTGATTAGCATGTGTATGTAGAAACAGGTGAATAGATGAAATATGTGTATGAATTTTATTGTGCTCAACTGCAAAAGTAACAGTTTATACAAGGTAATCTGTTGGGAATACAATGTACATGTACACAACTGTTGCCCATAATTTTGTGTATTGGGTCATCAGCTCAATACACTTATAATTGGTAATTATGATCTCTTACATTGATTCAGAGGCAAGTTTTAAATTCTGTATCAGTTTGTATTTAACATTTTTCCTACATTGTTTTCAGATGGCATCGAAGACTGTATTTTTTGCCCAGCAGAAATGTTGTGCAACACCATGGCCAGCTTATACAAATGTCCGACATATGTGGCGGATGCTGAATGCAGTTTTCAATAGGTAAAGAAAATCATCTTCAAGGCTCCTGCACATCAGTTTAGAAGATTTTAAAGTAGAAGTATATTCCAGATATTATGTAGGGTTACATGTAGTCTATTAAATGTAGTGACTTTTCACTATAAGCAACAACTTAACCTGTAGCAATCAACTGACCATGAGCTTTAGACATATGGATTAACTGTTGTAATCATGATAAGACAAAACTAATATGGGTCTCAAAATTAATAAAATAAGAGAGAATGTTTCAATGCCAATTTATGATTACAATGGAGCCATGGCTTGACAAAAGGGACAAGATGTGCCCAAAATGTCACTGTAATGAATACTTTTGGCAGTGAAAAGGGATTCATACCTTATTGATGCAGAAAGTTATTATTTTTGCATGGTTTGTCCTCACCAGGCCAGACAGAGAACGTATAAAGGAAGTAGGACCTGACCGTGCCTGTGCAGAGTGGCTTCTTCGTTGTGGGGCCCATGTGAGATGGAAAGATCATGGAAAATTCAATACAGACTACAACAATCTTCCAGCTTCAAACTTTAACAAATATAAGATTGAAGAAATCAATGCTGATGAAGCTGCTGTAATGGACATTGGATTTGTTCATTTAGGTAATATTTAGTGGCATTTTATACATGTGTATTGAAAAGACATTTTCTGCATCAGATAGGGGTAGGTGGGGTGGTGTTTTTTGGTTGTACAAGGCATTCTTCCATACTGCTCTTCCTTTAATTTTTATCAGCTATCAGAAACTCATCTCTCTCATACTTCAAATATCACTAGAAAACTAATTGCACACCTACTACATGACTGTGGGACAGGTTGAAAATGGAAAGGAACAATCATGATAACTTGGCAGTTCCCAATTGCTGCCCCTAAAAGAGATGAAAAAAATTATAACAAATGTGTTTCATACATTTCAAATAAGGTGGCTAACATCCAAAGACAGTTTTATATATATATATATATATATATATATATATATACATATATATATATGTATTGGATATGTCAGCCTCTTAAAGGGCAGGATAATGTGACCACGGATGTGGACAACGTAACTGTATTATGATGTCAATCACATATTGGCTCCTAGTCTACTGGATGGTAGAGCTGAATTAAATTATAATTCCAGCTGTCACAAGTATGGGACATGTTTGTTTAATTGACAGTCCATGTGTACAGGATAGGGCAAAAGAAGCTCATTTTCTCTCTATCCCTTGGGAGAGAAGAGTCTCTCCACTTAAACAGTGGCGATGTCTGGATCATAAATTCAATTTGTTGATGACCTACAATTATTATTTATGAAATTATTGCTATCTAATTGGATTAGGCAAGTTCACAACACTCTCAATGCAAACCATGGCTACTGCACCACCTGGTGTGCCACAAGGCATAATGACCCTGGCCTAGCTGGGACAGCTTGGGGGCACTGACAAAGGAGGAAGTAAAGTGTAAAATAAACTAAACCATTACAACTGCAAACTCATGTAAAAAAAATATTTGCATGGGCTAGCTGATGATGAGCCATGTGATGGTTCAGCTGGTCGGCAAGGCATGGTTGTCAAAAGATGGAAGAACCAGAACAAAATAAGTTAGCATGAGACACAAGAGGAGGCCTCCATCTAATGATATGCAAAGAGGTGAATGGTTAAAAACAGTGCAAATATATTATACGGACTCCTATTAACCTGTTTGACCAGGTTAATAATGTGACCAGAGAAACAATCATTTTTTTCTTTTGTCTGTTTTTTTTTTCCACTTTTTTTGTGTAACCTTTATATATATATATATATATATATATATATATATATATATATATATATATATATATATATATATATATATATATATATATATATATATATATATATATATATATATATAATATATATACACATGTAACTTCTAACTTTTTATAATTTAAAAGTAATATGACAAGAGAAATACCTGCTTTTTGCTTTTTTGTGTGTCATTATACACTAAAGGTATTTAAATATATGTGTACAGTAAAAGCATACTGAACTTTTTTGGAAATGTATCTGCTAAAAATACACCAACATAAGTCATGACACAACCATAGATCAACTCACTATAACTGCATGAATTTGATCTGGATAATTCAGGCATAATTTACAGCCTATAGAAGCCCTTCTTTGGGATTACGATTCATGGCCTTTGAGCCAGAGTGGCACATATCCATAAATATGCAGCCTTGATACCAGCAGAATGACCAGGGAACATGTCCATGATTCATGGTTTTACTGCCAAGGAGATGCCCATGCTACATATCCATGATTCCTGACTTAAAATTCATGGCTTTGATGTCAGGGATAATGATCATGATCATGACACAAATCCGTTAAATCTGGTTTTTCTGCCAAGGAGAATAACAATGCCAGAGTACAAATGAGAGTAGATTCCATGCAGAAGTTGATCCAACACAAGCATGCATAATGCTATGTATGTTTCTGGTAACTTGCAGATAAGTTGGAGCATGTGAAGAAGGTTCGTTTCCATCACTGTCCATACCTAGAAGACACTGCAATCATGGAACTGCAGCGCATAAAAGACTCTCTGGAGCACTTGGAAATCAGCAGCTGTGGTGATGTCACAGACAGTGGATTAGCCTCCCTCATCAAATTGCAGTAAGGATCAATTATTCAAAATTAACATCAACAACATGATTACAATGTATATATTTTGATGCATATTGCAAGCAGATTTTTTTATTTGTATTGAAACCAATCTTACAACTTTACACAATGAACAGATACAAAACACTCACAGAGATGCAGGCTAACAGCATCAGTCCTAAATTGTACAGTTACCTACATATTAAGGAACCAATGGTACCAAGCATTTATTGCCAACCCAAAATCCACAAGGGAATTGTCCCACACCCTGTTAGAGCCCATACTAAGTGCAAATAAATGCCCAACAGAAAGAATCTGAGCTTAGATAGATTCCTTTCGTAAACCGTTAGTTAGGAAAATCCCCAGCTACATCTGGTACATGGCAGACTCCACACAAAAAATTGAAGGTTTGTCAGCCTTACCAGAAAACGCTATCCTGGTAACTTTAGATTCATAGTCATTACATACAAACATATTGATTGATGAAGGTCTACAAAGTGCAGCCAGAGCAGTACTGCATAACAGAGACCACATGCTAAAAACAAACACTTTTGGACTGATTAATCCATTCAGGTTAGTCCTCACCTGCAGCGATTTAGAGTTTAATAGTGCTTACTACTTAAAAATAAGTGGCACAGCAATGGGTGCAAAAGTAGCTCCATCTTTTGCAAATTTGTTTTTAGAAATGGCAGACAGCACTCTGTTAAAACATCCACTTTTACCATAGTTTTGGTATAGGTTTACAGATGACACTTTCAGTATATGGACCTATACAGAACCACAACTGAGAGAATTTGTTGCACATTTCAATTCCTGTCACCCTACATCAAGTTCAGTTGCCACTCTTCTTTGAGATAGATTTTCTGGACACAACTGTCCCAATTGACTTTCAATGCAAGGCATACACATCCCTTTACATTGAACCAACAGATACACTTCACTATAGGTCTGCACACCTCAAACATTCTTAATCTGGGGGACCCTATAGCCAATTATTGTGAGTCATAAGAATTTGCAGCAAATGTAGTGACTATGAGGAGAATTCTTTGAAAATCCTTAGGTGCTATGAGGAGCAGGATTACTCATCCCAAAGTTGAAATGAACATGGATCATGGTGACTTAAACAAACAGTCATGCCCAATCATGCTTCACATGTAAACACAATGCACATGTCTTACTTGACAAGCATAACTCCATGCAAGTATATAAAGGCTTGTTCAGTCTTCTTCCATCCCTGATGAGATGACCTAACCATCGAAAACAGTCAGACCATGCTACATATAAATTACTCATGTTTAGCACCCAAGCAAACCATAGTTCACCTATCAAATTAGTGCAGTGGACTTAAGTCTACCCTCTTTTGTCCTCTGCTGGTGGTCTGATTATGCAAGTCTTGAAGTATAGATATGTTGACCCTTTTCTGCTCATATCCTTTAAAATTGCACAGATGTAAATGGGCATGTGCTTTAACACTTAACATACTTTTCAATTTTTTTTTAACCAACACCAGAACATTTTGATGAGAATTGTCGATTAGACCCATCAAGATAGCGTGTCGGGCACCAGGTCAATGCCATCAGATTCTAACAAGGAAAGGGTTAACAAAGAAATATAATTAATAGAGTTTAGTGTCTAAAAATGGTTCTTTCAGCAGTTTATCTCAAAAAGGTCAAATATACTGCTATACTTCCTTATCATCAATACCTGGAATCAGGTAGCTAGGTTCTATACTCTCCATATCCATTCCTGTCATTTGCTACTTCTGAAATACAAATAGAAAAATATTGAAGAATTTATTTTTCATTTTTATTCTTCTTCTTTTTTACCAAAACATCTAACAGTAGCTCCCTGCATCAAATTAACAATATTTAACCAAGACAACCCACAACAAAACTTAATGATCTGAATGTGAAATGGTACTGATACAGCATGTAAAACCATAAATGTATTAGGTACTTGCTTGTAAATGCAAGACCTGTAAACTAAAAGGCATATCTATGTCTCATATATTTAGAATATGTTGAACACAAAGTATAAAGTTTACTTATGCTACAAGTCCTGATATTCTATATATATTGCAGGTGGATTAAGGTTACACACCTTCTGGTTCCTGACAAGGTGGTGTTTTTTTGGGGGGGGGGGGAGGAAGGGGGCACAGAGGAGATAGCCCATGATTATGTAAATTTTCTCTCCATCAGTTTCAAAAAGTAGCATCATGATGAACTACAAAACCTCTCCAAAATATTTCCAGCTGTAAATTTACTATCAAATGGGTTGTACAAACCAGGTCATCCTGTGACTATTCATAATTGATTATTTTCAGGCTTCTACAGACACTACTGTTGTACGATCTACCTGCTGTGCGAAACAAACCAGGCTGTCTTCAACTACTGCAGAAGGCTCTACCACAGTGTCAGATTGATTTCAAGGACATTGCCCAAGAAACAAAAGATAAAACTTGACTTTACAATGTTAACATGGTTTATGTTGTCGCCAATCAAAAATCCAAACTTAGTAGAGCATGACCATAAACATGACATGCCACAGAAGTAGTCACTATACTGACCCACCTCACACAGCATGAATCCTATGTCCATCCACTATTGGTTAAATGGCAAACAGAATATCTGACTGTCTGACTGACATTTTCAAAGTTGATTCTGGACAGACAACAGATGACATGGATGAATGACTACCCATCCTGTAAACTCAGCTAACTGACTAGTCAGCTGAGCTAAAACTTCTCCAAAACTACTTGGCCAATTCATCTGAAATTACATGGGAACACCTCACAGTATCCGAGACCACGGTGGGACTTATTTTGAAACGTCAGCTGAAAATGGGCTGTTCATGCAGTCTTCCTTTTCCTTTAACTGTCAGAAGTACATGTACTATCAAATCAGGGTGCATTTACACAAAACTGTTATTGGAGTACCACTTATTATGCTCAAAACAATACTGTCATTCTGACAAATCTTTTAATGTTGAAAATTCAAAAATAATTTTGGCATTCAATACTTACATAGAAGAATTGAGAAGATTCAACTCCCATAGAGTGTGTTTTCATTCTGTTCTGCCATATCATAACAAGGCCATTCTATCTATTCCATGCACTACCCTATTGTATGCATATTATTATGTTCTTTTCTTTTACTTTGTTGGCTCTAGAGCCTTCCATCAGTGATGTCTTCTGGATTCTCAGCTCATCCATTACTGTATAACCATAAATTTTTCAGAACCATAAATTTTTCAGAGGGATAAATATTCCAAAATTTTCCCAAGGAAACCCATTTCAGGAAAACTGTAGGAGATTGAATGTGGAATGAAAAGCTGCATAAAATTGGGAAAGCAAAACTCGTGAAATTCTGATTTGGAGTCTATTCTGGAAATTTGGTGTCCGGGAATATAAATGATCATACAGTATGTAGTTTTTTTCCTTTTTGCTGGAATGTTTGTCCTCTCTGGCTGCAGCTGTCTTCTTTCTTTTATATTTTATTGAGTGTTCTATGGGTGAAAATTTTTAGTCTCCAGATTGAATTCAGTCAAAATTGATGTAAATACATGTAACTGTTCTTATATTAAGTTTTTTTACCGTTTACCTTTAATTTGTTTGTGAGGCAAGTTCATACAAGGAATAGCCCTTTGCTCTAGTCATCAAAAAAATGTTGAAATCAACATGACACTTACTACTGATATGTTGTTGTTGCCCGTGGTTACAGGGAATGTTGGCATATTGTTGAACCCAGTTTCCACTGACCTGCATGTAACACTGTTCCAAAAAGATGAGTCTTTTGAATGAGCAGGGAATCTTAAATGTCTTAAACAAGTATAGTGTAGAAAACATCTATTTGAAGTTGCTTCATTTGTCACGAAGAAATAATAAAGCGTGTTTAAGTGTAAATTTGGTTTGCATTGATCAATGTGAAAACATACTCATTGTTTTATGAACTTTCTTGGTGTTAAGAAACAAAAACACCTGTCTGCACATAAAGCTGTGACAAGGACTATTTTTCATGTTTGTGTCAACACTGTTTAGAGATCAAACAATCAACTAGCTGTGAAAGTCAGCTTTTCTCTGATCAGTCCCAGTGTATATTTGGACATCACATCAACAGTAACAGAATCATGAGGATAGGCCAACATTAGACACTTCACATTGAAACAAGATATTTAATTCAACATGTTTACATTTATTCACTGAAACAGCTCCGAATTCTTGAATTACAATTTATAAAAATCCAATACACTCTCAACTTTAGCATTGTAAGACTTGTCACACACATTGAAAGAAAGGTTTCATGAGCAGTGTTGTGGTTTATAATGCTCATCATACACTGCAAGTTTTCTTTTTTCCCTGAAAAGGAACCGAGTCTTTGTTAGCAACATAAAACCTCCGCTTTTGTGTCCTTTCTTTAAAAGGTTTTTGACAATATTAAAATAGGTTCTCACTGTTGCACCCAATAAATTCAGCAGCAGCAACCTACATACTTTGATTGCCTTGGCCCATTGGCAGTCTGTATGTATAGCTTGTACCTGCTTGATGTAATTTCTTGTGAATCAAACATACATTTGTGGTTCTGCTTATATATCTTCTACATGGCAGCAGTCTATGGGCATTAACCTGGTAACAGGCCAGTTCAGGTAAAATTTGCAAAGAGCTCTGACATCCAAGGAAATGCCCCTCCGAAGCTTCATCAACAGTAGAAGCCACAATGCCTTCAACAATTGTGGAGGCCACGCTGGCAACTGGACATGGTGATAAATTTGGTCAGCATTAAAATCCAGTTAATTGCCACTTTAGACTTGATCAGCACTGGAGGCCACACGAGCTTCATCAATTGTAGAGGCTGCAGTAGCTGCTGATGATGTTGACTTTCCTCCCAAAACTGTCGATGTTTCATGGTCGCCCTCTATTATCTCATCCATAAGTGGTCGAGGTAAGGCGCCAACATGAGGTGTGACAGTCTCTGACAATCTGCGCCCAGAAAACCTTCGACCAGAAAATCGACGTTCTAATGCGAACAAAAAGAATACACATGGTTTATAAATTTGTACAAAGGTGCACCAATTCATCATGTTGGTAGCTCACACTGCATACAGATAATTTCAACATTTTCAAAGCTGACCTAAAATTATCTGATAAGAAATGTGTTTGCACAGATCAATCCTAAGTGTATTGGATACCAATTGCATGTTAAATGAGTGAAAAATTATGATTTTGAAAGTGCATCTTTTGAATTCATATTTAAAGATTAGGTCCTAATTGTAGAACAACAGTTATATATCTATTTTTAAATTTTTGAATTCTCAGTTGAAGCTCGGCTGACTCTTTGTAGCTCAACTTAAGGCTATATCAGTAAGTATGTTTTAACATGATGAATAAATAAGAACAAGTTATACTTGAGCCTGAAATGCAAACATAGTGAAAATCAACTGTGAAAAATGGCAAATGCCCACAAGGTTAGTTCACTTAACTAAAGCATGCAGCATGATCATATGGTAGAAATTGTAACTGGACTGTAAATATTGGGGGGGGGGGGGGGGGGGGGGCGGAGAGAGAGAGAGTAACTTGAAAAATTTCTCATTATTATTTTGTCTGGACCTGAACATTTTGAGCAGGGTTCAGGAAAAATGTCAAAGTACTGGCTCAGTGGGACCAGTCAAAAATTTTGCTATAGCTTTTGAAAAATTGAATCGGTAGGCCTGTAACATAGCCTCAATTTCAAGGTGTCAAAATGGGCTTTGAGCTTAAGCCTCTTTCTTGTTCAACACTAGAAAACTTGTAAATGACCCTTCACATTTTCATTGCACTGTTTCACTATATTTTTTAACTTTAATGTTTTACATAACAAAATTAAAATATGATATTCTGAAAATGTGCTTTAAGTGAAGTATACATGTACTTGTGCCCAACTTTGATCATGTGCTAACCATTTTTGGAGGTTGGATGCTATCATCTACTTTTGTGAAGTACATTTTAAAAAAAGAAGAAAATAGAAAGAAAAAATACCTGCCCTCATCAATTCATGTTTTTAGAAGAGAAAATACATGTACAATAAAAAAAAGCCTCCCTCTCTCATCGGTTGGGAAAAAGTACATGAGAAACTCGTGATTAATTTTGTTTTGCCTTATTTTTATAATATTGAAATAATTCTTTCATGACTATCTGAAAACATGGCCTCACTCAGAAACTGTGCTTTCACACTAAAAGCGATTACCGAAGTGAATGCTAAGTAAACTGATGTGAATCACCTTGCTTTTGAAGTTTCTCTGCAAAAACAGCCATATCTATTTCTGCATCTCCAGCACTGCCCCCTGGAATTACCACTGCTCGTCTTTTCCCAACTAACTGTTTCAGTTTCTGTACAAGTTTGTCCTGGTTGTAATGGCAAACAGCATATATAGCCAGAGATATGCACACTGCCATGAGGCTGGCCTGTAAGTAAATAATTTTTTGTTTGTAATTGGCACTTTTATAAGCATGATAACACTTTTAAACTGTATGTTACACAGGCCTTATATTCGGAGTAATAACGAAAGCTGTGTAGAAAATGTTCAAAACCTGTATACAGTGGACACCCTTGGGACAAGTGCCCACTGTGGGTAGATAGACAATGTTGCACCCTCATAATGCATACATGCCCACAGCTCCTTTTGGTGTGCAATGCTCTGTAACAATTGAAGGGGTGGGAGCAAGAAAGTACTAAGTGACTTTGAACGCCAGTGCTACAAAGTTCCAAAGCTATATGTAATTGTATAGAAATTGGTACTTTCTAGCACTGGGGTTCAAAGTCAGTACGTTCTCGCTCCCACTGCTTCAATTTGTCTCTGTGATTTACTCTCAAGTTCTTTAAGTATTTCTGCTTGCTTACTAAGTGTCAGAAATTTTCTGGGTTTCATCGTGACATGCACACTAGAAAACTTTTTGCTGTTGGTTTGACTGACAGGAGTACAAACTGAACTGATCTGATGCTGTCCATAGACAACATATGAAGAACGTCTCTCATCTCATAGGTTAAAATGATGAACATCAAAGTATTTCACTGTAACCTTGTGCAAATCACTTAGATGACACTCAATCACACACTTATTGTTTCAGACAAGACACCTGTTAAGTCTTTCCCTTTTGATAACTTAATCCTGGTGTTAGTCCACAAAGGTGTCAAGGGAATTTAGGTTAAAGGTTAGATTAGAAAACTGTTAATAGTGTTATGTTTTGAATATACATACTGGCTGGCCTACGTGGCACTGCTTGGTGTGGTAAGGAAATTACATTGTGGGATGAAGGACCTGGCTAAGGGGATGAGCACTGGTGCAAAAATGACAGTTTGAGAAGAAAATAATCCAAATACATGTACTGATTCCCCTTTTTTTTGTTTTTAAAGTACCCACTGTAGTAGATTTTGGTATACATTTAAGGTGCCCACTGCAGAGAGGTTCCATTAACATGTAGGTAATAGGGAAAATCAAACAGGATGAAAAAAAGTGCCTATTGTGAGAAGGTGCCCACTACAGAGAGGTGCCGGCTAATGGGGGTTTTATTGTATGCGCAAAAAAAGCACTCAAGCTCAGGGTTGACATCTAGCATCTGGATCCACTGGTCAGCAGCCAGTATGCTTTCAGATCAGTTGGTCCCTAAGCAGTATGTGTGCGTTGATAAATAGACCTGTTTCAAATGTGTACAATGCCTGATATGCATTAAGTTTATCAAGGAAAATTTACCTGGCAACAGCAGTGTCAGTAAAACTCACTGCAAGAGCCATACACTGACCCCCATGACTTTCATCGATGTCTGCTCCTGCACCGTGCCCATTTCTTTAATGAGCAGGGATGAGAATTGGTTGCCATTTGGCAACTTTCAGCCAAAATTGCTCTTCTCCCAGAAAACAGAATTTTCTCAGTTTGGTCTAATTTCTTCAAAACTGTTAAATTCCTTGGGGTGGGGTATAGAAGGTTGCCAAATTGCTCCTGGAGTAGCCAAAATGCACTCAGATCATTCTCATCCCTGAATGAGACAGGATCAGTTAACAATCAGTGTGAACCATGCATGCCAAATGTGTATGCTGTCTGTAAATGAAATCTCTTCACCCGTTAATTTCTGAACATCAATTGATGTAAGGAAACTGGGTTTTGTGTGGCAGTTGGTTAAAAGTGAAATTACAAATAAGATACTGGAGACACCTGCATGTTTACAATCATTACAAGTGGGAATATGCTGATTACATCAATGAACAGGCCATGAACATGTATACTTACCAACACCAAAGGCAGAGACATGTTGATTGCATCAATGGGCAGGCCATGAACATGTATCACAAAATTGACAACAAAGTTGCAGTATGTACTCTCAGTGTCAACATCACTGAAACAGAAAATATGAGACACTGAAGTATATATGCACAACTGGGAAAATTAGTTTGTGTAACGTTTTTATGCCTGTCAATGAAACTTTTAAATAATTACTTCTTTATCATTTCATTTCTGCCACACCTCTTGGACTCCTCCCACATCCACCCCACCCCCAGTCATATTTACATGTACTACAAATAGCAAAATAACAATACAGCCAAACTACTTGTAAACGAATGTAGAATACAGACAGGTGTCCCCTTCATGGGATGCTTTTCACCAGAGACTACCTTTTTACATTAAACTTTATTAAACTTTTTTTTTAACTTTATTAAACTGCTATGTCTTTCCCAAGAGCAGTTATTCCTTCTACATCATGTATAGGGCCATGAGTTTGTCACAGTGTGGCAGGGCTAATAAGAGGAGAATCAATGTACACTGTATATATAGTTATGAATGAAGCATTACTAACCCATTGGCAAACTGCACCAAGAAGTAATACTCTGGAGTCTTGGGAAATTTGGGGATGAGGTTGGAACACACAGAACCAGAACGGCACAGCCAGCTTGAAATATGAAGGATTGAAATAAAAAATGAAGAAAAACCCACAAACATGGTAAATTAGAATTTAATTTTTCAAATAAAGAGATCAAGTTATATGGACATGTACAGAGGATGTGCAGCTGATTCATGCTTGAATTTTGTTTTCGTTTATGGTCACCATAACAGGTAATTGCCCCCCCCCCCTTTTCAATTACATTTATCTTTCCCCACCCACCCACCCCAAAAATAATAATAATAAAGTAAAAAATAGATGTTGCGAAACTATCCATGCTTAGTTCTTTCTTTTAGTACAAAAAATTAAGTAATCCTGTAAAGAAGCTATTCTCAACTTAAATTAAGTCTTCATTTTTATTTAATTTAAATTAGATATCTGACATAAATGGTCACACATCAAAATCATGTGTACAAAATGCCCAAGTTCTTTCAGAACAGTATGTATATGTGTGTGTGTGTGTGTGTGTGTGTGTGTGTGTGTGTGTGTGTGTGTGTGTGTCTGTGTGTATGTATGTATGTATACATATGTATGTATGTATGTGTGTGATCAAGATGCAGTAACAGTCTGTAGGTTTCTGCAATGGAGACGAGCTCATAGTGGATGTCCTATATCAACCCACCAGAAAGCATCCAGAGATCAAAGTGATGGAACAGAATGCTTTAGACAGCACTGCATGTTAATCCCCTGCCTCACAATCACAATGAAAGTAATTCAGCTGAATTAGTAAAATGATTCTAGATTCATATTCATCATAAAAAGATCTTTCATTCAAACTACCAGCATGCCAGTTGTTTCTGAGAAAAAAAGGATCTGGGATGACAGCTTGCCTTATCGTGCCTAAAGCATTACAAGTAAAGCTGTTGACCTAGTGCACAACCAAGCAATGAAAGGGTCAATTTATGAGCTCTAACCTCATTGCATTTTGTTCATAAGTGTAGACCGGGTTTCCATCTGCTCCCACAGTATCCTGGGTCATTGGGCCCCATATCAGCCTAGTGGACCTGCACAGTTGAGAGACAAGGGTCAGTTGAACAATCTCTAATAATATACCATTGGTTTGATCTGGTTTTATTATGGCCTAAAAGGGCCATACGCAGACATATACATTGTATCGTTATTCATCATAGTGGAGATTTGGAACTAAATGAATACTGACAACAACAAAAAAACGAAAGTCTCTGAGTAAGGAGCTTTTGAGACCTATCCTGGTCTCTTCTTCAGCTTAACTGATACCACCTCTTTATTCATCATCATGGTATTTAGTACTGGTATCAAGTCCAGCTTCAGCATATGTCCCAAAAAGTACCATAAACCTGATCAGATTTTGTGTCTAGAAGAGAGACATGACTCTGTAATATCAGTTTTCCATGTGATTGAGGTCTAACTTTTCCCTGCTTGAAACTGGTGAGATGTCAAATATTACATGTATATGTATCAATGAATTTCGTATTGTTTCCTTGTCAAAACTGGTATGATGTCAAATATTATATGCATCGATTAATTGGTGCTTATTTTCATCATTAAACTGTTGACCTGGGGCATGGTATCTTGATAGGTCTCATTAACAGTTCTTATTCAAATTGTTTTCTAATACTGTTGAAAGTTGTCCAAAACATCAAAGTAGATGACACTGACCACCAGACAGTTTTGGTTGGCTGGATTGGGAGGGAGGGAGGCTAACTAAAAACACATAGTAGGTCAGACCCATCAAATACTATGGCCAAAGTCAACAGCCTTTTTGATGCCACTTTAGTGTTTAGCATCCAACCTATGCCAGGGAGTGCTGTTGCTTTAGTCTTAATCCAATGGGGAGGGGTTAAGTGATCAAGGGTAAAATTCTCTTTAAATCGATCCACATTCCTTGTAATCTGATTGTGTAAGGATCAAGGGACTAACTGTTGGTTGTTTTGCTCATGGATGTCCTCTGCTGTGAAATTTTGTATAGTATCCATGCCATCTGCACTGCCACCAACTACATTGAGCGTATAGCGACCTGTGTATCTCCAAGATGTTCCAGTGGCTTCATCCACAACTTTGAAATAGGGATAAAATCCTTTGAAGAAAAAGCAAAAATGAAATTCATAAGATGAAACAAGACACCCTATATTGTCCCACGAGTTTTCAAATAATTTGTCAAAACATTTTATCAGCAAAGAGAGTTTTGCTGTCTATGAGTACTTCTTCCATGACTGAGTAAAATACAAGTACATGTGGAACAAGGGTATGGGTCAAGTTTGTGTTATAACAGTGGAAACTAGAAAAAAAGATTTGCATCAAAGCAAATCTGCCTGTGTGCCCCCAAAACTTGAGTAAATTTAAATGCCACAACTTTTGTTTCTGGTTCATTGGATGTGTCTTCAGCACAAACCTATGAACTAAATTGGGAATAGCACCTCAGACATAATAGCTTTGAAGATATTCAACATTTTAACTTTTAAAGTGCCCTTATTAGCATGGATACAAGATATTTTTAGTGATATCAGCATTAGTAAGTGTACTTACCTTGCAACCACCATTTGCCTGGACCTCTGTGTCTAGGTCGAATGCCCATGAAATTTAGTTGAGTTTCACTCACTTGATTTTGAAAACCTGATGGTCCTGTGGCACCATCTCTCTGTTCCTTTGGAACTTGTGGTGACTCCTAGTGTGCATGGTCAGTTGATGTCAGCTAAAAGAGGAAGCAGGGTTGGTTGTGTGGGCTTCTCTGGTGGTCGAGAGGTAAGTATACTTACCAATACTGATATAACCAAAAATATCTCATATTAGTTACGTAATGTTACCTCTCGACCACCACTTGAAGATATACAAGCGTATACATGGAGGGAGTAACATTACTGGCATACTGACCACATTTGACCACCGGGACTGGCAGCTTGGGGAAAACCATCTATCCAAGTGAAGAGGCGACGTCTGAAGGGAAAACCTCAGAGCTACGTAGAGTTGAGGCCACCAACAGCAGAATCCAGCTAAAACCAGAAACCCTCCTTACCGACCAGCGTGGGACCGCACTGAACCCCCTGGAACTTGCCATCCAACATGACAGCTGTCTGCCTAGTGGGTACATTCTATCGGTTTCAGCTCCACGACCTGGAGATGTAACAAGACCTAGTTGGGACTGGCAGGCGCCGGGGGGCCTGGTATATGGTTCCTTAGGGCAGTGAACCCCTGAGACAAACTGGCAACAGGCCAGGACATTAGGACAAACTACCTGATACTGATCCAAGATTAGGTCAATTTAGCGCAATTCCATAGAAGTGCGTGACGTCTAGGCGGCATCAAATCTAAACCAGAAGAGCGCCATAAATTGGAAAACAGTGGCTGCAATAGTGGGATCTAGAAGGCCTGACGGACAAGTATTGGAACCTAAGCAAAGGAGCCTGTGCCGTTCGCATTTCTTCCACTGGCACTATCATGTCACCAAGAGACTTGTTTCAGGGGGCCACAGCTGCCGCCAACTCAGTGATCTGCTGGCAGGAGGGGTCCTGAGAGAGTTCAGTGAACTTCTGAGTCCCATTGCAGAGAAAGAGAGCTGACTTAAGGCAGAAGCAGCAAGCTGCTCAGCCAACAGAGTCTGCTTGGACTCAGCTGCAGTGATGGGTGCAGTGGAAAAAGACAGTCACTAACTGCAAATGTTGTTCCTCACGGAGCTGGATCCCCGCTTGCGTTTCAGGAGAGGGAGGCAGCGTACCTGGCTCAAACGTAGGGGCCAATGGAATCACCAACAACTCGCTTAGGGGTAAAGGTGCAAGAGGGACAACTCCAACACTGCTGGTGCATGATGTGAAGGTTTCACCTGGGCCACCGTTGCTGCCAACACCGCCAGCGCCAAAGACAAATTAACGGCAGAAGGCACCCCCACAGACCTGGGTGTCTTCCTTCTATTTCCCACCTGCCTTGGCTTAGGAACCAAGCTCTTGGAGCCAGGAGCTCAGGAAGTTTGCTGAACCACCCGTGGTTTTCTGGACGTCCTGGACTTATGATCTGAGCTCTCGAATTGGCAGAGGTTCCTGAATACCTGGATGGGAATCAAACGTTCCCATTCTGGATGCACCAGTTTGCGTGTCTTATGCTCCAAGCGCTCGGACCCTGAGGACCGAGATCTCAATCTCTATGGCTGCAGCCAATGCCTGGATGACTTTTTCGAAGGAGACTGCAAAGAAGAAACAGCCTCTGGCTGAGAGGGGGCCTTCAGCACATGCAACATCTCAGCTTGCATCTGCATGCTCTTGATCATAGATTCCAACGCAAGGGCAACCTTTGTGTCAGTGACTAGAGCAGCAGTGGAAGTTTTAGGGGTAGAGAGGGGCACCCATGATCTCCCGAAGGTGATCTCTGGCTGCCTGACTTCCGACGCTGACATCTCTTCACCTTACTGTCCCATGGGGTTTCTGGTGTGGAAACATCTGCCACATGAAACTGCAGACGAATGATGTGGGTAAGTCTATACTTTTTCTCATGTGGAGTTGGTGGTGAAGACTCAACGGAGTCAGTCTCTGCAGCTCATCTTTTGGCAGCTACGACCTGCCACCTGCAACTTGCATGAATTGACTTTCTCCGTGCCTGCTCAAAGTGCAGCCATTTCTCCTATCCCCAATCTTCGCGGTATTTGCAAGTTCACTCACAAGAGCAAACTTGACCCAACTGCAGGCGACAACCATAGCAGTGCTGATGATCGTCCTAGGCGGCCATGTAGTGGTTCCGTGAGTCCCAACTTCTGCCCACGATCCAACAAGGATGCAGACGGAGTGGTCTCTGGATCAACATGCATGGCTTGTCTCCGAAAAGAGGCAATTGCCTGGGTTTGCACTGTCTTCTCACTTTCTGCGATCTGTTTGTCGATTGAGACGTCATCTTGAAAATCTAGGTTTCAAGCCAAACGATCAGCTGTGCTTCCAATTATTTCAGAGGTATCCGCTGTACAGAAATCAGTTATCTTGGTCTCCAAAGAGTCCCTGACCGCTGTAAAATGATTTTCCACAGAAGGGAGTGTGCATAAAGCAATAAAACAGTGAGTGTGCAGAAAAGTTCATGACCTTGAAATGGAAAGAGCAAGCCAGTAATGGCGCCCAAAAGGGGAAGGATGATATGGGGAGCATGCACGCCCGGAGTCACCAACAGTTCCAAAGGAACCCAGAGATGGGGCCACAGGACTGTCAGGTTTTCAGAATTAAGTGAGTGAAACTCCACTCGATTTCATGAGTGTCCAACCCAGATGCAGAGGTCTAGGCAAATGGTGGTCGAGAGGTAACATTACGTAACTAATTAAAACGTTACAACTTTTGTTTGTGGTTCACTGGGTGTGCCTGCAACACAAACCTATAAATTGAAGTTGGAATGGCTCCTCTACCTATAATAGTTTTGAAGATACTTAACATTTAAACTTTCCAAGTGCCCTTATTACAATCAATTAAAATCTACAACTTTTAATTATGGTGCGTTGATGACCACAGTACAAACCTACAAATTGAAGATGAAATGACACCTCTACCTATAATAGTTTTGAAGATATTCAACATTTTAACTTTTCAAGTGCTCCTGATTAGCATAAATTAACGTTCCTCAACTTTTGTTTGTGGCCCTAATGAGCATCAATTAAAATCTACAATTTGTGTTTATGGTCCATTGGATGTGCCTAAGGTACAAACCTGCAAATTGAAGTTGGAATGGCACTTCCACCCATCAGAGTTTTGAGTATATTTAACATTTAAATTTTTCAAGTGCCCTAATTAGCATAATGTAAAATTCTACATTTGTTTGTGGCTCATTGGATGCATCTACAACATAAACCTATGAATTGAAGTTGGAATGGCACCTCCACCTATAATACCTTTGACGATATTCAAGATTCAAATTTTCAAATGGCCCTTAATTGCATAATTTCAAAAATGTTCACTCTTCTTAATGAAAAGGCAAGACTGTACGTATGAAGGCATAATCAAGCCAAATTTAGAGAAAGAGAGAGAGGGAGGGAGGGAGGGAGGGAGGGAGGGAGGGAGGGAGTGAGAGAGAGAGAGAGAGAGAGAGAGAGAGAGAGAGAGAGAGAGAGAGAGAGAGAGAGAGAGAGAGAGAGAGAGAGAGAGAGAGAGAGAGAGAGAGGTCAACAAATGGTCACCTTGTGACATGAAAAGTCTCATGAGACAGGATAGGATAAAGACGTTGGCCGATTGTTGACTGTGAAGCCACTCTCTGCCCTTCACACTTTGTCCAGTTTCGTTGGGAATCACATTTTCATTTTTTAAATAGCAACTTCACTTCTATTTCTTTGCTTGCCTGTGGAAACTATAATCCATTTATGAATGGTTTGATTAACTCAACTAAAGCTGGATTAATTTGTTTTCTTCAGATACACAGATCATGCCATATTTCATGGAGAAGGTAATCTTAACAAATGTAGTGTCCCTTTTGTTCCTGTGAATACACGCAAATTTGTGTGTGATAACCTCAATTCTTTCTTGATATTATGCTTGATCCTTTTGTCATGTCAATGTAAAATCTTATTTTTGGGCATATATACAGGTTATTGTTCATAAAACATGTACAAAACACTTTAAAATATCCTACTAACCCCCACCATTTTTTTTCAGGCCCCCAGCTGATTGTGCAATGCTTACAGTATTAAATCTTCATGTCATGGGGTTTCATATGGCAAGCCAAAGCTGCAAATATTCACAAATAGAGATATCTGTATTTCTAATACAGATATCTGAATTTCTAATTCAGATATCTGAATTAAACTGGAAATACAGATATCTGTATTAGAAATACAGACATCTGTATTAGAAATACAGATATCTGTATTAAAAATAGAGATATCTGTATTAAAAATAGAGATATCTGTATTAAAAATACAGAGATCTGAATTAGAAATACAGATATCTGTATAAAACGATGAAATACAGATATCTGTATTTCTAATTCAGATATTTGTATTTCAACAACTGAAGCTAGTTAGCAATGAATGCTCCCTTGTATGGAACTGCCACAGATTGATGCATCGATTTCGCAACGTGAGGCCATGCTTATCTTCCCGCGCAGTTACTAGTTTCCGGCCCTGTTATATAATTTTGTGCGAGCCTGATTCAAACTACTTTATAAAAATCTTGGTGAAATACCACAAAATTGATATATAATTTCCACGGAAAAAAAAGAAAGAAGGAAAGGAGATGGGATTGATCTTGTAGCTCCCAAATTACACAATGAGGATACATGCATGGGACGCATACCGGGATCCATCTTTAACTGTACTTTCACCACGTGGCAACACAAATAGAGATATCTGAATTAGAAATACAGATATCTGTATTTGGTGGTCAAATACAGATATTTGTATTAGAAATACAGATATCTCTATTTCTAATTCAGATATCTGTACTAGAAATATAGATATCTGTATTTAAATACAGATATCTGTATTTAAATGCAGATATCTGTATTTTAATGCAGATATC
Organism: Hermodice carunculata; assembly: GCA_964020975.1. NCBI lineage: Eukaryota > Metazoa > Annelida > Polychaeta > Eunicida > Amphinomidae > Hermodice > Hermodice carunculata. The sequence goes on from CAXHWN010002588.1 coordinate 2,249,370, forward strand.
TGTATTTTAATGCAGATATCTGTATTTTAATGCAGATATCTGTATTTAGAAATACAGATATCTCTATTTGTGAATATTTGCAGCTTTGGCTTGCCATAGTTTCACCATTAAAAGATCACCTATCAGAGCTTATCAGAGGCACTGATTTATTTTGATAGTAATGAAACACTGAAATATTTTCACTGATTGTTACAAAATCATGCGGAAATGTAAAACAACTTATGAATAGACATTTTTAATTCCTAGGGTAAGAATGTCTTTTGATAGCTTCAAAACCCATAACTAAAAATGATGCATATGCTTCCATATTCCCACCCAGTTATTTTAGTGTCTATAAATATGGTACTGTAGTGTTATGCTTACAATGATCCCTCCATACTAGCACCCAGTCCTATCACTTGGCAGAATTGTGAGCTTGAGGATATGACTTTAAAAAACGGTCCCTGAGACAGTTCGTTTATGCCAAAGGAAGTCATACTTCTAATTGATTTGGTATGCACTGACCTTTCCAAATCATTTTGTGGCAAGATACAATTGTTTAATAATGGTATGTGATGGAATAAACAAAGTGAGTTCACACACAGTAGCCTGCATGGCCACTGCTCTTTACAGACTTTAGCATGACTTTGTCTAGAAATAGCTATCCCTTGAGAGATCATGTTATTCATGGGTTTGTCAAAAAAGAAAACAAGAAATATTTTTCTAGCACCTGATCATGGAAAACTTTTGATTGCTTGGTCACTAGTCACAAGGCCTTTTGGTATACCAAATAGTCATGTCACTTTAGCAAGATCTTACCATTGCCGAAGTAGAAGCAGTGCATGTCTGGATCAACCTCTAGACAGTCTGAGGGGGTCTCACGAAGTGCTATCAGCTTATCTATTGATGCTTGCACATCAAATACCACTTGCCGTGTGGGCGGACAACCCAGGTACAGAGCTGTATGAAAACTCCCCTAGAACAAAATTTCAGCCACATACCCATTTTGACAGCTGCAGTCAAAGTACTAGAGACCCATATATTTCATTTTCATGAACAAACAGAACATTATCTGGTGAATAGGGCATTCAAAATGTAAGTTTTTGAACAGCACATGGATAATGTAGGCTTATAATGTATAGGAGTACCCTATACTGTCTAGGGCCTTTCATTGTATCCTAATAAAAATTGTTTTCTTATTTAGCCCAAAAATACAAATAAGAGATTATTCATTTATATTCATTCAATTGATATATATAATATTATACATATATATATATATATATATATATATATATATATATATATATATATATATACACATATTTATATACATATATTAGAAATAAAGTGTATGATAAAGTATGTATTGTGCTGATGCACCTCATACTGTCTATAACCTTTCACTATATCCTAATAAGAATGTTTTCTAATTTAGCCCAAAGATACAAATAGGAGATTATGTTCTCATATTTATTCATTATACATGTATGTATGTATGTGTGTATGTATGTATGTATGTATGTATGTATGTATGTATGTATGTATGTATGTATGTATGTATGTATGTATGTATGTATGTATGTATGTATGTATGCATGTATGCATACTTTGAGAAATAAAGTGTATGATAAGCTGTCTGTTATCCAAAAGCATTTTAGTTACATCAGTTGCAAGCCTTTATGCTTACCTGTTCAACAAGTTCTTGCTGGTTTGCCTGGAAACAAACAAGAGGTGCTCCCATCACCTGCACAGCAAGGGAAGTTAAATGGAGCTGTGCACCTGGCTCCCCCTTATGGCTGACTTGTGCTAGTTCTGTCAGAGCAATCTGAAGACGAATCATTACAAATAAATTGTGTTTCCAATATGGCGGAGTGAGAAACATGATGGCTTTACTCTGCCTCCTTCTTACCAAACAGTCATCTTCATCTGAATACAGTCATTTTACATTCACATTCATAAGGAGACCTTCTGTGTGTCACCATGTCTATATAGATCCAGAGAGAAAAGAATGGACCAAATCACCAGCTACACAAGGCATACCCATAAAAGCTTTTGGCTCAGTCTTAAACCCAGCACCATAGGAGTTAAAACTGTCTAGAAAGTATTATTTATGCATCAAGAAAAAAGGAAGCCTATACCATGTTGACTTCTACACTGAAACTGAAGTTCTAAAGCAAATACAATACTAGTACACCAGCTACCATTACATAAATCAGAGTTGAATATGTTGCTGATCATCTGAAAAAAGTAGACATTATGGAATTTAGTATAAAATAGAAATACATTCATAGTAACTAAATACAGTATATAATTATTCAACATACCTATTTTCGATATATGTTCCTATTGTTGGTAGTATTGTGAAATGTGTACTTTTGCATACACATTGAAGTCAACATAACTTATAGGATAAAATATGCAGCATTCATTTCATAGTACCTAACTTGTGGGGTTAAATGTGACCTCACTGGTTCTACATTTAAAACAAGAGGGCTCTGTGAACAGCCCATGCTCAGCTGACCTACAGATTCATCACACTTGTGGCTCTCTGAACTTGGGATAGGATCAAGGTCACCCATGTAATGTAAGAACACTAACATGTGCAACATCAAGGCCCCAGTTCAAGTTATTGTGAAGAGTAAAATTTATGCATGTTGCACTGTGATCCAGAAATGAGATCAAGGTCACCCATGTACTGTGTAAGCATGATCTTCATAGAGAAACATTAACATGCAACATCAAGGTCCTAACTCAAAACATAGCTCAAGTTATCAAGTGAACAGTAAATTTCATGTCAGTTGTTCTGTGACCTTGGAATGAGGTCAAGGTAAAAAATCACTAGAGCATGACCACTTGCACAAAATAAGTAGACACTTATCAAAGGTACATCCCTACCTAGCTTGACACAAATCTGGCCAAAATTATTTAAGTAACAACCAATAAAAGAAATTCCCATGCTGTTCTTTCCTATTAAAACTTTTTTTTACAGATTTTCCAGAAAAAAATCATAAAAAATCCAAAAACCACTGGAGCATGACAATTCAAATAAACTTAGTAGAGACTCACCCAAGGTACATTGCCACCAAGTTTGAAGTCAATCGGACAGACTGTTTCTTCGACAAAGTCCAAAATGTGAATTTGCATTAGAATGCCCATTGACTTGCATGTAGTAATCAATAGGAAAGGTGCATTTACCAAAAAGTACCCGAATTGAAAAAATTGGAATCCACAGCAGTGACACCTTGTGAACAAGTTTGTTTGACCCTTCCACAAGGAATATATCCACAAGATTCAGCTTAATCTGAGTGACGGTTGTGGAAAAGAAGTCAAAAATAGCAAACACACACAAAAAATCATTAAAAAATTAGGAAAAAATTGCAGCGCCACCTGGTGAACAAATTCAGAACTAGGAGTCCCAGGGAGTGTCTCTGTGCGATATCAAAGCAATTGGGTGAGCAGTTTCGGAGAAGATTTTTTAAAATTTGCTCCCGAAACATACCAAAACAAGAGGCCTGTGTGAACAGGCCATGCTCAGCTGACTTAGAAATTGATGACACTAGTGGCAATGTGGTATTGGGAAGAAGTTCAAGGTCATCCACAGTGGAGCCAGTTATGTCAATTAACTGTCCTTCAGCATCTGAGTGTGAATAGTCAACATGTTGGTATGTAATTGAACCTTCGACTTTGCCCTTCTCTGACATTGATGATATCCCAGCCAGTATATACAATTTCGAAGCAATTGGCCAAGTGGTTTCAGAAAGGAAGATTTTTTAAGATTTCCCCCAAAAATGAACAAAAATTTCATAAAAAAATCTAAAAATCACTGGACCGTGACCATTTGTACAAACTTGGTACAGACCCACCCAAGACACATCCCCACCAAGTTTCAAGTGAATTTGCCTGACGGTTTTGGAGAAAAAGTCAAAAACATGAATTACCACAGCAATCCCCATTCACTTAGTATACATAGTAATCAATACAAATGTATGCATTGGCCGCTAAGTACCCGAATTGAAAAAATCGTTAAAAATCAGGGATCCAAAGCAACGCCACCTAGGGAACAAACTTGTGTGACCCTTCTAGAAGGAACATTTACACCATGTTTCAGCATAATCTGAGTGACGGTTTTGGAGAAGTCGAAAATGGCAAAAACACAAAAAAATTCATGAAAAAATAAAAAAAATTGCAGCGCCACCTGTTGGAACAATTTAAGGTCTAGGGGTCCCCAGAAGTGTCCCTATGCAATTTCGAAGCAATTGGCTTAGTGGTTTCCGAGAAGAAGATTTTTTAAGATTTCCCCAAAAAATGAACAAAAAAATTCATAAAAAATCCAAAAATCACTATACCTTGACCATTTAAAAAACTTGGTAGAGACCCACCCAAGGCACACCCCCATCAAGTTTGAAGTGAATCTGGCTTGTGGTTTTAGAGAAGAAGCCGAAAATGTGAATTGTGGACAACGGACAACGGACGACGGATGCCTAACCATCACATAAGCTCAGCTGACTGACAAGTCAGCTGAGCTAACAACTCATAAAAAATCCAAAAATCAATGGAGCATGACCATTTGAACAAACTTGGTAGAGACCCACCTAAGGCACATCCCCACCAAGTTTGAAGTGAATTTGGCCCACGGTTTTGGAGAAGAAGTTGAAAGTCTGAAGTGTTGACATGCGAAAAACGGACAAGGGACGACGGACACATGACAGACCCTTACAAAAGCTCAGCTGACTGACAAGTCAGCTGAGCTAAAAAAATCCAATCATCACTGGAACGTGACCATTTGAACAAAACTGGCAGAAACCCATCCAAGGTACACTGCCACCAAGTTTGAAGTCAATCTGGATGATGGTTTTGGAGAAGTCGAAAATGTGAATTAACATTAGAATGCCCATTGACTTACATAGTAGTTAATAGGAAAGGTGTATTTACTGATAAGTACCTTAATTGAAAAAAATCGTTAAAAATTAGAATCCACAGCAGTGACACCTAGAGAACAACCTTATTTGACCCTTTCACAGGAGCATATCCACCAAGTTTCAACTTAATCTGAGTGACGATTCTGGAGAAGTCAAAAATATCAAAAAAACACAAAAAAATCATGAAAAATTAGCATATAATTGCAGCGCCACCTAGTAAATAAATTAAGAACTAGGAGTCCATAGGAGTGTTCCTGTGTCATATCAAAGCAATTGGGTCAGCAAGTTCAGATAAGAAGATTTTTTAAAATTTCACCCCAAAAAGAACAAACAAATTCATAGAAAATACAAAAATCATTGGAGCATGACCATTGAACAAACTTGGTGGAGATCCACCCAAGGAACATTCCCACTAATTTTGAAGTTAATCTGGCAGACGGTTTTGGAGAAGAAGTCGAAAATGTGAGTTGTAGACTGACGGACAAACAGACAGACAACAGACGAAGGACCATCCTATTAGCTCAGCTGACTGACAAGTCAGCTGAGCTAAAACTCTGCACAGTTATAATCCAATGACCACTCCATATCTTTAGGTGATAGTGGCATAAGTCCATAATTAATGCAGAAAATGAAGATGCAGTTTCTTGCAAATTATGTGACATAATATTTGAGCAGTTAATCTATACAGAATATTATTCGCTCTTTTTTTTTGACTGTTTGTTCTGTTATTAAAAAGAGAGCCATACATTTTACAGTTTGGTGATAAAGCTACATGGTTGTATGTTAACATATGGATACAGTGCTTTCATCGAGAATTGCTAGTTTAATGTACATGTTGACCCCAAAATATAGCTAAGTTAATGAGCTCACTGCATCCTCCCCCCCCCCAAGAAACAAAAGTATAAATATGTCTCTCCTAAAAATTTAAATGTGTCCCTCCTCTTATCAAGATACTGAGTTGTGTTTTGTGCTTGTGTTAGCCTATCAGAAACTGGTACATTGAAAATGCATCTCAATATGTTATATACTAGTAAAAAGAAAATTAATAGGGATGTCAAAAACAAAATACATGTATTTGAGTACCAAAGTGGATGCGACTTGTCATCCATAACCAGCAAGGTTAAAAAAACAACATGATTCACCCACAATTCAAAGCATTCCTCTCTTCCAATGGTTTATAAGTATCTTGATCATACAAAGATAGATAAAATAGACGTAACACATTCATCCTACCTTACAACCATAACCTAATCAGAGACCATGCCACTTTCTGGCCACCCTGGACCTGTCAGAACTATTAAATTTCTCTAACACACAACTCAAAGCAATACTGTAAGTGTTTAACTTAATCTGTTTGCAGTGATACATGGAGAGAAGAAAAAAAAAAGAAAATAAATAAAATGAAATTTAAAAAAAAAAATAGAAACACTTAAAAAAGCAAAACTCTAAAAAACATTGGGTCATGATAAGGAGAAATACAGTACCTTTTAATGCTGTATTGTATATCATAGTGATGGAAGCAGTTGATATATATACCTTGTACAGAATGGAAGAGTTGTGGTAGCTGTAGTGTTTTTCTATAGTGGTAGAGACAAAAGACCTGTCTGGTACCTTCACACTGATGTCTAGGTTTTCTACATCCTTGTCTGCCAGCACACTGGTCACTGTACAAATATAGAGAGCAGTTAAGATGGCTGACACAGAATTCAGCCCTCTTGAAATAAGACTGCGTCAACAGCTTTCCTCGTGCCCAATCCATGCCAAGAAAAACTGCTGAACTACAGCATGCTATTTTGATAAATTTCACCAACAGATCCAGATCTCATTCACATTGTTTAACAGTCAGGACACACAAAAAAAATTGATGGAGACATGATACCACATCGAGACAGTTTTTACCAGTTCAAGAGGGAAAGAGATCAGACTACAGTGGCACCTAACCTGCTAAAAAGCTGGCCAAAATACAGCCATATCTGCTGAAGAATATGTCCACTGCCAGTGAAAAATGCTCTCATTGTGCAAGGGCTCTTAAAATGCAGATATATTTATTTGAGAAATCGGCCCTTGTCTCAGGAAAGGGTATTGTTAAAAGGTATGCAGTCTCCCATGAGATGTGGCCTTTTGTGCTGGTACCACCATAACACAGGGACTTGAGGAAGCAGAAATGAAAATCATAGGTAATCCATTTTGCTTTTTTTGTTGCGAAGTTGGTGAGACAGTTCATCTTTTCTGGAATTGCCACATAACCCAACAATTTTGACTTGAGGTATACAATAGGTTAAAAATCATGCTAAAGATATCTCTCACCTTTTAAACAAGATGCATTCTGTTATAAGTAAGTCATTGGCACAACAATAGATTACTACTGTATTTAGCATAAAAAAAACAAGATTAATACCTACAACCTCAAATGGATGTTATTGAAATTTGAGTTTTAAAGTTATAAAAGATGTGATGTCATCTGTGAACTCTGCTGTATCTACAAGAATTGAAGTAATGCTGGATATTTGTACAGATATATTTCTCCAGTTCAAAAAAATAGTAAAGCAGCCACAACAGAAGACTGACTCGTGCAAAAAATGGTGTAACTTCCCAGGTCTTGCTGAAATTCAGAGGAGGCCCGCTATATCTGTCAGAGTACCATGACAAAGCGAGTTGTTCATAGAGAACAGTAAATGTATTTAAGTTCGTGTTTGTTTCATTTTACATAGTTCCTCTGGGTATGTAACTTTGAACATTTGTCATCAAATGAAGCAACATTTAGAATTTTCAAGGGAGGGGGGGTGTATTTTGTATTTTTTTGTTCATAACACATTTTAAATATCAGATATATTTACAGTAAGTTGAAAACTCTCCCAGCAACCCTATTATTATAACTATACAATTGCATGATGATGATGAAATTTCTAACCTTGAGAATGTGTTGGCTGTAAAGCAAGTTGTAGAAAGAAAGTGTAGCTGTCCTTTCTGTCCAGATAAATACTCTCTGGCAAATTTGCGGCAACTGTGAAGTCGTTACTTGTGTAAAACTGTAACATCCCATTCAAATAGTCACTTATTTCTCATTTTGATGGTGCAGCCAAGAAGCTTTGGACTACTGATAATTGTTTCCACAGGGCAATCAACAAGCAAAATTATTAAAAAATTATACAAGAGAATGTGTGCTTATTCATAACAAATCACATTGAAAGTAAAGTATATCTTCACATGATTGATGTTAAAAGTACACATGTGCATTCTGCAAAGTCAACCAAAATGTGACCAACTTTTTCTGAAATTTCTATACATGTACATTCTTAATCACCTTGCCTTGGGGTTGACTTTGCAGAAAGGTGTGAGTTTTCACAAACTCTTGTTTATTTATTTTTTTCAAAAAAGCCGTATGAAATCATTGATTTGCTTCTTTCAATTTCAGCAAGAAAGCAAACAAAAATGGTTTACAACATGGATAGTAATGTTGCCATTTTGTGTGCATCACAAACAAGAATGGAACTATTCATGTTTATAATGATGTGCATCATTTCATATTGGCTCAGCATACAACAGAAACACAAAGTCATGAAATTCTTTCACACCTAACTAGCGACCACAAAGATTTCTGCTAATGGAGTGCAGACGACTTCCTTTAAGACTCATTGCTGTAGTGACCAAATTGTATATTTACGTGTAGCAATTTTAGATTATGAATATAAATGAGACAAAAAACAAAAAAAGAGGACTGTGAAACTCATGTCCTCAACTGACCTGACATGCAATGGTCTGAAGGGACCCTTCAACCTTTGGAATTATATCAAAGTCATCCCTGTGTAGCCTGAGAGTGGATCACCACTGTTTGCAATGCAAAGCCCTCTCTCAAAGAGTTCTAGAGCTTTCAAGTGAGTGAAAAAAATTAGGCTCAAAACACCTAACCTGCACCATGGAAAGCTATCGACCCAGTGCACACCATCATAAATGGTTTTACAGACAAACTGCAGCAAATATGTTTTCTAGTAATAAGAAATTAAAGGGAACTTAAAGGCAAAAGACAATTTACATCCGGGTGCTTTGGAGTTAAAAAACAGAGCACATGTACCCAGGTGACAAGTGTTGTTACATAATTTCAAAGCAGCAGACCAAGTAATTTCAGATGAAACATTTAAGATTAAGATTTTCAACAAAAATAAAAAAAAAATAAAAAGCTCATGAAAAACAAGAGGCCCATAGGCCTAGTGCCCTGCTGACATAAATAGGGATAAATAATAGAATTAATGAGTGAATAAGAATAATATTGCAGGTGGTGCCACCAATATCATACTTGACTTAGCTTTTTTATCTGCTTTTAGTTCTGAAAGTTATATGTGTCTACATTGAAAATTGTAGGAGTTGTTGCATTTACAACTCATTTTCATGTATACGTGTTGCCTGGTGACCTTGAAAAATAAGTCACTAATATTAAAACAAATTATGAGCTTTGACCCAAGGTATCTTTTCTGTAAATTTTGTAATGTACAATTAGGGCATTGTGAAAATGATGAATTTAATGTGTTTACCATCTATTTGGCAAATTCTTCATAAAATACAACAGGTAGCACCACCAGTACTTCATGCACAATTGTCTCTGTAATAAACATATAATGTTTTATTCACATCATAACCGCAATTAAATATACAAGGCCCACCACTAGCTACTCACCTCTATCAATGTTATAGTATCAGTGACCTTGAACAAGTAGCTCAAGGTCATCCACAATGTGTAACATACTAGTTTTAGCCATGACACATACCTCCTATAAAGTTGGTAAGACTAGCTGCATTCTTTGCTGAAATAATGAATTTACATATGTTCTAACACATTTTGACAAACGATTTTAGCACAACTATAGGTGGTACCACTAGTATCTACCTTGATTGAGATTTTGACCTCCCTCATAATCCCACCACATCTCATGAAGATCCACCAGAATTAAAGATGCTAGAACATTCACAAGATTTTCACATTTCAACCTATATATTACATAATGCTGTAGTGTCACCAATATCAAACTTGTCCTAGATTTTCATACACCCTATAAGTCCTGAAAGTTAAACACGGTTATCTTGAAAACTGTGGACAGTATTGCACTAATGATCTAAAGTTTATAGATGGATGGACAGACAGACAGACATGAGCAGTCGCGTAAGCTCTGTGACCTCAGGTCAGCAGATCTAATAAAAAAGATAACTGTTGCATAATTAACCTATTGAACCCATTTAGTAGAGACCCTCCCTAGGTAAATTCCTATTCAGTCTAGGGAGGATCTGGCCAGTTATACAAAGATTTTTCTGATCTAGAAGATGAATTGTTGATGCACAATGACAAGAAAGCCTCCTACATGGTTAGCTGACCGAGAAGTCAGCCAGGTAAAAACAAATGACCACTGAGTATGTATAAATTTCACTTACTCTCTGATGACTGTCCAAGTTGATCTGCATATTTCCAGTCAAAAGTTTATTTTGGAACTGATATGAATGATATATCTGAAAAAGAAAAGAACAGAAAAAATGTATGTATATATGGCTAAACTTTCTCACAAGAGCAAATGTGACATAATTATATGAAACCATAACGAATTCTGTCAAAATCAGTGTTTCCATTCAGAATTTTTTCGAGGGTTCACAAGAAGAGAAATTCAGAGGAAAGGACTAGATTTACACCAATTTTACATGTAAATAAAACAAGACTTGTGACCCTTTAGATGTTTCTCAGAGGGTATTTCAGGTTTTGAAAGGGTAATATACCACCATTTGGGGGTAAATGGAAACACTGAAAATGTCAAATAAATTCATACATGTATTGTAATGGAATAAAATGACAAGGATAGTTCCCTATATTATAATTTTATAAGAGAGAGTAACTAGAACTTGAATTTGGTCCTACTGTGACTCACTAAGAGTTTACCTGGTGGTCATCGTGATCATCTTTCCATCTCTCAACATAGTTGCGGTAGTTGTCAGCATACGCCCTCTTATACTCAACATGCTTCCTCTGAAGTGTCTGCAGGATTGCCTGGTAGGCCAGCAGTGAGGAGTTACTGTGTATCTTGATGGAACTTGACAGCTTTGGATACCAGTGTTCAAATTCCTGCCATAATCAATGTAATTTTTGCCTATATTTTGGGTCTTTAGCCCCAAAACATACTCAAGGGAAGAAAACATTTAACTGCTATTATCAATTACACTTTAATAATTAAATTTTCTTTAACATAAAGTTTTCATTTTTTTCTTTGAATATTCTGTGATAAAAAGTGTACCAAAAACTACCATAGGACAATGTAATGTAGCACATGCATAATCATGGGCTTTTGCCATATTCTGGGCCTGTTGAATATGAGTGGTGCATATATATATATATACATGTACATGTATTATATTTATGTCTTTTTGTCCAGAACCACTTCCTAGTAGTCATCACTATTCCACAGTCCGGACTCTTGACTCTCCATAAGCTAACCTGTCACTGTCTAACCTATATACATATGGAAGTACTACTGTCCATATTGTGAACATTCTTCTGTAGAATTTTTATATATGTAGGCTGTATTAGCCCAAATAAATTAAAGGGTCTTCAGCAGGTAACTTCTCAGAACATGTTCAGAGCCTGTACCGGCACGTCTCTCTGAGTAGCAGTACTAGTAGTTGATATTACTGCCCTTGCCACTTATAGTCACCTGATACTGGGAATATTGCTGCTGGTTGGGTAACTGCAGGAAGATCTTGCTGAAAGGACAGAGCCGTGGTATGACCAAAGACTTCATTCTTTGGCTTTTGTCTGCACTTGAAAAATAAAAAGAAATTATAAGACAGCATCATCAAATAGTTCATGTACAAGTTTTGCTAACATCACTAAAACTTCTTTTTGGTGGTGGTGGTGGGGGTGGAGCTACCTTTTTATTCTTTTCAAATGGGTATTTGTAGGATATAGAATAACCATTTTTATCTGTAGCAGAAAAATAATTGTGTTCTGACAGTATTTTTTCTCTAACAAAAGCAATAATGGGGAGATACAATTATGCAGTGAGATGCAATTATGCAGCACTCAACTGTTTTTTCTGTCAGCACAATATGACATGACACTTTTTGAATGTTAAATAATAGAATAGCTGTTAATTAATAGGTTTAAACTGTGACCACAAATGGCAGGTTACATTGTATGTCTCATAATAGTGGTAACGAACTATAGAATGTTCTGCAGGATAGGTCTACAACACCTGACTCACCCTAGAACACCATTAGTCAAGAAAGATCACCTGACATGTCTCCTGACCAATCACATGTGGTAGGAAGTATCACATGACCCATGCATTTGACCAGTGATGCTTGTTGTGGTTCAAGTGCTGTAGCCTTATCCTAATGTGGCCTACCTGGTTAGTGCTCTTTGAGTGGCTCCTTCATAAGCAAGCTGAGCAAGAATTTCTGCAACAAACACTCTGTGCCTGGTTACATTGCCATTTTGTTTATTCACTGTCACCTGAAAATGTCACCATGCATACAATACATCTTTTTCTGCATGACTTTAAAGTTTACATAATTCTGTTCTGTATTTTTAATATTGACACACACTGAGGTAATGTGAAACCCATTGTCTATAATTTAATATTCCTTATGTAGAGATGCACATTACGATTTATGTAAAACTTTTCTACTAAATTTGTCAAATTGAATATTTGTAATTTTAAATGCACATCACAGGCTATGGGGACTGTATGCAATAAAATGCTTCAAGCAGGTGTATGTGTAGGCCTAAATTTGAGATTTTAATGCAACTGAATATACCATAATCATTTTACTTCCAATGATTCAAAATAATATATTACTCAGTTTTGTATGAATCTACAAACACTAAAAAAGTTGCATGCATGAGATTGTGTTTTGTCAAATATTACCATTTTACGTTTTTAGTCTGCAAACAAAGAAAAATACATGGAAGCAGAATTGGCTGCTGATTGCATAAGGTTTGCCTCCAAAGCAGGTCAAGCTTAGTATTATCTCACAACATTGGCCTGCCCAAGGAGGGTAGAATAGAATTCAACCCTCCTTGGCCTGCCCCAGCACTTCAAGATTTTATATACAGTCAGGGTAATAAATGTGCAGTCACCCTTTTCATGCACCAATGAACCAATTAACAAGATTATTCTTATCACCTTGACCATTGGCAGGATGCATACCCTGTGGTAGTGTGTTCTGTTTCTATGGTAACCTACGTAGACCAGTACAAGGCATGCATATCAATTTCCGACCACAGCTGCATACCTGGTTGTCTAAGTAACAATAGTCTCACCTGGCAAGATATGGGCAGCTGCCATTGCAGTCAGTCAGGATACTACTAATAGTTTGGAAATAAAGAATACTCACTACAGGCAGATGTTAAGTAATTCTCACATTGAATTAGGAAGCACATAATGAATATGACTTTGGCATTAGTAAACTTCAATTCCTCAAAGACCAATTCTGTGAGGAAGGGATATTTAGCCCTGAGTGCTTTTCAGGGCAGATCTCCCCAATTCAATGTCCACAGGCCAACAAACTTCCCTGCCAAACATGAGTTTGTTAGGTGTCATGCCTATGCTGAAATGTGGGGTGCTAGGGAAGACAGCCACAAGCAATGGGATGCGTTTATCACAATCGTATTCAATTTGGTTCTTGTTGACATAACACCTCACCATTTGGAGAAGAGTATGGTTAAATCTCTCTACTAGGACATTACAGGTCGGCCTATAGGGTGTCATGTGTGTCTTCCGCACCTCTAATAATATGCACACTCCTCTGAGGAGCTCATTATTAATGTTGTTACCCTGATCTGTGTGTTTTTCCTGTGGCATGCCAAGCTGAGCAATAAATTCATATACAAGTCTGGTAGCAAAAGTGTAGGTAGTTTGATCTGGCAGTGGGTATGCCTCAATCCACTTGGTGAATTGATCTACTATCACCAATACATACTTGTTCTCAGTCACTAGTGGGGAGAGGGCTAAAAATGTCTAGTTGCATACTATCGATTGGCACTCCAGTCTGACAGATTTCATTGAGAGCCCTTGCCTTACGATCAGGCTTCATACACAGGCCACATGTCACACAGGCCCTAACTGTGTCAGCAACATCTGAGCTCATTCCAGGCCAGTAGCAAAATATCTAAAGCCTGGCAAGAGTCTTGATGAGTCTTGATGTCCACCAGTGGCCGGAGCATGACACTCCAGAACTAGGTCTTTTCTCCACTGCCTGGGGACCACAAGCAATTCATGGCCCAGCCTTCGAGAAAGGTGCAACCAGTTGTAGTATAACACTCCATCTTTCTTAACAAGCTGAGTCCACATCACCAATAAAGCTTACAGTTGAGAGAAATGCTGCCTATTTGCTCTTTGGATGAACAGTTCTCCATCATCCACCTAAGCATGCGTTGTAGGTCTGGGTATTCAGCTTCTGCCATACTTACTTCCACGGGTGTCTTACGTTGGAGCCAATTACAGTGGCTAGCCTCCGGACCCCACAACTGTGGTGAGGGGGCATTCACACCCTCTGTCTTCCTCCTCTTCCTGGACTGAGCAGATGGCCAGAGGCACTATATCGTCCACCTCATCAACAAAGCTTGCCCATGCCTCGTATTCTTTCACACAGTGTTAACACCCACAACATGACATGTCATCCAGGGTTTCCCTATGTCATAACAGTCTCAAACTTGTTCATCGAACCCAAATCATACTTAATGAGTTGGTATTTCCATGCCAAACATCTGGCCGGGGCTGCACGATGAAGTCAAATTGACTCATGGCTTCTAACCACCTTATCAACTGTCCTTCAGGTGACCTGAATCAAAATAACCAAGTCAAACCTTTATGGTCTCTCTGGAGAATGAACTTTCACCCCAATGGGAAGTGTCTAAATTGCCACATGAACTAAACTACCACCAGAAGTTCTTGGCGGGCTACGCAATACACTGCTGGGTCTGATTCAGTCTGATGCTGGCATAGGCTATTGGGCACTCCTTGCCATCCTTGCATTGGGACAAAGTGGTGCCCAAGCCGACCGAGCTGGGGTCTGTGTCCAAAATGAAGGTCTGTCCCTTATGAGGGTGTGCAAGGATTGGTGCCAAGACTAACTTCCCCTTAGGGGACACAAACACAGCCTCTTGCTTTTCTCTCCAATCAAAAGGGGTGTCCTTACTTCAAAAACTGGTCAGTTGAGCAGCCACATCGGCATACTTGGAAACGAATCACCTGTTGTAGTTGATGAGGCCAAGGAAAGCCTATACCTGTCGGGTAGTTTGCAGTCATGCCAGTTCACCACATTCTCAATTACTGCCAAGTCTGCATGCCCTCCATCTCAACTCACCACATACCCAAGAAAGATCACAGAGTCCCTGAACAGTTTGCACGTCTTGGCCTTTTTAGGTTTATTGACCCAGAATCTTTTCAGCATCTGTCTGAGTCTTCCCAGATACTCAGAAAAGGTAATTCTCATCACTCTGACATCATCTATATACGTAAGAAGAATCTGTCATTGCAGACCTTGTAAAACAAGATCCACAGCCCATTAAAACGTGGATGGGGCATTACATAGCCCAAAAGGCACATCCTGTTATATTGGAACAGCCCTTGATGTGTGCAAAGGTTGATTTGTCTGTGTTACGCTCATCTACCTGGATTTGATAGTACCTACTATTTAGATCTAGAGCGGAGAACCATCTCAACCCACTTAGAGTGTCGAGGCACTGGTCTATTTTTGGCAGTGGAAAAATATCTTTCACTGTCAATAAATTCAGACAGCAGTAGTCCACACACCAGCACCCCACCCCACCCCCATCGGGCTCACAGATAAGCACCACCAGAGATGACCATTTTCCAGCAGAGGGGGTCAGAATCCAGCATTTTCCTCCTTCCTCATCCTAAACACTGAGTGGGGTCTGTTGCAGTGCTTGCCTTACTGGGCGACTGTCACTGCTGTTAATCCTGTGTTTGACTCTAACATAGCATCCAAGGTCAGTGTCGGCTTTCGAACAGACATCATGAAATTCCATGAGTAGTACCTTCAGGGCAAGAGTCTCTGGTACTGAGAGCCCTTTACTGCTCCTGCCATATAAACTTTGCATGTGGGGTGATAGTTCACCCTGATCACAATGTTGTAATGGTAGGTCATACTCAGAGGAACATGGCAATTCAGTGCCAGTCTCAGGAGGCAATTCTCCACTTCTGTATGCAGGTCACAGGAGACCTCACCCGCCTCTAAGACTGGGTTCCATCATTAGAGTGTTCCCTATCTCCCACGAGGTCTACCTCCCTCAACTAGCCTACACAGGTGCCAGCTTTCAATGCCACAGCATCTGAGGTAAGGTTAATCACTTGTATAGGAATGTCACAGGCTCCCTGTGTGAGAACACTTCCCACAGGAACATCCTCTCTCACTTTATTAGGTTAAAAATTACAGGAGCATTGCCAACAAGTCCTAAAGCTTGTCCCCATATCACCCTCTCTGCATCAGGCTCTGAGGTCACTGTCTTGCCCCCTATCCTGAAGGTAACAAGGAGTCCTTTCCTGCCTTTCACCCATTCATCTCCTTCAAACCCACGGAAGTTGACTCGCATAAAGCCTTTTGCCCCGGTGTCATCACTGCCAACTGTGGACACCTACTACAAGAATGTGAACATACAGGGTGGTATATGGGTCGTCAATGCCCCTGATTTGGACCTCATGGGAAGGAGTCACCCCTAAGCACTCACTAGGTTCCCACTTTTGTGTCGGGAGTGCTGCAACCTTATACACTCCTTTGACACTTAACAACCTTGTCATAAAACTCTCCCAGGTTCCACTCACTCATCTTGAATGCCTCTACATTGCTCTATGTCCACATCACAATCCTTGATATGGGATTCTCCAGGATCCCACTTGCCAATCTGCAATGCTTCCACCTTACAGGTGACTTTGCAATTGTGATTAAGACCTTAAAGGCCTTCCAGGCCTGTCTGCCTCCTTGAGGCCACTCGCAACCCAGCTAACACATAACGTTTTCAAAACGTTGCGGGAAAGTTGTGGTTTGGTTATGTTGTAGACTAACGTTGCAACAACGTTTAGGCAACATTATTAATGAAATATTTCATGTGTACCTTTTTACGTTAACGTACACAGATTTTTATAAAATGTCTGTGACTTGAATGCACATAGCCGCAATACCTCTCAAATTGAAATTTGAATATACAGGTTCCACAACGTTGTCAAAACGTCGCAAAAACGTTCGCTATACACATTCAAATGTTGCTGAAATATTGCTTTAGTGACTGATTTGTTCAAACGTTATTACAACGTTGTCACAACGTTAAGGAAAACATACGATGTGTAAAATAATAACCGCAGGCAAGAAATATAGATTTTACTGGGTAACTGGACATATTATGGTCAGACTTTGATCCGTTACCCTTTTATCTTTTACAATAACGTTACTCTAATGTTGTATAAACGTTTGTCCCAACATGCCAAAATATAATTAAAGGATGTAATCGAGACATGTTCACCCTCCATGTACGTCACCAAGGGTGTCGATTACCTGAACTAGCTCCCGCCAGACGCTACTGGACATTGTTCAAACCTGAACCAGCAAAAGCACATACAAAGAGAGCATTTTACCAGAGGTAAGTGTACAGTCTTTCTTAAGCAATTGGTTTAGATTTCAGTGTAAACTTCAAAACGTCATAAAAATGAGCCTGCATCTATTTCATGATGATAAAGTGGCACACAGAATCATTTCGCCTTTGTTCCAGCTGGACTGAATGCCATTGCAGGTTGAACTATCT
Source organism: Hermodice carunculata (assembly GCA_964020975.1). Lineage (NCBI taxonomy): Eukaryota > Metazoa > Annelida > Polychaeta > Eunicida > Amphinomidae > Hermodice > Hermodice carunculata. The sequence goes on from CAXHWN010002588.1 coordinate 2,267,064, forward strand.
ATGTATTGTGGCATATCGTTTTCACTTTTACAAGACACTGTGAATCGTTGATGTAAGCTGTTATCATATAGAACTAGCTTCAATGGTGTATATACATGTTGTGGGACCAGAATTGTTTTCAGCTTATCCTGATTGAAAATATTGAAACCTGTATCGGCAATTTAGGGTCAGATTGAAGTGTTGCCTTTTTTTTTTTCTTGGGGGGGGGGGGGGCAGAGAACTGACTGATTTTGTCCAAATTCATGGACAGGGAAATGTTCAAATGAATCTATTTCTACACAGTTACATTTTAATTGCCTATGCTCATGCTTATCTTGCTTTGGATTAATTGGCCAAAACCCCAGGGTGAAGTTTTGATGGGGCATACAGCACATGTTGTAATGTAGGCCATCATGAGTATTGCTGTATAAGATAACCGTTACTTTTCACATCTGAGTGAGAAGTGGACCACATGGGGGAGGCTGCACAGGACAGCAGCTCAGGGGCTGCGGAATGTCAAGAATGTCACAGAAACATCATGAATATTAATGTGTGTTACAGCACAGGGTGCAGCATCTCCATCTGCCTCCATGGAGTTGGGAGTGATAAACAAGTACGGAAATCAAGTTGACCAAAACTTCAAGAATGTTAATTGTTGATTCTGGGCATGATTTCTTGTCATGATAATATGTACAGGCTATTTATGTGCAGTCCGTGTGATGAAGACTGCAACATATGATGACGGCAGGCTTTATTATTAAGCTGCGTCAAAACTGATAAAAATTAATTGTTAACTCATTGGTCCCAGTTATCAAAAATAGTTAACACGATCCATGGCAGTCGTTCTTACCTCAATGGCTGCACCAAATTAAAATCCCTCATTCAACTCAATACAACCCAAAATAACAAAGAGGCAACATGATTGTGATACCTCTCCATGTTACACAGCTGGGATTAATGGCCAGATTTTAAATTTGCGCTGGGATCAATTTGAATGACATTATTATCTGGGGTACAAAATGCAATATTTTATTCCATCCCTTCCCATGAACCCCGAATTCTTGGGATGGAGGTGGGTGATGCATCACTTCATAGGGATATATCAAAAGATTTTCACCTGCACATGATGTTGAATTAACATGCTATAAAATCAGATAGATCATAGTCAGTCGCATACTGAGGAAAACTGTATAATCATACATTTTCACGAGGGATAAATTTTCCCGAATATTCCTGAGCAGACCCATTTCAGGAATATTAAACCTGGGAAATTTTAGCGGAGTGTGTATTGAATAAAAGACAGCATATAAGTTGGTAAAATGAAACTGGTGAAATTTTTTTTTGGGGGGGGGGGGGATTTTACACTCGGGAATATAAATGATTATACCGTACTTGATGTGAGACAAATTGTGAAAAGCTTTAATGTCCAGTCCTGAAATATCCCCTAACTTTGCAGGTACCTGCCAAGAAAAGGAAAAGTGGTCCATCAGATCAAGAGTCACCAGCACAGGACACCCCAGAAACAGGCATGGATACCACACAAGGCTCACCTGATGCAGGAACTTAATTACATATAGCCAGGGCATTCAGTGTGGGGTTAATAAAAGTGTACACTTGAAACTGAATGACTCTGTTATCTTTTCTCTGATTTGTATAGTTTCCATTGAATGTTGTGTGAATGTTACATTATAATATGTGTAAACGTTACCAAAAGTTGTGGCAAACATTGTGACAACGTTGTTGCAACATTGTGACAACCTTGAATAACGTTGTGTGAATGTCACATGCAAAATTGAACGTTATCAAAATGTTGCATTAACGTTGTTACAATGTTAGAGAAAAACGTTGTGACAACATTACCACAACCATACATTTTTACGTTGCAACAACATTAGATCGCAACGTTGTAACAGCAACACAACAACGTTGTCACAATGTTGCAGTAACGTTAAATTGTTAGCTGGGAAGCCAGCATATAATCACGTGGCTGGCAACTTTGGAGGTCTGGGGTTGCTGAAAAGCTCAGCCAGCTTTTGTGGCCCGACTCCTTGAAGCTCTAGTGGGGCTGGGTCTCGGCCACTTGACTCAGCCCGTGGGAGTTTACTGACTTCCCTTGTGAACTGGGGCTGCCAATTAGTGGACTAGTACAATTATGCTTACAATGTCCAGGTCCACTGCAGGAGTTACACCGCTGTTCACCTATTAGGCCATTCCTGGAAACAGGGGATGCACTTCTCTACTTGGTCTTGGTGGACCAAGATCCTCCTTAGACAGGAGAACAACTTTGTTCCAGCCTGGGTCATTTTTGTCAAGTACTCTTCCTCTATGAAACCATATGTACCCAAGTCTCTCATTGATGTCTCTGATTCTGTGACCAGAGTAGGAACCCCATTCTCAAAACTTGGACTATCCCTCCCCAAAGGAAGAAAAGGGGTCACCATCCTCCTCTCCATATCCTGGATCCCATGATCTGGGTCCCTTCCCATCTAATTTCTTGGACAAACTTCTGTACTTATCAGTCTCCAGAGGCAGGAGCACTGGGGCACTCCTGCGCAGATGTACTCAGCGGCCGTTGTGGTGGAGGCAGTCCCCCGTCCTTTAACCCAAAGAGGTCCCGGGGGCAGTTCCTGCCATACCTAGCACCTCTTGGGTACCCACCAAAAATCTCACTCTGTGGTCTCCCATTTTTTTCTTTTTAGGGCTTTTACCCCTTGGTATGGTCATTTGGCCCTTGAAACTGTTCACCCCAGGCTCCCGTACACTATAGCAGGCAAGGTAGGCACTAAACCTCCTGGGTGGTCCTTGCCTGTCCACTCGTTATCTCTAAATGCCCAAAGCTCATGTTTTTCACTACAAAATTCACCTTGCCTTGCTGGGTCATATCCTCTCAAAGCATGCTGCCCATCTGAGTGAGGACATGCTCCTGACTTCCTCACAACCTGAACTGCGATGCATATGGGTTGATTCACTAGGCTTTACCTTTGGGGAAGATTACCACCTGTCATTTTGGAGACTTTCAAACAAATTTGCTTGCTTTTCAAACAAGGTTGCTTGCTGTTCCCTCATTTCCTTTGCTTTTCAAACAAGGTCGCTTGCTGCTCCCTCAGTTCCTTTGCTTTTCAAACAAGGTCGCTTGCTGCTCCCTCATTTCCTTTGCTTGCTTTTCAAACAAGGTTGCTTGCTGCTTTAGGAAAGCTGCCAAAACACTCTGTTGGGACCATGCATTCATGAAGCCCTGGACAAAGTGTATAGTATTCTCTGGAAACTCATATCCTTTTTCTTCTCCTCTTCCCTTAACATCCTCGGGATTTCTTTCTTCCTCAAAATCATCTTTTTTTTTTTTTTTTTTTCAATATTCTTTATTCATCAATTATACAATATAAGGTTGTCTATTACTTTGTCATGCATCCCAATACTCAAGTATAAACTTATACATTTTCCAGGCTGTTTGTAATGCTAGACCAGTTTCTGTCGTAGACATGCATTTTGTCATTGTTTGACATTATAACTCTAATAACTTGTGTTTTTCTTCTTAATACTTTTAAGAAGGCTGTAAAATTTAAATTATATTGTTCTCTATGTAACTGAACATGTATAAAATTTTTTGCTACTAAAATACAGAAGTTTAAAATATATGGAAAGGGTCTATCTGTATATCCAAATATCACATCTTTTTCACTCAAGTGCACATCATTGTTATAAATACTAGACCACCAATCTTGAAAAGAAGCCCAGAATCGTTGTGAGCTATTACATTCATAGAACCTATGTTCTATAGTGTCGATGTTGTCCACACATCTGTGACACTTGTCCGATTCTTTTATACCCATGAGACAAAGTCTCTTATTTGTTGTTATTATTCTGTGAACAATTTTGAATTGAAAGGTTTGTAATTTTGTTTCCATACAGCACTTAAATGGGAGTTTAAATATTTCTTCCCACTCTATTTCTGATATAGCATATTTATTGTTCCATTTCTGAATTGCTGTCGGGTCTGCATTACTTCTGTTTTGAAGCTCCCAATAAAAGTCTTTGCTTCTAACAAATTTAATTGGCATCATCTTGCCCTCAATGCTTATTTTGTATTGGTTGGTTGGCACAATATTAATGAAATTGTTTTTTACACTCTGTTTCCAGGTACTTGGCAATGCAGCTAGAAGACCATAATACTGCAAAAAATTAGTGTTCAAGCTAAATTTCTCTTGGAATCTATCCAAGGATAATGGTTCACCTTGTTCATCGAATAAATCTGCAACATATAAGATTCCTTTTAGGTACCAATCTTGATAAAATACAGGTTTCTTATCTACTTTAATAAAATCATTGTACCAAAGACATTCTTTCAATATTTCTTTCGGCAGATTTGGCGATGTTAGCTTTTGGAATTTATTCCATTCCTGTAATAATTCGTGATAAAAATGAGGTACACTCGAATCCTCATATCCCTTCGCTCTCGTCCTTAACAGGTCTTCAAGCTTAATTTTCATAAAGAAGCTGTGTACTAATGTTTTCCATTTAGAGTTTGATTGAGCGAGTAATCGTTTGATCCATGCCAATATCAATGAACTAGTTTGTGATTTAACATTTTGGATCTTCAATCCCCCTCTGTTGATACTTAAATACATCACCTCATTTTTTACCTTAGGTGTCTTTTTGTCCCAGATGAATTCATTTATTATCTCTTGTATTTTCTTCTTGATATCTTCTGGTACAGCGATACATGAACATTGATATAGAATTTTGGATATAGCCAATGATTTTACAACCACATTTTTACCAATTAATGATAGATCTCTCCATGACCATATTCTTAATAATTTACTTATTTCACCCATTTTATTTTCTATGTTCAGCTGTTGCATCACTTCTGCGTCCTCGTCAAACCATATTCCCAAAGCTTTGAATGGACCTTGTGTCCATTTTACTTGCAGGTTACCATACACAGCATTGATCTGGGATCCTATCCATCTTGCTTCGGTTTTGTCTAAATTTACCTTTAAACCAGAACAATATGTAAAATCTTGTAGGAGCTTAAGTATATTATTTGCTGACATCTCATCAGCTACAAAGAAGGTTGTGTCATCTGCGAATTGAGACAATTTAATTTCTGTATCTTCAACTTGAATACCTTTTATATTCTGAGTCTTCCTTACTACTATTGCTAAAAGTTCAACACTAAGAATAAACAACAGGGGTGAGAGAGGACATCCTTGCCTCACCCCTCTAGCAAGTTTAAAGAATTCAGAAGCATGACCATTGTTTATCACGCAACTACCTATATCTGAATATAACGTCTTCACCATTTGTATATAATTGTCACCAAATCCAAACATAGACAACGAAAAATCATCTTGATGCTCCCAATCTATGCAGCTAGTTCTTTGGGCCTTCCCAAGTTCTTCATCTACTGGGCCATAAATGGTCCCATTCCCAGTTACATTATTCCTTCCAGCCATGACTTGTTGAATGGTGTGTCCTCAACAGAATAACTACAATAATTCAACTCTAAGAACCTTAGAAATATCTTCACATCGCAACTATATGAGCTCCTTCATACTCTCAATATTTCACTCCACTAATAAAAAGGAAGGGGGGGGGGCTATCATCAAAGCCATAAACTAAGACACAAAAACCTACACTAACATGGAACTTGACAACTATTTTTTCCCAGTGCATACTAAATTTTAGAAATCTGCAGTTTAAGCCAATACACATAGATCCACACTCATTTGCAAGCACAGTGCAATTTAATGTTCAGAAGTAGATGTCCCTACTTTAATTTCAGCACTACAGGATGAGTGTGAATCTGGACATCTCTGCTAAACAACTAAAAAATAAAAGACAGAAAAGTTTCAAGAGCATGCAAAGAGAACAGAGAGCAGAAATAATTCACACCCGACTCAAACTCTACTCAACTCAGACAATAACATTACTGTACCAATAGAACTTAAACAAGAAACTAATTTGCAAACATATATGAGCACATCAGCAGAGACTGCAATTATTTACAATGTGTGGGCCTTTTGAACAGAAAACTAATTTGCATATATGTATGAACACAACAACACAGACCGTAGTTATTTATAATGTGTAGGCCTTTTGAACTAGAAACCTATTTGCATATATGTATGTGCACATCAACAGAGACTGCGTTTACATTGTGCATGCCTAAATGTCACCTGTGATTTGACCAGTTTTTTTTACAATGTATAGGCTGAAATATCACCTGTGATTTGGCCAGTTATTTTGAATGTATAGGCCTAAATGCCACCTGTAAGTACACAAGTATACTCAAGGTATAAGCCTAAATGTTATCTGTGAATACACAAATAGTCTAAATGTATAATCCTAAATGCTACTTGTGAACATGCCACAAGTATTCCAAATGTATAGCCCCAAATGTTATTTGTGAATACACCACAGGTATTCTGAATGTATAGGCCTAAATGTTACTTGTGAATACACCGAAAGTATTCTCAATGTATAATCCTAAATGTGGCTCATGAATACACCACAACCATTCCGAATGTATAGGCCTAAATGTGACCTGTGATTACACCACAAGTATTCCAAATGTATAGGCTTAAATGTTACTTGTGAATACACCACAAGTATTTTCAATGTATTTTCAATGTATTGGCCTATTCTTTTTGGCAACAACTTCAATAGGTCTCTGTCACATTTCACAAGTCAATTGACCTGTTCACTTAACTACAGTAATTGACAAACCTCAATAAACAACATCAAATTAATAATCATTTATTTACACAACATGCACAAATGTCAGCATCAATCTTTGCTCCATTGCTGGTGATTACTGAATGTGATTGCAGGCCAGGTTTTCAAAAACACTTTGCCAAGGTCCACAATCTGGCCTGTAAATCTTATTTATGCATTCTCATTCAGAAATTCTCAGTTTAAGCATGGAGCTTTCACCAATAAGTGAACATTTTCACTTCCAATGCACATTACAATTAATTTATGACCGGTATAGTAAAAGTTCATACACATGGCCTGGATAAATGTTGTATAATTTATGCATGAACACCACTGAGAGAGATCAGCATACACCTCGCCCATACAACCCATCCTCACACAAATTCCATGTAAGGAATGCTAACACGCACTTCATGTAAGTTTCCTTTACTTTCCCAAAAATTATTTACATGTTCAGAACCATGTGACCCTAATTAATAGTGTCCCAGCAAAGATTTCTCTGGTTTATGAAGTGTGCGATTTCATATTCTGTAACATGGCGTACATATGCAACATCACAGGTTCTGTGTGCTGCAAACTTAAACAACAAACCTGCTCAGCCGCCTACATGTCCTGCGTGTGTAAATCCCAACACAGAACATACATGCATCTCAGGCAACAAATACCTGCAACACGTGCACAGAGACCACTTTGAATTTACCCCAGGTGACCGTGTCAATGATCCCATCTGTCAGTGCCCATGCATGCAATGGCTTCCCTTGCCCAAAAGAAGATGAAATTCAGCGCTCTGTCTCACCAATGATTGAGGGGTCCAAAATAATTGTGACTTCAATTTTCCCATCTAGGGAACCACTGTTGCATCTCCTGTTTGCCAGACACGAACTGAGAAATGAACCCAGGTATGATCAAAAAGTTGAATCCTCTGACTGGAAGTCAGTGCTTTGACATACCTTCACTCATTTTCTACAAGATTCTGTGCTAGCAGCCCCACCAACCAATGAGAACAGCTGCAGGTGGTATGATGCAGCATACCAGGATGAGATGGAAGGCACCCCCTCCATTCCCCAGACAAACTTTATCTCAATGCTAATTTTCACACATTACATGTCATACAATTTCTCTGTTTCTAGTTGCTTCAGAATTAAATTATACTCACCATTTGTAGCTGATCCTTTATACTGAAATAGAAAGTCAAAATGGTCTCATTGATCATACAAAGAGATGAAGTGCAACCACTTTGCTGCATACCCTGCACTCTGTCCCACGCTGAAGAGGGGTGAATCTTCTCCATCTTCACTAAACCAACTGTACCAGCCCAGATCTGATCATAACGAAATCAAAATCCAAGTGAGCACTAGTCTTGAGGTCAAGGAAGAAAATTAAGTAGAATGATTTGTAAAGAATGAACAATGCAATTCCTACATTTGCACAGCATGCCACTGAAACATGCATGTCAGAATAGATGGTTCAAGAAATAATTTGATGGTGCATTAGAAAATGCAAATTCACTGTTTTGCATACAAGGAGCTACTTGCCCATGTACATGTTACTGATTTATGCCAGCTATACTCAAGAAAAAAAGGCAAGAAAAAGAGTTGCATGCTGTCTTAGCCAAACATTTAAGTACATGAACATGCACTTAAAATTTCTTTCGAGTTTGAATGGACAGCTGACCATACCAAAATCAGCTCAGAAAGCAAAGCAATGTAGGGAACAAACAAACTGATCTAACAAAGCTTTAAGAGTAGAAATGAACCAGACAACTCAATTCATTCAAGCACTGAGTTCAATAACCAATGACTGTGCATATAGAACAAGAGGACTGTGACAGTCCTGTGCTCAAATGACCTTACATGCAAAGACTGAAGTGGTCCTGTGGACTTTAAAATGGCACCTTCATCATAACTGATGATAACATGTACATATCCCCTACCAATTTTTCCTAATTTTGATAATTTGCTACAAATCAGAAAACAATAACAGCAGAGACCCACCCAAGGTCATACCCACCAGGTTTCAAGTAAATCTGGTTGAGGGTTTAGGACAGGAAGTCAAAAATGTGAATTTTCATTCCAGTCCCCATTGACTTATATAGTAATCAACAGGAATGTATGGATTAACTGATAGGGACCCAAATTGAAAAATTTATTTAAAGTTCTTCATCCAGAGTATCAGCAACCACTGGACAAGTTTGTTTAACCCTCCCACAAGCTACATTTCCACAGAGTTTCAGAACAATCTGAGTGACGGTTTTTGAGAGGAAGTTGAAAACAGCAAAAACACAAAAATTTGTGAAAAAATAGCTGCACCACCTATAGAACAAATTAACATCTGGGGTTCCCCAAAAGTTTTCTTAAGAAATTTCAAAGCAATTGGCTGAGAGGTTTTGGAAATTTTTTTTAAAGATTTTGCCAAAAAATGAACAAAAAATATCATATAAAAAAAATCTTAAAATCACTGAAGCTTTTCAATGACCACTTGTACAAACTTAGTAAAGACCTGCCCAAGGTACATTCCCATCAAGTTTGAAGTGAATCCTGTTAATGGTTTTGGAGAAGTCAAAAATGTGATTTTTCATTGCAATCCCTTTTGAATAGGAATGCATGTATTAACCAACAGGTACCCAAATTCCTTTAAAATCAGGGATCCTTAATATCACTTCCAAGTGAAAGCTTTGTTTAACCTGTTCACAAGCTACATTTCCACAAAGTTTCAGAACAATCTGAGTGACGGTTTTGCAGACAGGAAACACAAAATTTTTGTAAAAAATAGAAAAAAATTACAGCACCACCTGTTGAACAAATTAAGGTCTGGGGCTCCCCAGAAGTGTCCCTATGCAATTTTGAAGTATTGCCAAGTGGTTTTTGAGATGGGTTTTAAAGATTTTGCCAAAAAATGAAAAAAAAAAAAAAAAATCAGGTAAAATCCAAAAATCATTGGAGCATGACCAATTGAACCAGTGTGGTACAGATCCACCCAAGATAGTTCCCGACCAGGTTTAAAGAAGATGTGGCTATCGGTTCTAGAGAAGTTACAAATGTGAAAAGTGAACGACGAAAACAATGACGATGACATGACGATTGACCATAATATAAGTTCAGCTGACTGACATGTCAGCTGAGCTAACAATCAATGTGAAGAAAAACACTCCTGATTTGATTTGGCGTTAGAGCCTTGACACATCCTTATGAAGCTGGAGACAAAGCTAAATTCCTTACTTTTTCAAATGCTTTCATTTTGTTCATCAGTAACTGATTGTGCCATTGCTATGATTAAATTTAATAACAATCAAGATGGAACTATGTAAATATACTCTTCATATCTATGTTTCTGTAGGTTTTCACAGAATATGTTTTTGCAAATATATATATATATATATATTACAAACACGTTGTGGCAGACTTACTGTCAAATTCCTTTACAGTTTGATTCACTTAATATCTGACATATTCTGACACATTTTAAAGGGAACAGATAGTGTCATGATAACGAGGTTTTACTTTATAAAGTTATGTGCTTTGATCTGCTGATATTGAGGTATTAATGACCATTTGCACTGACCTCCCCAGAATGAGTAAGAAATATAATCAGGCCTTCAGCTGATGTAGCTACCAAAGAAATTGTCTCATTTTTGGAGTACGTTTGCACAAGATAGACATGTTTGCCAGCATCTGGACTGCAAACAAAAGCATAACATTTTATCTGATAATGTACTCAGGTATAGATGGCAATCAACAATAGATTTGTATGTTTTAAGCTACATCATTCCCTACTATGCTGGTAAAGGCCTTAGTCAGTGGTTTTGGCATTGCCTTACAAGTCATGCTGCAACTAGCCTTATAACAGCTGCAGCATGACTTAATTGTCAAGCAATACAAACCCACTGACTGCAGGCCAAACACATTGGTACTTGACTGAAAGAGCTCTATTTTCATAAAGATTGCAAAATTCAACCTCAGTATTGGATCTATGTAAATATATGCAAACATTAAGGATTGATATGCATGCAATGGGTTTAAAAATGATGACATCCTGCCTACAAATGATTACAGGTCTTGTCTATCTGTTTCTTATCCTTGGTCAAAATTTTTCATTAGCAAATACTTAAAAGTATAACAAAAATATTCTCACAATAGCTGGATAAGGATGAATATTAAACTACAGCAAGTACTAAATCACCTGTTCATCAATACATGTATGCCTTCCTGTCAGACTTATTATCAAAATTATCACTTGAATGTCGTAAGAAAGACAAATCATGCATCATTTCAACTGTTGTCTGATAACATTTCACTGACTGGTAGAAATAAATGTGTAAAAATAAATTTAACCTTGGCACTATATATTACTTCCAGATATTGGTTGGTTTCAATAAGCTCATGTCTTAAGATAGAAGAATAGAGTACAGATATTCTACTAAAGATACAATTCCCTGAGTTAACATTTGTAACATCTGATTTTCTTTCAACAATACTGATATAAAATTATCAAAGAATAACATTTATCAGGATAAAAAAGTCTTTTCCCTTCTTTGTTTGGTGACATCATTCACTTGAAATTGTATTCACAATTAAGACTAATATAGCCAGGTCTTTGTCCCTATCTTTTCTGATTTAATTACAAAAACAGAATATTAGCATATCAGGGTCACAATCTTATTTTAGAGAAACATTAATATGTGCAACATCAGGGTTCTAACTCCAAACAGATAAAGTTATCAAGTGAACAATAAATTTCATGCCAGTTGACCTGTGACCTTAGGAATGAGGTCAAGGTCCAAAAATCACTTGAGCATGACCACTTTCACAAAATAGGTAGATACTTCAATAAAAGGTACATCCCTACCAAGTTTGACACAAATCTGGACAAAATTATTGAAGTTATAACAATTACTAGAAATTGCAATGCCACCTGGTCAACAAACTCAGAACTAGGAGTATTCCAGTGTGATATCAAAGCAATTAGGTGAGTGATTTTTGGAGAAGATTTTATAAGATTTGGGCCAAAAAAATTGAAAATAAAAATCATTCAAAATCCAAAAATCACTGGAGCATGACCATTTGAACAAACTTGCTAGAGACCCACCCAAGGTACATCCCCACGAAGTTTGAAGTAAATCTGGCTGACGGTTTTGGAGAAGTCGAAAATGTGAATTGTGGGCAGATGACAGACGACTGAGCCTCCTAAAAGCTCAGCTGACTGACAAGTCAGCTGAGCTAAAAATGAGTCCGAACTGAAGCTTCTTTCAGAAAGACAGGACTTGTTCATTATATATTATGTCACAGAACAGGGTTCAAACAATGTAAAGAAAATTGAGTAAATTTTTCTTTGCAAGGTCTTTGATTGTTAAACTATTCAGGATCTCATTGGTGAAAAGATGCAGAAATGGGGAAAAACCACAAATGTTCACCTGTGTAACAACCTGGTTCCCCATAGATAAACATGTAAGCCCACCTGCCGGGCAAAAGCTATACCAGTAAGGTTGAGATTGATGCTGGAAATGTTTGTTGATGGGTCTGTCTGTAGCAGTAATGGAAGGGAAGTGGGGGCTGCTGCTGTAGAATCTACTGACACTGTCAGTGGAATCTTCGACTGTATGCTCCATGAACCAGATTCATTGACTATGAAGAGTCAAAGTGAAGAACTTTCATTCTTTATTTAAACTCTTATTTGATACAATGGAGAAAATACCTTATGTACTCAACTTTTTAACATTATGAAAAATTAATCTCCTGAAAGAATATTTCAGTTTGCTTTTTCTAAATTATCATTCGTGTGACTATAAAAGAAATTACCTATCTTCTTTATTCCATACATCTTTACAATTCCCCTACTGTTTTTGTGTTGTTGCACACAGATTTGAGTATGATGTAAAATGTATTACAGCTAGACATTTCCAGTGGCTTGACAGTTCTCCAGTATATTAGATTTAGTGGCAAAATGCATATGCTTCCACTTAAACTTATTCACCTGTGTATATGTGTGTGTGTGTGTGTGTGTGTGTGTGTGTGCGTGTGTGCGTGCGTGCGTGTGTGCATGCGTGCATGTGTGTGTGTGTGATATGACTGAAAAACAACACAACAAACTTACGCCCATGAGTATGCTGGACTATAGCATAAAAGGCCGTATTATTTGTGTGCACCACATGAAGCAGAAACAGCAAAATGCCCTTGTGGGCTCCAGCTGAAGTACTAGACACCAATCTGCAATAAGATGTGTCCAGCATCAAGCTACAGATCTCAAAACCACCATCAAACATCTTGGTGAAGTTTATGTTCACCCCTGGAATGAAAAGATGTTAACATTTCAATAAGCCTTGAATATACATATTGTTCTTTATAGAATGTGGACACATGAAAGAGCAGACATGAAAAAAAAAAATGTTTTTATGAAACTATGGTCTATGCAGTTGGTTAATCATCCAATGCAGGGTTGGCAAAGTGGTAACACATATGCGACCCTGTTTCAATTCTCAGCCCAGGAAGCAAGTGGATAGAGTTCCTACTGCTTGGACTGTGCACAGTGGTTTTCTCTGAGTCCTTCGGTTTCCTCCACTTCACAATTAGAAGAAAGTACAGTATTCATTCCAATAGTAGCATGCTGTGCTAATGCAAAGCTTTCCTGCAGCAGACATGGTTTTTGTGGAGTTTTGTGATAATGATATGTCTTAATTTACACTATAGAATCTATAAAGCATAAAATAACAATAGACCTTTTTCTTTCATCAGAAGCAGTTATCTTTTGCAAAATATTGAAAAATACTCAATATTTAATAAAATCCCTAAGATTGTAAAAGGGGCTGTGCTTCTATTAGGGCATGTGCTACAATTGGAATGAATACAGTTTATGCAAACATCTGTGCCATGCAGAGTGATTAATATAGGTATGGCCTGCTTTGCAATCAGTGCAAAACATATGGATCTATATTTTACATGGTTCATCCTCCAATTTTTCTTTGGAGTGAAAAAATTAAATCAGTTGAATTGACCAAAGTCATTTAATGGAATTGCTCATCACAGCTCTTTCATTTTTGCACAGATGAGTCAATAATTAAACCATTCCCTTTACGGCATACATTTCGTCTCATTACATGTATTCAGTCCTGTATATTTCTATATTTCACTGGTATATGATGATATGTGTGTGTATGTGCATGTGTGTGTGCATGTATGTATCTATATGCACAGTATTAGAAATAAAGCAAAAGCTCCACTTGTCCACAAGGCAGTAGATTTGTAAAATATTATGATTTATTTGTACTTTGTCATTCAATTACATTATAAATTTGGACAAGTCCAAAACCAAAACTGACTTGTCCATAGTTATATTCACTTGTCTTAGACTTACTAGAAAAAAAAACTTATTTCAATCACTGCTCTGTGTGTGTGTGTGTGTGTGTGTGTGTGTGTGTGTGTGTGTGTGTGTGTGTTGTGTGTGTGTGTACATGTATATATCATCAATAACAGTTGTCATTGATGTGCTATGTTTAACTTTCGATTTGTGTATGCTACATCAAGTGTAAGGAGATATGCATTTTTAGTTTGCTGACAGTTTGATTTTGCATTAAACCCAAGCACATTCTGTGTTTTACATTCTGATCCAGCCAGTGTGGTCAAGCTCAAAATGTAAACAAAGCAGCGTGCACTTCCTGAAGTGAACCGAATAAACCTGAGTCTTATGAACTGGTCTATTGGATCCATTACAGAACATATTGGTACAAGCTGGAATAAAGAACTCAATCTTCAGAGGCAAGCTAACATAAAATTTTAGACATCATTGACTGCTTTTAGTGTTGTGATTGTGTTTGAATAATGAGACACTTGGCTTGTTGTACAACTTTTCTGGATAGCTACTAATACAAGTGTCTATGAGACAAAAGTATAGGGACCAATCTTTAGCAAAAAAGAGGGGGCGGGGGCATACATGTACTTTGCAAAATTTTAGAAAAACATGATGTCATCCCAATTTTGACACCATTTCAGCCTCTCAATCAGGTTTTATAACTAGCAAAACAAATGGCTTAATTACTGCAAAGCAAATCATTTTTTCCATTGAAGCAGAAATATGTTCATGCTTTCCAAACTTACAAATAAAATGATCAGTGTTGTCAATGTGAATGTATGAAAACTTATATCACACACAAAAATCAATTGTGATCAATCAATCATCTGCAGGACCCTGTTAGCTGCATTCCGAAAATTACTTTTTTCTTGCAAATGTTCTTTTACTGTAAATGCATTAGGGTAGGAATCCAGTCACCACCACCACCCCACCACCCGAGAGAGAGAGAGAGAGAGAGAGAGAGAGAGAGAGAGAGAGAGAGAGAGAGAGAGAGAGAGAGAGAGAGAGAGAGAGAGAGAGAGAGAGAGAGAGAGAGAGAGAGAGAGAGAGAGAGAGAGAGAGAGAGAGAGAGAGAGAGAGAGAGAGAGAGAGAGAGAGAGAGAGAGAGAGAGAGAGAGAGAGAGAGAGAGATATCTCACCAGACTTTGTGTCCACCCGGGAAGCATACACTTTCCCCTGCTGTGGCCCTGCCCCATGAAGTATGATGTACTGCCACTGTGCCACTCCTTGAAGTGAGACGGACAGCCCTCCTACACATTTGTCAAATTTCAATGTTGGAGACAAAGTGCTTATTCCACCATGATCATTTCTTTGGAAGTTGCCAAGAATTTCATACACTCCCAGCTGAAATATTTACGAGGAAAGATGTTGAAAAATAAATAATCTATTCCTTGAAATCACAAGTTTAATAAATATGCAAATCATCTGTGTGAAACTTTTACAAAAAGTGCTGCAATGCACACTGAGGCATGCATTCAATTACTACACAAGAAATTAAGTTTAGGACCAGTAGAAGCTAAAACTTTTGCCTGTCTCATTATACTGACAGTCAGATGTTGGACACATTTTGCAGGGAACAGAACGTGTCATTAATTATTATGAATTCTAGTCGAATGAAGTGAGTATTTCAGCTTCACTTCTTATCAGAGAACCAAAATGCTGGCAACAAAATATATTGGAGGTTCAAATACATAAATACCTTTGTAGCCAGTATGATCCTGTCTTGCAGTGCTGCACTAGTACTCTGTATGTTCGATCCGCAAACATTTGTTCCTTGAGGAAGCACAAGGGACACTCCCTGAAAAATAGACACTCTTACACTTGGAAAATCATTTGTGAAATGGATCACTGTGCCAAGCCACAAGTCAGCACAGCTAAAAACATAAAGAAGAAGGCTGTGTGAACAGCCTATCGTCAACTGAGTGAAAAATCACAAAAGCTAAGAACTGTGTTCCCAATTTTCAAGTTGATCTGGTGTACAACTTTGGATGAAATCAAACAAACACATATGTACATTAGGATTACAAAATCAACTGAGCAAA
This sequence comes from Hermodice carunculata, assembly GCA_964020975.1. Taxonomy (NCBI): domain Eukaryota; kingdom Metazoa; phylum Annelida; class Polychaeta; order Eunicida; family Amphinomidae; genus Hermodice; species Hermodice carunculata. Next base: position 2,283,143 of record CAXHWN010002588.1, read on the forward strand.
CATGTATTCTTTTCACTCATTACATAATTTAATTTTTATTTTAGTCAGAAAATGATAGAGGCAGCACTAAATGTGTAAGTTTGGCGGATAAGGAGTCAAGCTACAGTTGCACAAAATTTAAAAGAGAATACAAGTTGTGATTTGTCAGAAACAGTTGAAAATTACAAAAACGCACAATTTTTTTTTTTTTTTTTTTTTTTGCTACCTGTCAAAAATATTGAGGTCTATGGGCATACAGAAGTGTTCCTATAGAACTTTGAATCAATTGGCTAAGTGTTTTCAGAGAACGTTTTTCCAGATTTTTTCACAAAATAAAAAATAAATCATAAAAAAAATCACTGCAGCATGACCATTTGTAGAAACTTGACAGTAAGCCACCCAAGGTATATCCCCACTAAGTGTCAAGAGGATCTTGTCAATGGTTTTGGAGAAAGGTACATATAGTTGCATGCACACAATAGTATCACCACAGTCTACCTAGTAACCATGCTAATATGTGCACTCATGAATCATAACATGATTTCCAAAATTCACATTTTTGACTCCTTGCCCATGTTACCGAACAGAAGAAAGTGGGCAGCGGGGAATTTTATTCCCAAATGAACTAACTTGTAATGTACTGTGTCCTAGTCTGCGGGTCTGCTCTTCAACAAGAACAAAAATATTGCCACCAGAAGAGACATCTCCGAGGATGATGGTTGGAGACAGGCCTGGTAGATAATTCAGCTGACAAGGTTGGTGCAAGTACAAATTGCTTGTTATGCTGTTGAATGCTGTCTCCAATGCAGTAAATCCTAAATATAATTGTCCATTAGAATTAGCAAAACCATTCATAGGCAGACTTTCCCTGCAAGTAGCAAGAACATATAAGATGAAAAGACATATTTGTTACCTCATACATACATGCATGTGCATCTTGGTCTCTGCATTAAAATGCCAAAAGCTAGTTTCACAGCATATGCACTGATGGGCTTCATTACAACATATTTAGGAAACGTTTTGTTTTACTGCAAAGATATACAAACAAGAGGGCTGTGTGAACAGCCCATGCTCAGCTGACCTTGAGATTCATCACACTTGTGGTTCTGTGAACTTGGGACAGGATCAAGGTCACCTACGTACTGAGTAAGTCTGACCTCTATGGAAGAACGCTAACATGTGCAACATCAAGGTCCCATTTCAAGTAGTTCTCAACTTCTAGTGAAGAGTAAAATTGATGTATGTTGCACTGTGACCTCAGAAATGAGGTCAAGGTCATCCTTTATAGCGATTAGAGAAACATAACATGTGCAATGTCAAGGTCATCTCTCAAAATAGTTCTCACATTAACCAGTGAACAGTAAATTTCATGTCAGTTGTCCTGAAAAGAAAAAAATCCGACAAAATCCAAAAATCACTTGAACATGACCACTTGCACACAATAGGTAGACACTAATCAAAGGTACGTCACTACCAAGTTAGACACAAATCTGGCCAAAATTATTTAAGTTATAACCCACTCTACATGTTTGGATGTAAAGTACAGATTGATGAGAAAATATCAATTTTAATGAAAATGAGCCTCTGATGTCTATGCAGTCAAACTGTTTATAAACATTGTTCATACAAAGATGGCAGAATGCTACGTATATTTAACAAGATCAAGTATTGCATAACAATACATAGTCCCCCACAAGAGAATAGATAGCAAGGCTGACTGTACTGGTATGAAATTCATTTATGTCAAAGGTCAAAGTCAAAAGGGCAAGGTCACAGTGTCCCAATTTTGATTTGCGACACTACCCTTATCCTGTGAAGTGTCCACACACCAAATTTGGTAGTTATAGGTGTTATAGCGTTCAAAATATGGCCCAGACAACCTAAAACTTTAAAGGGGGGTTCAAAAGTCAAGGTCAAAGGTCACAAGGACCCAATTTTGATGTGCAACACGCCCTTATCCTATGAAGTGTTCACCACACACCAAATTTGGTAGCTGTAGTTGTTATGGTATAGGAAATATAGCCCAGACAAGCTAAATCTTTATGGGTTTTTCGGTAATGGTAATTTCGGTTTTAGTAAGTATACTTACCTCTCAACCACCATTGCCAAGACCTCCGTGTCTGGCCAGATCCCCCGACACAATTGAGTTGGGTCCGAGTCACTCGCTCGATTGTTTCCAAAAACCTGACCGTCCCGGTGGCGCTATGTCTTGGTTCCCATGGATCCAGTGGGGACTCCCAATGCACATGCTCCCTTGTTCTTCCTTCCTCCTTGATGATCGGTCAGTTGACATCACCAGTGTGAAGGAAGCAGGGTGGTCAGGTGGGCTTCCCTGGTGGTCGAGAGATAAGTATACTTACTAATACCAAATTACTAAAAATTTCATGTATTAGTTGCGTAATGTTACCTCTCGACCACCATTGCCAACATACAAATGCATTGGAGAAGGGTGCAACATTACAGACATACTGACCAAGGACAGCCGGGACCGACGCCTGGTGGGAGGGGCGGGACCATTGGTTCAAGTGAGGAGGAGTGAGTCTGAAGGGAAAACCTCAGAAGTACATGGACTTTAGCAGAGTACTGCACGGCCGAAGCCTGGAAACCTTCCTTACTGACCAGCATGGGACCGCACTGGGACCGCACTGGGCCCCCCGGAAAATTGCCTGCCAACCTGATAGCTGTCCTTCTTGTGGGTAGACGCTGTCTATTTCCATTCTTCAGGTCCTGGAGATCTAATAAGACCGGTGTGTGGTGGAAAGCATGACCGATGCCGGGGGTCTGGTTATATGGATCCGTGAGGCACTGCCTGTAAAATGGGTCCGACTCTGGGCCTAGGGACTTCTGCCCGATACGTGTCCAAAAGAATGTACAGGCCTAGTCTATGTATGCTGACCTATAGACTGCATGCAAGTATAAAACCAATATGAAAACACATTCCAACCAGCTGAATAAACCGTTAGAGAAGAGGATTGAAGCCCCCTTCTGACAATTCTATCTGCTACCTATTCCGAGAAACCTCTGTCACGGATGTGTTGTGCGACAACCACATGTGGAGGTTGAGCACCTGAGGGTTTGTGTAGAACACGCTCGTCCGCGGTTGCCCCAGAAGTTTTGGCCATGCCGGCAAATGAAGCGGTGGCTTGATGCTTTATTCCAAAATGGTCCAGTGACCAATCTTCTGTCCTCAGTCACGAGGGGGCGACCAAAATCAGGTTGCAGTTGTGGGACCGAACCTTCCGCATGACCCTCAGGAGGATCTGTGGGGGCAGAAAGAAGTACTCCCAAGGGCTGTTCCAGTCCATGACTAGAGCATCCACCACTGGAAGTTTTGCATTTGTGTTTGTCATGAACAGATCCATGAGTGGGGTATCCCAACTAGCCCACATGGCATGAAAGACCCATGGGTAAAGCGACCACCCCATCCTTACTGGCTGACCTCTTCTCGAGAGGACATTCTGTAGTCCCGGGATATGCCTCACATGTGTGCAGACATCGGGTTTGGAGCACCATCATATGATACATCCAGCCAGCTCCATCAGCCTTCGGCAGCTGGTTTTCCAGGTAAATGGACATCTGATGTGTACCCTGGGTCAGCAAAGTTACCATTGCATATGTTTCTGGAAGAACAGAGGGTTTGTAAATCCGACCATTAACATCATGCACCCAGATGGAATACTTGAATGCAGAAGGGAATTATAGGTATTATAACAGTGTAAAAATTGCATTTTAACAAGCAGTCAAGAGGGCACATAACATATTTTATTAGGGGATATGGAGGTAAGCCCCATCGATTGGTTCCATACTGTATGTCCTTGGCATTGGGTGCAAGGTAGGCCTATTTTCATATGTAAATATTCATTCCAGTGAATGAATGAATGTTTTCAGTAGATTCAGATGGAGGTGTAGAATAGGTGTATCTCCTGGTCTGGTAACCCTCCTGACCCTTCATTTGTCTGCCTAATTTAAAAAATAAAAAGTAAAAAAAAAAAGTAAAAAATTGATGCTGTTGCCTCATGGTGTCTTACAGGTATGCCTAAAACAAGGGGCAAGAAAACCCACTGCCAAAGGGGCTCCAGCCCAACAGGAGGCATAACGGGGAACAAGCCACCAATGAGCATCCAGATGGGACCATAGTGCAACCACCCCCACAAATGGAGGAGATAGTGGCACAGGTATTAGCTCAATTGCACCCAGGCCAGCCGGCAACCCGAGACCATTTACATCATGTCTCCTCCAGGTTACACAGTCACGAAGTGGGCACCACAGGAGATCAGGAACGTAGAATCACATGCCTACCCAACCCTACCCGATTCAGAGGTTGTATTTGTGACCTACCATAGTGTTAAAGATGACCTGCAGGCCAGCTCCGCTTATGTCATGTTATTCTACGTTCCTGATCTCCAGCTTGGTAGAACTTCAATCAAACTTCCTTATCAGGTAAGGCATTATACCAGCAAATTATACATAGGTTATGCACCTAGAGGTCTGACAGTTTTGCAAATTACATTCAGAGGGACTACACCCATGCATCTATGTATCAGGCAAGACAGAGCCATATATTTTCCTGACAAGCCTCAGCATTGGGTCATCTTTAATAGAAGTCCGGTGAAGTTTATCAAGTCAATCATTAATTGTCAGGCTGCTGATTGTACCTATTATGTTCAAGTTGCTTAATGAGCAAGTTACCAGTGACAAAAAATTACTAATTCACTAATTCCTAACAACAATACTTCAAGTTCAACAGACTATCCTTGCAAACAAAGACGAGTGATGGATTGGGCTCCTTCCTGTAAGCTCAGCTGACTGAAAGGTCAGCTGAGCTAAACATAGAAAGAGAAAGAAAGATGACTGTCTTTAAACAGATAAACTTACTCAAAGTTTGTGAGCGAGTCTGAATCTGCCGCTCCTGTGGTTGACACTGTAATCATGAGAACATTTGTGCTGTTGTCCGTTGGCACAGGTATCAACCAGGCTGGTCTACACAGATTATACTGACAATTATCTGCAAGGGGATAATAAGATTAATAAATCAATGCTGGTAACTACTTGCCAAAAGGCACAGCGCTTGTATAAACACACCCTGGAAATTCCAAATTAATGGCTCCAGTCCGGAGTCTATCAATAGTGATCAGTTCCTGGGAGTTACCATTGACTTTCACCTTTGCCGCAAAGACCATGTGGACACAATTGCCAAGAAAATCAGTGAAAATATTGTCTTTTTTTTTTTTTTTTTTTTTTGTTGGGTTGTATACATCGATACTTGCCAAAGCATGGAAGACTATATTTCTACATGGCATATATACTACCATGTATAGGACTCACTTCTTTGGGATCAAACTGGTATAAGCAGATTGAGAAGCATGGCTAATGCTCCTAATAGATCTCCCTCTCACAGGCTCTTTGAGCAGTTTTGCATCATGCCCCTGTGTGATTAAATAGATTTTAGAATGGTCAGTACGGTTCAAAAGGCAATACACTGTATGTACACGCCAAATCACCAAAGGATATATCTACTATGTTTGAACTAGTCTTAAACGGGAACATTAGGACCACCAGGGCAAGCGTAGGTGACTTGTATGTTGCATCTGCAAAACTAGCTGGTGTTCAGACAGAAACACTGTTACTCAGGTGCTACATGGTACATGTATAGCAAATTGTGACCATGATGTTAAAAACACAAACTCGTCAGCTTTTGAAACAAATTATGTAAAATACTTTTTCAAACACTCCTATGAAATCCCACACAATATCTCTCTTTAAAGTAGCACATATTAGATCGTCATCTGATGCATTTAGTGTATACATAAATTACACCATCAAAGATCCATATGTATCATGAAAGGCATATAGATATTTTTTTACAGCAATTCCTTTACATTACCTTGCTCATCCATGTTAATTACATATTATAAAAACCTGAGCATCAAATATGAAATGATGTACAACCCCAGGTAAAGATAGGCATATTAAAGTACATGTAAAGTCTGTACAAGTGAATCAGCTAAAGAGCTAAATAGTGAGTTCATGGATAGGTCATTGAAAAAGTATGCATAATGGTTAAACCAGTAGTTTTTCTTACCCACACACATTATGGGTATTTTCAGATTTCATGGACATACATGTAAAGGGTAGCTGTTTACTTGACCAGAGCCCCCACCCATCCCACACGCCAGCAGACTCAATGCTTATCCATGCACCCAGATGACATGGAAATGATTTTGTCTGATTTGAATTGCTAAAATGAAAATTACATGTGTGTATATATATAATATATGTACATATATATATACACACATATATATATATACATTCCCTTTTCACAAAGGCCTCTATTGTCAAAACAAAGGCCATCCCACCTGTAACACCACTATTGTCACACAGAACGTGTCCATGTGTCCATTTCTACTCTATTTCCCTCTCAAGAAAGATTGTTGCAGTAGGGGTTGCCTTATTAAGAGGTGGATCACTGTACATGTTACGGTGACACACATATACTGTACCATCCAGTTGGCCAAGATCAACCAGGGCCCCTTTTGTCTTGTATTTAATGATTCCAACACTTCGCCCATCAAATTTGGCAGACTGGTATCGAATTGTGATGGTGGGTTTCATCCCATTGAGTGAAAGCTGACGTGCTTTCACATGTGACAACTGAAGAAACAAATACAAAAGATGACAAAAAAAACAACAACATGCAAGTGAGAGCTATCGGTGAAGAAAGCAATCATAAAAACAATCTTTTACTTTTTTACAACATACTTTGCATTTTTATCCACTGAGTTGTTTTCAAACTTCATGAGTTTGCCACTTACGAATTTTCAAAAGATTTGCATACTTTTACTGATACATGTGTTAAACTTCTATACGTGCTCAGACTAAATTCTGGATAAAACCTGGATATTTTTATATGTTGAGTGTTTTTGTTTATTTCAACAGTAAGATCCAAGATTAAAACAGTCGTCATGAAAAATTATCAGACATCATTTTTTTTTTCTTTTGCTGATAAAAATTATCCTGGACCAATAATGGATCAAATTTCTGATAGTTTAGTCTATCTTATGAAGTTCTGATAGAACCACATTGTTGGGTTGTCCACTTAGAAATGTTGGTTGTTTGGGAAGGCTTGTAAACTTCAACTTTAATTTGTCCAATATGAAATTTTTACTTGTCCCAGACAATCTGGCTTGCCTTAATGTCAAGCCCTGGATAGTCTCTGCTTATACATCTCCTGTTCCACTGAGCAGTCATTATCATGTCAATGTATTCTTCCACATATTATCTGCATGATTCTTGACCTTATGAGGGGCTACAGTTGCTGTGATAATTTGAACAATTACTGAATCTGACTTTCTGGAGAATTGAGTAAGTAAATGGAGTAGATGCATCCACTGTATATTCACTTGTGGCAAAATGATTTTAATCATCGTTTTCAGGTCTATACATTCCTTGATTTACAAGTGCTATAAAACAAATTATTGTGTTTTTGTTGAACCTTGATGCACGCCTGCAGTTAGAGTTCACCAGCTAGTGCATACGTCAGTGACATTGTCATTTGTTACATATTACGCATACACATTATACATTGTTAATAGATATATAATAAAAAATAAAAGTACCTGTCCATTGCACAGTACTTGTACACTAAGGTAATGCTGGTATGCAAAGTATTCCTGAAAATACACACTAAATGTTATAATTTTTCATATTTAGAGTGACGTAAAGGTAAGAAATGCCAAGTGACTTGCATTTATTGTAGTAAATTATTTATGTTAAATATTCACACAATCATAGCTTGCTAGTTTTCCCTTTTGATGGTAATCTAAACTGCGACATAAACTGAACAGAACTGATCCTGGACAAGAGTTTCAAATGTTATACACGTATCAACCCCACTCCCACCACAACACACACACACACATACATGCTTGAAACTTGCTGTACTTGTAAAAGTATTAAACATTCAAGGATCCCTTCCAAAGAAACATCTTCCATGTCACAAGATGGAAAAAACAAGAGGGCTGTGTGAACAGCCCATGCTCAGCTGACCTAGAGATTTCATCACACTTGTGGTTCTGTGAACTTGGGATATGATAAAATAGGTAGACACTTATCAAAGGTACATCCCTACCAAGTCTGATACAAATCTGACTAAACTTATTGAAGCTACAACTGTTACAATAAATTCCCATGTTAAACTTTCAAACACCCAAAAAATCATTAAAAAAAAAAAAAAAGAAAAATTGCAGTGCCACTCAGTGAACAAATTCAGAACTAGGAGTTTCTAGAAGTGTTGCTGTGTGATATCAAAGCAATTGGGTGAGTGGTTTCGGAGATTTTTTTTCAGATTTGTCAAAAAAAAACCCAAATTCATAAACAAAAATACTAGAACATGACCATTTGAACAAACCAGGTAGAGACCCATCTAAGGCTCACTACAACCAAGTTTGAAGTCAATCTGGATGAAAGTTTCCGAGAAGAAGTCGGAAATGTGAATAAGCATTAGAATGCCTGTTGACTTACATAGTAATCAACAGGAAAGGTGCATTTACTGATAAGTACCCGAATTGAAAAACTCATTAAAAATCAGGAGAACAACTTTGTTTGACCCTTCGACAAGGAATATATCCACCAAATTTCAGCTTAATCTGAGTCATGGTCGTGGAGAGATTGAAAGCAGCAAAAAACACAAAAAAATCATACAAAAAAATGCAGTGCCACCTAGTGAAAAAAAATTAAGAACTAAAGAGTCCCAAGGAGTGTTTTTGTATGATATCAAAGCAATTGGGTGAGCTGTTTCGAAGAATCAGATCTTTTTAAGGTTTGCCCCCAAAAAGAACAAAAAATTTAAAAAATCACTGGACCATGACCATTTGAACAAACTTGGTTGAGACCCACTCAAGGCACATCCCCACTTAGTTTGGATTGAATCTGGCCAACAGTTTTTGAGCAGAAGTCAAAAATGTGAATTGTAGACAGACGACAGACTCACAAAAGCTCAGCTGACTGACAAGTCAGCTGAGCTGAAAACTGAATAGTGGCTTAGTAACCATTGACATGATACACATCTTAAGCTAAGCTAAACAGACATCAATATCAACATGATAACAAGAGACCCATGGGCTTCATGCTCTGCTTACATTATGATCTGATGACCATAACCAAAAATTAATTTCCTGAAATGCATGCCCTCTATGACCTGAGAAATTAATCAAGGTCATCCATATGCAACATTAAGCTTCCACATAAACACACATTTGGTAGACCAATCATTCCCCTAATTCTTTATCAACATATTTAATTTGGTATCTTATTTCTGAATTGCTTAATGACCTTGAAAAATAGGTCAAGGTTACACAATGTGTTACAAAATTTGACCACTGGCCTTATGCATATTTGGTGTAAGTTTTGCAGTTCCATCTCAATTTATTGTCATGGGCATTAATGTAAAATCATTCCTGATATGCATTCCCCCTGTACCTTTGAGAAAGTATTTCAAGGTCACCCATATTATGCAATATTGAATTTTTATACATGATACACATTTGTGGTACATTTGGTATTGTCACCCTTCTAATTTCTCAACTTGTCAAATTTAGTTTCCTTTATTATGTCCTTAATGACCTACAAAATGGGCCAATGTCACCCAAAATTTGATCATTGACCTAATGCATACTTGATGTAAATCAAATAGACATTTCATCTCAATTTATAATGAAAATAAGGAATTCAAAGTTCATGGACTTTTAATACTTATGATTCTAGTTCCACTTAATACTACCAGTGGCGCCACCATGACTCCATACTTCAAAAACTTTTGTCTGTACACTGTAATGGTATATTGATACATTTGCACCAAGTTCAGATGTGATGACCATAGCAAAAAAAAAAAATCATTTCCTGAAATGTATTCTCTCTGTGACCTAGAGAAAGTACGTCAAGGTCATCCATATTATGCAAAATAAAACTTCTGTATATGATACATATTTGCAGTACATTTGGTATCTTCAGCCTTATTTTGTTTCAACATATTGATTTTAATGTGTGTTCAACACATTTTGGTTTATATCTTTCCTAATGCTGCAGGTGGTGCCACCAATTTTCAATGTGCTTTCGTCTTTTAGCCTGGTTGACATTCCTGTCAAGTTTTGTAAGATTCATTAAAGACTCTTTGAAAAATAACATTCTCAAAATTTCAAATATGGACCATATATTATGTAATACTATAAGTGGTGCCACCAATATCGAACTTCACTTAGATTTTCATACACTTGATAAGTTCTGAAAGTTATATAGCACTGTGAAAACTGTGGACTGTTATCCATCCACAAGCAAAGTTTACAGATGGATGGATGGATGGATGGACAGACATAACCAATCACGTAAGCTCTGCGACTTATGGTCAGCAGAGGTAAAAAGTATACTCAAATATTATTACAGAAGTGAACACTTTCTGATATATAAAGATTTTTTTCTTAGTGAAGAGAATCATTGCAGTATAATCAAATGTTACCCTCTCTATAAGCACGTTTACAATTAAATTTAAAATATACAGGGACTGCTGGTGCCATTAGCCAATTGCTAAAGTTTCATGCATTTGGCTATAGAAAATTTGCAGATGGTTAATTTATTGCAATATGAATTATATGTCAAGTGGAATTATGCAGTGATTACTATTTTATTTCACAATTTATCTATGAATTTTAAAGGCCTAGATCTGTCCTTACACACACACACGCACACGCACACGCACGCACACACACACACACACACTTAGTGGCTCAGATTGCGTGTCTTAAAATGTGATGTGGTTCATGCAAGGTATTAATCAGGGCTGTAATAATGTTTACCTGGACCACTGCTTGAAGGTTTCCTAAATCAAATGAGTTTATGGTGTCAGTGATCAGCTTCAGGTCTTTTACATTATTAAACAGAACTTTCTTTTCAGTAGGGTTTTCCACTGATGTAATATCATAGGACCAAGAACATCCATCTCCAGTACTGGCATTTCCATTTATAATGCTACATGTAACAATCAATGTGAGAAACACTAGACTTCTAAGGCTAGCAACTGGCACTTTATGAATGAAATCCATTTCCTTTCAAGTCCAATCACGCATGTCACCTGGAAATGAAAATTAAAAACATGAAACAAAGCAAAATGAACATACAACCTCTTCATCGACCCCACCCCACCCCCCAAAAAGACTACGACTCATCCTCAGGAAAAGTTCCCACCCCAACTGGACAATATAGTCATATTCATCATGTTATGAGGCATGGTAACCAGTACCTTGGCAAGGTTGCTATACACTGTAATAACTCTGTAGTTTGTAGGTGATGAGGGGTCATCTGCTTTTTTTAAATATAGATGGCTACAGAGGTATTATAGCGTGCAGCAACCTTGGTGAAGTATATATTATTTCACTAAATAATAGATTATAGTCTTATTTATTAAGGAAAACATGTCTCATGTTACTGATTAAAATGGGTTTTTCAAAAGACACACATTGCTGACCGTATCTTTATGTTGAAGAATATTGATTTATACATCAAACCTAGAGGTGGTCACATATATATGCTTCATTAACACAAGAAAAGCATTTGATAATGCATGATGGTTTAGTTTGTTTTATAAAATGCTGTTGAATGGTACTGGTAGTACATGTACTTTCTATAAGACCCTAAAAAATATGTACATGTATGTCTATAGCTGTGTCAAAACAAAGAGAGGACTCACCCCAACCTCCAATACCCACCATGGTGTGCAACAAGGAGAAACCTTAAGCCCAAGTCTTTTACATTTTAATGGCCTTGCAAATGCAATCATTGAGGAGACCACAGACCCAGTGGTCTTTAAGGTGGGAAGAAAATACAATGTATGATGTATGCTCATGACATTGTTCTTTTTATCATCCTCAAAGAAAGGCTTGCAGAACTGCACAAATAATATTTATGATTATTGTGCCAAATGAAAGCTTGAGGTTAATGTAATGAAAATCAAAATTGTTATTTTCAACAAACATGGGTAATATCCTTCAGTGGTACATATTAAGAGAAGACTTTTGGTAATTTTGATAACTCATATTGAAAAAATTCAACTGATTTTCTCAGGTCTAGGTATGTTTTAGGTGTCCATCAACATACTACTTCAACAGCAATGTGTGAAGAACTAGGCTATCTATTAGGTATTGATATCATTAGATCATTCAGGGGTATCTTCAAATACCATAACCATAACCATGTCATTAACAGCTTTGTTTTGGCTCTCCAGTCACGTCTGCTGCACATCATTTTCATAACAGAGTGCCGACCACAAAAGCTGGTTTCCTGTAGTGAGTAGGATCCAAAAATAGTGTGGGAACCAAAAGAACCATTTGAAATCCTACCATACATGTAACACACATGTATCCCTGGCTATGTCAGGGCCCGACGGCACAGGCGAAAATTAACATTCGCGGCTGGCCATCAACACTGTGTGGTAATCATAATTATGATTACTGCACAGCTTTGACGGCCAGCCACACAATCGACGCCTGTGCTTGACAGTAGCCATTTTATCTTAATTATTTAAAACAGGTTGTTATGTAAATGGTGTTTTTATTAATGCTTTCTTTGAACGACGTAAACAGGATTGACAGCAGGTGTCGAGTTTTGTAGTCCTGTATCTTACATGTCATGTAATTATGTATATTTGTTATTATCTTTAGCTTTGTATGACACTTATTTATTCTTGTACCGGACATACTGATGTAGGCCCAGTAGGCCTACTCGGTGAAGCCTGGCTGAACGTAGACCTATTTCTTTGTGAATTAAGCCATTTTGGCCACAGTACGGTGGTAAAATTCCTAGTGCCAGCCCAGTGACCTGAAAGTAGTTTTAAAAAAAAAGGCCTAGTCAAGCCACATCAAACTGCAACCTATGCCATCCCTGAGCAGATTCTTTACATTTTTCACGGTACGAACTGCAGAACCTGGCTAACTCTTATGTTCATACTTGGCGCCATATTGTGAAAAGTAAATGTGGCATCATGGGAAGTCTGCGGAGCACTCCGGCGAAAATAATGACATAAAAGCACCGGAATTCACAGCAAGCTATCAGAATCAACTGGAGGCACCGGCATGCAACCAGGGAGGCATCACTGGGTCAGATGGCACCGGCAGGCTCCTGTATCACAGAAAGGCCTCTAGTGCTCATGAGTGAGCATTGCCCGGGATAAAAAGTTTGGCGAATCCCAAAAGTCAGTTTAGTTTTGTTTTTGTTTTGTTTTTTTTTTTTTTGTTGTTGTTGTTTTTTTTTTTTTTTTTTTTGTTGTTGTTTTTTTTTTCTGGGGGGGGGGGGGGGATTCAGTGATGTCAAATACAAAGTAGAAAAGCTGCGCATTGTGTTAACCACCACGATCAGTTACGATAACATGTTAGATTCAAAGAGCGAAGTTTATAAATTCCTCCAATTAATTTTTCAGTGCTTTATTCCATTTCCTTTTTTAATAATGCACATAGACTTAGTCGTGTGTATAACTTAAGCTCTATATCCTGTTTCATACAGAATCTTTAAAAAATTATAAAAACAGTGAAAATCAATTGATAATCTGTATTTTATTGATCAATATTAATTATTTTCAGACTGAATTCTGCATTTTGTATCCCATCATACATCTAAATGTCTAAAATATTTAACAATACTGCACCAGCCTACATGCATCATCATGTCAAACAGTATTTATCTGAAAAAGCGAAACAAGCTGAACTCAGGGTGTACGAGACATGCATAGTAACTTCCCGCCACAAAGCGCGGGGTTCACGCGTGTCAATCACGGAGGACACACGGGCATATGGCTAGACTTCTCTTTCTCAGAAGACTAGTGTCTTTTAGAGAAATATGGATTTTCAAATGTCAAAGTCACATTCCTTTAGTATTGTCTAAGTTCGCTACAAGAATAAATTTCCATCTACCTGAAACTAAGTTTTCTTTATTTCCAAAATATCAGTTATTGGTTGGTCACTATAAGACAACCGGGTATGCAGTTGTGACGGGAAATTGATATATATGCCTCGTACTCTATGCTTATTGATTCTGTTATGCAGGGTTTTACATATATTTACGTTTACTGTTCATGCATCTATCAAATTTAAATGGCTACCGATTAATTTTAATTTTTTACCCCTTAATTTTTTTATTCCGAGGACCCCGATAGGAATAAGCAAGTTACCATGCAGCTTTCTTGGGTTATATTGGTCTTTTATGAATCAACAATTCCTCATTACATCTCACAGTTACTTTGCGCTTAGCATTTAAAATAGTAAATTGTATTATTTTAATTTATTTATTGGCAGACATGTGATATGATTTCATACTGTACACCTGTCTCTTTTATTTCAGTATGATTTGTGCACATCTCATTTTCATTTGTATGTATCATTTGACCAACACCGAATAAAATTCAATTCACTCTCTGACCTTCCATAATTTTAATTGTAACATGAAGGTTACCAACGTCGTTGCTCAATTTTATGTTTTCATTGATATTTTCTGTCCTCTGGTCGTATCTTCAGGTTTTGGTTCTGCTTATGGTTCTGATTTCGATTTTTGATTATTTCAACATAGCTACAGGGAAATCCTGGCTTACGGGAAATGTGATTGCATAAATACCTCTTCAAATTTTGTCCACGAGAACGTAGTCTACCACATTCAAATAATAAGTACCCCTAAGTGTGAATTCTGTCACGAATCACCCACCCCCACCCCTGGGGGAATTATCCGTTCCAGCTAAATTCTACCAGGCATTTGATGTGCCTTTGAAGCTGATTTTATATTCTCTACTTTACTAAACCAATGATGTCGGAACAAGTGAGCTAGTTCGTCACAATTTCATAAGGCCTTATAAAACTATGGGCTTATGAAGATATATACTTTGTATTAAACGAAACTGTTTAGGTTTAATACAATGGGCAAATAATGATGTCTCTCCATAAATTTGTGATCCTCAAATTTGAATGAATATTTCATTTTTCAACAGAAGCACCCGTAAATAGTTGTATAGCTTTTATTTTTTCTTGTGATCCGGAACCTAGGACTAGATACCAAATATGCAAACTTTTTGCTACCCAAAAAGTTGCTCTATCGTTTCTGGGAGACAAGCCTTTCTGTGATGCGGAAGCCTGCTTGTGCAGGTCTGCCGATGCCTTACCGGGCGCCAATCTTTGCCGGCTGGTAGCAGTAGATTCCAGTGCTTTTCTGTAACCTGTGTGTCTGTGGCCCAATTTTACCATGGCAACATAAATAGAAATAAATTGTAAATCAGTAAAGTTTCGAGGAAAAAAAAAAATTATCATAAAATATTTAGTGTAAGAAGAATTTTACTTAGTTCTTGTTTCTGAATATAGGATCACTTTATTGTATCGAGAAAATAAGAACCTCATTGAAGATAGATTCCGGTTCCGGCGGCATGATCATTCAGAACCCACTCACGATTTCTCGAATATTCAGCAGGAGAGCGGGTACTCGTCAGCCAAATTTGGCAGTAGTTAGTATTCTTATCGGATTGTTTTGTTAAAATGGCTAAGTGGGGCGAAGGGGATCCCAGGTGGATAGTTGAAGAGCGCCCAGATGGCACAAATGTGAATAATTGGCACTGGTAAGTTCGACTTCCAATCTCTGACCGTCAAGTGTCAACCGGACATGCCTCGACTGTTAACCATGCACATCAACACACTGTGTTATGACAAACCAACACTGTAATTTGTGTGAATTAAATCAGATGCTGGGGGGTAATAGCATGTAGGTAGGAGGCACCTGGTAGGGTACGGGCGTAACACCAAGGTTTAGTGAATTCTACTGCCAATAGAGATTGATAGGTTGACCCAGGCACGTGCCGTAGAACGTCCCTGGTTAACCAGAAAAGTGATCGGCTGGGCTGGAGCTTTCATTGCTTCAGGAAACGAGAATGAACATGTGTCGTGATGTATGTTGTCTAATCCAGTCACTAGTGGCATTGTTTTGAAGACACTAAGATTATCTTGCTCCCTTTGAATAAAAGATGTGGCGATTGTTGACAATAAAAGTTAGTCAGCGATAACACCCTTAAAATGGCTCTAAAAGTCATGGATTTTGGCTGAAAATAGGCCGCAAAGTCACAGTAATAATTGTCTTTGGCCCTCCACTTGTTTGCCCTAATAATTGTCTTTGGCGCGCCACTTGTCTGCCGTGGTCCTGAAAAGGAGGCCAAGAAATCAACACCTATCCCACAATCGCATCTTGCGCTCGGCATGCCCACAGTCCCTGTCTATGTTGCCATAGACAGAGCCGTGGGAGCCCTTATAAGGGCTACCTTCTCCCTTCCCCTCTCTCAGTTTCCTACTCTGGCTTCAGACTCCCTCAAACCTAACACGTTATTTCTCCTTTCCCAGCACTTCACCAGAAAGCCCTTAACTAGCTCAATCCCTACTCCACTTCCTGGCATCGCTCCTTTCAACCCCAACATCCAGGCTACCCTATCACCCTCTGCCATGCTCTGAACTTGTTCTAGACTTCTACATAATTCATCCTTCTCTTTCCACCCTTCAAACAGACTATCTCTCAATCCCTGATACTCTGAACACCACACAAGCAAATGATCTATTGTCTCATCCTCATCCTCCCTACATATCTTGCACTTCCCATCGGTCCCACTGGTCCACTTCTGTGTCCGTTTCTCAAGATTAATCACTCCTGCTCTTCCTTGAAACAACAACTTGGAGCCCTTGCTACAATCCCAACACTTTCCTCTTACTGGTTTATCAAGCCCTCTGTATGCAATGAGTGTGCTCTTTTCCTCCACCCCTCTCTTCCATTCAACAACATGCTTCTCAGTAATCAACTTTCCCACGTACGTTTTCCACCACATCTCAATCTCATCTGGCCCCTTCAGATCATACTTCTCTGCCAACTTATTTATATCTGTCATCCACTTTGTCTTCTCCCTAACTGCCTCAAGATACTGGTCCTGAAATGGAGGCCAAGAAATCAACACCTATCCCACAATCGCATCTAGCGCTCAGCATGCCCACAGTTCAGTACAACTTGAACTGAGACTGAGTCTCAGTGGTGACACAAGTACTACAACTTGATTGCATGAATGCCCGCAAGGGAAAAGCAAACAGTACAGAATGATAGTCTGGCCATTTGGACAAATCAAAGAACAAAATAAATGAGTACATGAGGGAAAAATATATATACATGAAAGTTCGTATATAGCACTGATTGGATATAAATACATGTGGCCAGAAAGGAGGATGCTGTTTTCACTGTACGGTGAGAATAGTGTTGTTAGGCGTATTTATCATTTCAGCAAATGTTGGTTCCAATTCTCTGTTTGTGCAATATAAAAAATTATCATGACACAATGCTTTTCCAAAATATTCTTCCCTGGTTGACTTCTCTACCATCGCCGTAAAGTAGAAATAGAGCAGCCCCTATTCTCATCATAGGATGAATATAGACCAAACTCTATCATCACCGTACGGTGGAAATAGACAAAACACTATTCTCACTGTACAGTGAATATATTCACTCCGAAACAAAAAAAGGGAAAAGTAAAAGTGAAGTAAAACAAAATAATCCAAGTAGTTAAACTTAAAGGCTTAATTACATACATGTAAGGAGATATTTCGTAAAATGTGTATTAGAACTTGATGTTTGTGCTCATTAATTGTAAATACATCATCATAGTGAATTCTTATATATATATATATATTACTGATTCATAAAGATCATCTCTATTACTTTATATGGTGGTGTTATGTATCTCTATTTTGTTCACATTTTATAAATATGATTTGTGCCTTGTACAAAATAAGTTGTTATAATAATAATTCAGAACTCAACAGTTTTTCAGTGAATGGTATGGAATAGGACTTTGATCTTTGAGTATCAGACTGTGCACTGTTCAAACAGTACTTGGACTTACAGAGTTGAGTTTGTTAAGTTTCTCTTTGTATTAAATAAATGTATTTTTAAATTTTATTTGCCATGATTTAATTTGCTTAACACCATGCTTTCACTTACAGGACTGAAAAGAATGCTACAGGCTGGTCAAAAGACAAAATAAAATCCTTACTTGAAGGGTTCAAGCATGAAACTGATGAAGGTAAATATTATGTACTAGCAGCACATGTAAGTAGAGTGAAGTGTAATGACACTCAAATGTTAGCATGCAAGTTCATGTGCCCTTAATGACACGTTTTGAAGAATGCAAATACAAATTCCTTGGCCATTTGTCTCATTTATCTGACAAATTCAGGCAGCTGACTCATTTTGCAGGGAATGGATGGTGTCATTTCAATGAGGTTTTACTTAATATGATGTATACATGGTATACACATGCTTTGCTCCTGTATGGCCACTGTAAAAAAAAATGTGTTTGGATCCTTTGATGTATGGTATAAAGCACCATAATCACATTGTGGCCTTTGAAAAAAGCAGATTTACACACCTGTTCAATGAGTAACTTCTCATTTGTTTTCCTCCATGAGCATTTTTTTCATACTTAGATGGTTAGAGTTATCTTTATCTCTTGAAGGTACTATTTTTTCAATTGATCAGAGTAAAAAAATATGAGCCAAATGGTGATTTGAAACCATGGAAAACTAGATGCATTGCAGGGGAAAATAGTCCAGTGATTTACTTGTACTACTGGTACTAGCAAGACCTGTACAGTGGTTAAAAGATATATAAGACCCTGCGACCCAAGACCAGTGAAGATGAATGGACCAAATTGTAATGATACATTCACAACACCTCTTATGCTTTGCTTATGCCGAGTTGAAACTCGAAAAATAAAATGGCAACAATATGAAATATAAAGAGTGCTAATATGATGATATTTTTGTAATTGTGTGATTAGACCAATGTCAAAACTGGTATCAGTGTCAGTGTTTGCATTTGATATTTCACTCTTCAGCTTGGTTGTCTGGGTCATACAAATAAACATCACTTAAAATTTATTAGTGCCTTACTTTTTTAATTTGAAATCATCAATTTGTATTTCTTTTTATACAGGGTCCTTTGAGATTACAGAAGTGCCAAAGATTGAAGGAGAGGCCAGTGCAAGTAACCGTAAGGCCAAACTCATCTTCTTCTATGAATGGGAAATAAAGGCAGATTGGTCAGGTGAGCCTCCATTATTTGTCAGGACAAATGTTAAATGAGATATAACCGTGTGTAATTAAACAAAACATTTAATGTATATACATCTAATATTATTTTTGAAGTTTGGTGTGAATTTTGTTATTAGCAATATGTAAATCAGTACTTGCCTTTCCAGCAAAAGTATACTGTCATCAAAATCAAGAAATCACTTTCATGAAATAGAAGTTTAATGTGAATAAATAGGAATTTGATTGTGAAATGTTGATTGAGTTACCAGTAGAGTTATAATGGTAAGTGGTAGCTGCTTATTGTGAAAGCCTTGCTTAACATACTGAGTATGTTATTGGTCTCTAAATTTTATCTTTTGAGGAGAAAGTTTGATGTAGTTTTCAGATCAATGCTGCCATCATAGCAGAAATTTCTTTTTGGTTGCCTGTGTATTTATATTTTGATTATGGATTAAGCAAGAACTCCTCATGAGATTATGTGTGATAATGCAGTGTATGTTATGTATATGTATACATAAAGTATATTAAAGCCTTAATTTATGCATTCTTTACAGGGAAACTCGCAGGGAGTAATACAAAATACAAGGGAAAAATTGAAGTTCCGAATCTTAGTGAGGAAAATGATCCAGAGGATTTAGATGTAAGAACTGTTGGTATTTTGAAACAAAGTTGCAGTTTGTCAGCCTACAATTACAAAATGTTCAGAACTCCAAGTATGTATTTATGCTGCCAGATCATCACAATTGTCTTTGATAACTTCACATCAAACCTTGCCTCACTCCTTTAGCTGGGTGGCCAACTATTTCTAATGAAAAATACAACACTATTTGACTGGAATTACAGATAGCAGGGGGGGGGGGGGTGCTTTTATAGGTAACTTTGGTGATACATGCGAAAACTTAAACAATTTTCAATTGAATAATGAATCAATTTTTTTGGGGGGGGGGGGGGCTGACGAAATGCAAGACACTTAAGCATTGACACCTGATGTGTATGGTTTGCACATAGAAGAAGTAGATTGAGCAACAAGGCACTCCTTGTGTCTTCTCTGCTTGGTCCTGTTGTCAGCAGATGCCATCTTCTCCCAGTAGGATGGTGGCCATAGCTTATACAGCACAATGGTTCAGTGTAGAACAATATGAACCCCTAATCTCCTCTATGCACCACCTACAATGCTTATGGTTGCCCTAGGAAGCCATGGCATGGCCTCTGGCATCACGTTTGCCAAAGCTGTGGGACGTCATCTTGCAAAAACTACAAGCTGCTATATCGATGGAGGATTTGCCCTCGATCAAGGGAGAACTGCAGGCCTTGCTCTAGTCTTGCTAAGTCTGTGAACTGCAGGGCATCATTAATCAATCATACTGTGCAGATTAGGAGGGTTAACAAAATCCCTCAAGTAGCCTTTCCAAAAAAAAATTTCTGAGAGTAGTTAAACTATGATGGCTGCAACAGAAGCTTAAAAGAAAATGATTGATGTGATCTGGCTAATTGGCATGGTCACTTACAGAGCACGGAGATGGTCCAATGGGGTTCTGGTGAAGAGATACTTAGAGAGTGAATTTATTTTTTTTTGAGATTAAATGGCTTGGAGGGAATGAGCTCTTGGAGAGAGTGTACAGTTGTAGTGGAGAGTGTTAGTATTATGCCACAAATCTTGATCTTGTTGAACTGTTCTTTTCAGAATTATGTTAAAAAACATTCTTCCAGGGCTAGACAGTATTTTTGTTAGTTTTCCAAAAGCACTTTTTGTCAAAAATTGGTGCAAGTGGTGGATCAAGTCTGTCCTAAGCTTAAAGCATTTACTTGTCCTGTTTGGAAATTTATTCGTCCTGGACAATAAGACCAGCCTTTATATCAAGCTGTTTCTGGGGTAGCATCCACTTTTGGTTGTGAGATCAGGAGTAGTGTAGCCATTGTCCAGTTGGTCATAGGTTAGTATACTCGGGGTTTGGCTGAGTACATATACCAGCTTTTACCAAAATTGGCTAAAGAAACTTTAGACAATTTTAGTTTATATATTTAAACATCATTAAGTAACACTATCCTACTGACTGAAAAAGTTAGAATTGGTTTGGCTGAAGTAAGGCAAGTTTGGCTGACACATCTAGTCGCTTAATACTTGTTTTTACCACACGTATTTATTTGTGAGTATTGCGTTTCCAGTCAACTCTAATTGACTTTTTGAATGTGTCTCCAAATGATAAGATTTAATGTATTTCACAATGAGTGCATTGTCTCAGTAAAATTTACATCATTGCTAACCATTTGAAGGTTTCATATGTACAACAATTTACATGCAACTGTGACCCTTCCCCCCTTAAACCAGCTGAAACCATCTGGGGGAAAATGTTGTCTGCTCATATATATATATATATACATATATGTGTGTGTGTGTGTGTGTTTTTAATTTAGTAACAAAACTTAGAAGAAGAGCTGTAGGCAGCTTGTATCAGAATAGCTTGCCCCAGATCAACAGCTTTCCTTGGGAGGGGTTCCCACCCATGAAAAGCTGTTGACTCAGTCTTCATTCAAGGGGACAGGTTAAGTGTACTGACACAGAATTCACAAGCACATTTCACCCGGGTATCATGGTTAAACCGACTTAGTCAAATTACTTGAATACATCATATGAGTTACAACAACTGACAAAACATGTTAAATAGTGGAACAAATCGAAAGTCAATTTTTTTAGGTTACCTGTGAAGTAAATACCACTGGGACATCTTGCTCACACAAAACAAATGTACATCGAAATTCTTGCCATGTAGAGATCTGCTTAGGTTACAAAGGCAACTCAATATGGGTCCAGGAGAAATAAAACAATTGGACTGATAAATCCATGAAGTAAACGTAGTTAAAATGAAACCGTTTTTGCCTGGAAGTACACAGGGAATACTCCAGTAGACTGCACAATTCTATCAAGTCACAGCTTGAGTTTCCTACCTTGGTGTGTAAAAGTCTGTATTGAGGTAACTCATACATGTTCATTAAAGCAGACTGAACACACTTTCGTCTTGTTGATTTTCATAGATCAGAGTCTCTGTAACCAGTGAGAAGGATGAAGCATACAAAGTCAAAGAGTTTGTGAGAAAAATGGGGACAAAACCAATTCAGCAACAGCTTGGTAACTACATCAGGGATCTCAAAATTGGTAAGTTTCAGAGACGAGCCTTGCTTTGTAACTGAAACACATGAACTGACGGAAATAGGCAATACTTAGGAAATGAAAGACTTTTTCTCAAAGCTGTGAAGAATCTAGTCCTTTATGATGTTGGAACTATGTCTAGTGTATACATTGTGTGTGTATTTGCAGTTGACAACCAAATTTTGTTAATGCTTCCATCTGTTAGTAAGTGAGTGAGCTCATTAGAATACACATGAAATGAACTTGATGCAGTGTCTGAAGTCACTGATATGTTGCTGGGATGTTCCAATACACACTGCATGTATTGTGATATTAAACACAAAGTGTAAACACAGAAATGTTAAAAGTTCATTTATGCTCACCTCATACCACACATCAATGCATCATGTCATAAGAGACTAAGACTGATTTTTGTAGCTGTTGAGCTATGTCAAGGTGCTACATTACAGAAGTGAAGTTGATGGTATAGAGGAAAACAAAAATAAAATTGTTAATCTGAAAGCATAATACAAATTCACATAATTTCTCTATCTTTGTAATTTCACCTTTTTCAGTGATGTTTCAAAGGCATGAAAATAAAAACAATATGACATGGTATTTTACAACATACCATATGTTTAATAGGATATGTTCAAAATGGCGAGATAACAGCTTAAAGGCATGAAATGCAAAAACCACAAAATGTTTAAAATTATGAAATTAAAGCTTAAATGCATGAAATGAGAAAAACATGAAAATAAGTGCATTTACCATGTACACATGTAAATGAAATGCATATTTTATACATGTATAACCATATAGGGTGACATTTCCACTCATGTCTGATTTGATGTTGACAGTGGGTCTGACTCTATTAGTTGTCGACTGTTTCCTGTTCAAATTGCCCATATGTGCCTGAATGTAAATTGTCATTGGTCTGAAACTTTTTATACATTTTTTTTGTCAGTTGAAAACATTTTGATTAGAATTTCATGGAAGACCTGTGATAGCATGCTCCATGCCAAAAGCTTTCCTTGGTGTTCCACCCAAACTCCGCTTTAGAAAGTTTTTTTCCTTGATCTGATTGTAACCAGAAAAAGTGGACACATTTTGCTTAACTTGAACAAGTCCATAGTAGGTGTTTTGGTAATTAATCCGATCAGCTCACACCTTCTTTAGCAAATGATTCACATGAAGTTGTTGCCAAAAAGCTGATGCTGTCAACAGAACTGTTATTCATGAACCATCTAAGTGCATGGAGAGGTCTTTGTGTCATAGTTTACAGGTTGAGGAATTTCTCCCTGCTGATCTGAACTGAAGAAAAAGGTGTATCTTTAATTGAGTTTGGAAGCAAGGAAACATAGTATCAATCTGTTATTGGTTACTTTAGTAACTTGTAACCTATATGCAAGATTCTACCTTTTGTTGCTGTTTATAAGATGATAAAACTATCTGTGAGATCGTATGGTTTGTTTTAGAATTTAGCCAAGGGATGATTTTACAGAGCAAAAAACATGAGGGAAATGCCAAAGAGCCAACCACAGCCAAGATACCAGTAAGTGTACAGAAAATATATCCTAGCCTCTGCAACAAAAACAAACAAAAAATGCTTATTAGAAAGATGATCATTTAGTTATGTTGTACTTATACACATGAAAACTTGCTGCAAAGCACCTTACATAAGTAAGGTGTAAATCATCTCATAAAGGTTATTCAAACAAAGATACAAAATCATGGTTGCAAGGTTTTATAAATTTCAGCACGGCATGTGAAAAGTAAGCCAGGAAAGGTAAATTTTCAATATAGAGAGAGATGTCCTGATTCACAAGGACAGTCACAAACATAGTTTTTATCTCCCGGAGAAGGGGGGGAGGGGGTATGGTAATGACGGCCATCCGTCCCTACATCATTTCCAGGCCATTTCTCCAAAGCTATTACACATAGCAAATTGAAAATACGAGCAAAGGTATGGCTTCACTTTCGTGCCGTTCGACCGGTTCCGCCAGTAGTGTGGCTCATCAGGAACTGAAGATTTCAACGACTGCAGCGTGGTACCGTTAATCACGTAACGTAATGTTCGTTTGTTACGTGATAATACCGTACGTTGACAACAATAGACGTTGCTAACCAAGAAATAGGCTCAACGTCTTGGATGAGCTTGGTGTTTGCTCAGGCTATTTATAGACACACCTCCTTTGTCCAGTGACAAGGTGTGAACACAAATATGCAAGTTACATATTGTTTACGGGTGCATGTGACTCACAAGTTCCTTTATGGGAGCGGGCATCCATAATCATGTCATAGCTTGTCCTAGTGACCAACCTCTGTCCAGTTTATCGATAAATAGAACTGGGGCTGGGGAAGGGTATCACTCAAATATGTAATGAGACATACAATAAAAAATGTTTTTATTTCCTTAATGATTGTAGATATTGTTGGGGTATGACTGGAGTGACCCTAAAACATGTGTAGCAGCTGTGAAAAGGGGGGCAATTTAGTTTCTCGTATGCAAGTATGCTTATTTTCCCATCACGTTGAGACCAAATGGTTCCATGGTACAAAGCTGATGAATCCAGAAAAATTCTCTCTTTAATCTCAGTGTTTCTGTCTTTTTTAGTTTGGGGGGTGTTCGAATGTGTTCTAAGATCTGAATCTTGAGGTTCAGACCATTGTGGTCTGCTCTGGCAAAATGTCTGCCTAGAGGCTGTAATATGTCTTTTTTATTAATGTAATAAAAATGCTCCCGTATCCTGTCCATCAGTGTACGCGAGGTCTGACCCACATATTGCTTGCTGCAAGTACCGCAGGTCAGAAGATAGATCAGGTTGTTATGTTTGCAGGAGCCACCTTGTGGTGTGCTGTATGAACGTCCAGTGTGTGAGCTTTTGACTGTACCCGACACATCTAACCTTGGGCAATACCTGCATGTGCTTGAATGGCAGGGATTTCGTTCCGTGGGGTTTCCCACATTAGATGTTTGCTCAACTGTGGAATATTTTGTCCGTGACTTCACCAATATGTCTTTTAGGTTGGTTGCTCTTCTATATCCTACCGTTACCTCTTTGTCCCCCAAGACATTGCCATATTTAGAGGCCTGTATGGTGCCCCAATTGTCCTGTATAATCCTTCTCAGGGGTGGTGATGTTGGGTGATATGTGGTGATCAGGAACAGTTTGTCCTGACCTGTGTCACGTGTATTCTGTGTGTTCCTATACTGTAGAAGAGTGTGCCTATCTAGAGCTTTTACTTTCTCATAGGTATCACTCAGAAGCTTAGTTGGGTAGCCCCTCAGTGTGTAGTAATGCATAACCTGTGTTGCATATTTTTCAAAGTCTTGACAAAAAAAAAAAAAAAAAAAAAATTACACATAGCAATCTGAAATTTTAATGGGTTGTAGTCCTGACCTGCTGGATTTGCCTTTTGATGAATTTGCCACCTGTGCGTCTGTCCCAGCATTGTTTCTGGGCCATTTGTCCAAAACTGTTACACTTAACAATCTGAAATTTTTATAGCTGGTGGTCCTTACCTGCTAAATGTGCTTTTTGATGTTTTTTTTTTTTGTGGCTAATTATTCCCCTTTCTTCGTTAATTAGAGATGTTTATTAAAGGTCTCAGAATGGTTTCCGGGCCATTTCTGTTAAACTATGTCAAATGTGACCTTTTAAGCCTGCCGTAGTTCCTTGGGGTGCTCTCTCAAGACAGAAACCATTGTATTATAGTTATTTGGGTAGGTGATATGGTTAGTGTCAGTGTCAGCTTGTTTTAGTAGATTCCGCAAGATAAGTTGTGGCACAGCCTGCACAAGCTGCCATAGTTCTCTGGCAAATCAAGTCAGGAACCAAAAAGTAGTTACTGTTTGGAGTATCACCAGTTGAAGACCTTGTGATGACTGTGTCGTGTAATTGTTTGACTTACAGAATGAGGCAAAGAAAAAGATGGCACAGCCAGTCAAGAGTGATGATTCAGGGACAGTTGGTGTTAAGATTCCATGCAGAAGGATCACCGACAAAGTGGAATTCAAATGTAGAGCTGATAATTTGTATAGGGCACTGACAGATAAACAGGTATTTCTTGTTTGTTTTATATTTGAATTTTATTGAACAAAAATCAAGTTCTGCCAATGTTGTTTTTTTTTTGTCACCTACACATATACCATCTTTTAGGCCAAATATGTTTTTCTTCTCATGCTAGAAGAACAAATTTCAAAAAGCTTATTTCACATCATGATGTAGATACCAAAGGTATGCAGCCAATGGCCCATCATTCAAAACAGTGTGTTCACTAGAAATTGTATGAACATCGCATCTCTGAATGGTAGTTCACATTCTTAATAAATTTTTAATAAATTGAAATGCATTACCTTAATTTTTTTTCTTTGTCTGTTAGGTTCAGAGCTGTAGAGCCCTGTTATTGATTATTGACAAATATTTATCCCAATTATCCTGTTCACAGATGGTATGTGCATTCACAAGGAATGAGGTGGAGATGGAGGCAGAGAAAGGAGGACGTTTTTCATTGTTTGGTGGTAATGTGAAGGGAGAGTTTGTAGAATTGGTAAGTTTTAACTCATGTCCACATCACAAAGACTATAAAGTATGTCAAAAAAGGCATCTAGCTTTGATGGGGAGGTTTGTCTGTGGTAGTGTTCCGAAAGAAGCCAAACTAATCGAGACTGACTGTGAGTCAAAGTTTGCAGTATCAAACAAGGATATTGGGTAAAAAAAGCATCTTTAGCTTAAACTCAAGACCAGGGGCCTCAAGTGTTGATTCAATGCATTTTGAAAGAAGAAGTTATGTTTAAATAGTGGCAATTAACAGTTTCCCCCTTAAACTGGCATAAATGAGCTGGTGGCCAAGTGTCGTCTGCTTCAATGTTTTGACTGATGTCAAAAGTGAGGAAAATTTGAATGAATCGCAAGCAAAATAGATCAAGACAGTGTGCAGTAGGTCATGAGCTTTCCTCGACATGGGTTGGGGGCTCCAACCCATGCCGAGGGAAGTTGTTTGATCAGTGTTTATTCAAGAGGGAAGAGTCAAAGGCCAAGTGCATAGTACAAAGAATTATTTACACATTTCTAATGTCTTTGCTTGCTATTTGTTTGGGAATATCTCAGCTTCTCATGTTAACAACTTCTGTGATGTAACAAAGGTACAATGTATGTTGCAGTTCTTGGTGTAGAATGTATGCTGTCATTGCTATTAGATGTAGTTTCCCTGCAATTTTGGTTAACGTTTTAGGCTTTGATAGACAAAAGTGTCTCTCTCTCTTTTCTCCTTTAATGTTAACCGTTGTACCTGTGTGAAAGACCTGCTGTCATGGGATACAACATATTTTTACGACCACCCTGACTTGACACCCGAGTCTTTCAGACAAATTGATCTGTCTTTTAATAACCATCTGCAAGATGAGAATTTTTGCTGGTTGCCTTGAACAGCAGGTACCACTACAAAATTAGGAGTTGATATGTCTTATTCTTACCATGTGTTGCTTCTTTCTCTCAGATACCAGATGAGAAAATTGTCATGAGATGGCGCTTTAAGACATGGCCAGATGAACACTACTCAATGGTGACATTAGACTTAGAGGAAAAGGATGATTGTACTGAAATGACTTTGCTCCAGACTGGAGTACCAGTAAATGAGCTGGACAGGACAAAAGATGGCTGGAAGAATTACTACTGGGAGAGCATGAAACAGACTTTTGGATTTGGAGCCCACTTACTCTGATGCATTGCTGCTTAACTTAAAAGAGGAATCCAAACAACAAGCAGAAATCATAATCCATTCATTCAAAGAAAGAAAATCCATCCCATTGACCCTATCATTGACATTTATTTATTGCTGGCACAATGTGGACTTGGATGTGCTGTAGAACCTGGCAATCTCTAGGGCTCCTGCTGCTCTCAGACTGTGTCATTTCCTTGTCGTTCACTCATGTTTAATACCTCAATAAAAAAATTACTTAAAAAAAAGACCTGATGATTTAATTTGAGTACAATTTTAAAGCTACATATTCTTCAGATGTGTCACAATGGAGTCTTAAGTGTATCCGTGCTCAGCCTGACCATTTTCACTTATTAGATGCTTCCCAAGCACCATCAGCTTCTCCATGCAAGTGTTCAGTTGAAACCTTCATAGTAATATTTCTTGAATTTTACGATGCGTGAAGAATGATGAATTTTTATAAACATGTTTTTGTATACATTATACACATAGTCTGTATTGTTTACATAACATCAGCAGGAGCCTTAGGAAGCCCAACTCGTGTTTGTTAAACTTGTCCATTTGTGAATAAAACACAGAGAACTTGCATGCATACTTACTGTTGCATAGAGTTCATAGGATCTTTAACCTTGAAAGTCTTAATCTACCAATTCAAAGTGTGTTTTTAAAAGCAATCAAGTCAAAGACATTTTGAACTTGAATCTCATGAGTAGGCACAGAAGGAATGTCATTCAAGGGTGACAGACTCTCATAAACAGCACACTCTGACACTTTGTGTTCATATGTACATAATAGGTATGTCCAAGCTGTAAAGTTTACACTGGTAAATTCCTTGGAAGGCAGAAGTCTACCTGAAACAAGATCCAGAGGTGGCCAGCATGTATGATGATCTGACAGCAGCAGCAGGGGATAGAAAGTGTGACAGTGCGACCTGGCAGTTGGCTTATACTGTAAAGCTATTTAATTTCAAGTTTGAGTAGGAAATGGAAAAAAGGATACCACATGGAATAAAAAAGTATTAATAAGTCCATAAATAATATGGTGGTAAATTTGTGAAATCAGATATTTGCAAAAAGGTACAATGGCATTCATGAAATAAGGTATCCTAGAAATTGAGTGCATGTGCTCTTAAAAAGAGTCTGAACTGTTCCAGGCACTTGCATCATATATTACCTGAATATCATTTAATTAAGAAAACTTGTTTAATTAAAGGCGCAAACAGGGTGTTTCTAATTATTAGTCACATTTTCATGAAACTGTTCATTCTTTTTTCATGTAAGCTGGTTTCAGCTCTCTTGGGTACCCTTTTGGCAACCGTACACGGACATAACACAATCCAGAAGTGGTTTCAGTTTTATGAAACCAGTTTTCATTCTTGCTTATAGGAAAAAAAAAAATGTATGAGCAGTCCATGCTCAGCTGACCCAATAGACTTTGTAAAGTTCCACCAGTTTACAGGAGTCTTGGGGCATGTTAAAGAGAATGAAGCTAACAAGCTGGGAGGAAACTGAAGTGTTGTATGTGCATTGCCATTCGAAAACAATTTGTAATCTGAACAAATCAATAAAAATCAGCAAAATGCCAGTGTTACTGTGTGAAGCAAATTTGCAGTAACTTGATCAAGGTACATTCCAACCAAGTGTGAATAGAATTGAGCAAGTGGGTAGAATACTGCAAGTGGTTAAATACATGTAGAAGTAAAAACTTGTGAACTTGCACAAAAAATCATTAAAAAAAGTCTTTAGAATAGCAGAGCCCCCATTGAACAAACTGCTGTATCAGGTTCCCGAGTCGCGTTCTGATGCACTTTCAAAGCAATATGAGGGAAGATTTTTTAAAGGATTTTCTCGAACATTTAATGAAGAAGAGGACTGTCACAGTTCTGTGCTTATCTGCCCATGCATTCACAGTCAAAAGTGGTAGTTTAAACTTAGAATAATATCAAGATCGACTTTAAGACTATCATCACTGTTTTAATATAAGTCTTCACCCATGCAGTGCAGGAGTCCTTTTCAAATTTAAAAGTGATAGAATCCACTTCAAGGTCACTCAAGGTCAAACCTAACGTCAAAGAAGCCCCATTGGTAGTACTCCTTTAGTATTGAATTGATAGCCATGGCCCTTGATCCACCATCACCGAGATATTGATTGCTATGTCAGTTGACCTTTCAGTGTCCCTAAAGGTCAAAATAACGTCAAAAGAAACTGAACAGGTACTTTCCTACATGTATTTATGTTGAAGAGTAACAATGGGCCTTGTATCCTTATTTACTTAGATATAAGCCACCGAGTCAGATTTGCTGCTATCCCTATTGTACAGGAATGGTTCTAACATACCTATGTCGTAACAGATTTTTCCTACTTTTTAATTTATCTGAAAATCAGAAAATGATGGCATCACTATGCAGTGAACAGATTTGGTGGACATTAAGTCCAGATAAATTCCCCTTAGTTTGAAAGAGGATCCAACATACAGTTTAGAAGAAGTCGAGACATGTGAAAATGCCCAAAAATTGTTCAGAAATATAAAAGATTTGTAGCACAACCTGTTGGACAAATTAATGTCTGGGGGTCCTCTGTATGAGTAGTGCATGAAGACTCACAGACATTAATTTGTCCCAACAGGTTGCGATACATGTATGCAATACTATGCAATTTCAAGGCAACTGGCCAAGCACTTTTGGAGAAGATTTTTTAGGATTTTGTCTAAAAAAGGAAAAAACTGAAGTCAATTTGAATTTCCATTTCAATCCTGATTGACTTGCATGGTAACCTATGGGAATGTATGCATTGACCAGTAAATATCCAAATTTGAAAATTAGTTACAAATCAGGGATCCACAGCATCACCACTCCGGGAACAACTTTGACCTATCCATAAGTTACATTTCTAACACATTTTGGCACAATCTGTAAAATGGTTTTGTAGTTGAAAATTGCAAAAACACACAAATTCTTTTGAAACAATTAAAAAAGCACAAGAACAGTGCTATCTGGTAAACCAATTCAGGTCCATGGGTCCCCTGAAATGTTACCAACAAATTTTGTAGCAGTAAGCCAAGCGCTTTTTGGAAATTTTTTATTTAAAAAAAAAACAAATTATAAATCGCTGAACTGTGACTGTTTGAATAAATTTTTTAGATACTCACCCAAGGTACATCCCCCAGTTTGAAGTGAATCTGTCTGGTGGTTTTGTAGTAATGGAAATTTCTTAAATGAAGTGATAAGTACACAAATGGAAAAAATTCCTTCAAAATCAGAGATGTGGAATATCCTCACCTATTGAACAGGTTTTTTTGTTTTTGTTTTTGTTTTTTTTGACTTTTACAAGCTGCCTTTCGACCGAGTTTTAGAGGAATTTTTAGTGACATCTTTGCAGAAGAAGTTGAAAATAGCTTCAACTGACAAAAATTTGTGAAGAGATAGAAAAAAATTGCAGCGCCACCTGGTGACCACAGTAAGGTCTAGGGCTTCCAGAAGTGTCTCTGCGCAATTTCAATTTCAATTGGTCATTCATTAACCCTTTCCCTCTCAAACCGGCCAAAACCGGCTGGTGATTAAATGTCGTCTGCTTCAGTGTTTTTAACTAATTTCAACAGTTATGAAAAACAATTTGACTGAGAATTGTACATGAGACTTATCAAGATCACATGCCCCAGATCAAACCCATGCCAAGGAAAGCTGTTGACTCAGTCCTTATTCAAGGGGGAAAGGGTTAAAATAAAAAAATCACTGAAAAATCCAACAATGACTGGAGACTGACTATTTGAACAAACTTAGCAGAGACCCATCCAAGGTAACCAAGTTTTCATGAGAGGGGTTCATATAGGCCTTGGCTGCTCCCCAATCATTTTTTCTTTCAAGATCTAAGTTTAAACCAGGTTTGCAGTGGATGAGCTGGTGATTTTGGAGAAGTCAAAAATATGAATTGTGGAAGGAAGACTGACAATCCTATAAGCTCCTATGAACTTACAAAAAAATTAATTAAAATATCCAAAATTCACTAGAGCTTGACCATTTGAACAATGTTAGTAGAAATCCATCCAAGGCACATCCCCACCAAATGTGAAGGAAATCTGGCTGATGGTTTTGGAGAAGTCAAAAATGTGAATGGATGACTGATCATCCTGTGAGCTGGGTTGACTCCGCTAAAAAAAAAAAAAAATAAAATAAAAAGTCCCAAAATTACTGGAGCATGACCATTTGAACAACTTAGGGGTGCCATCATTAGTTCAGTGTGACATAAAAAAAAAGAAAAAGGAAGTAGCTTAGTTTTGGGACAGACCCTCCCCATGAAATTGTAACTGAGTATCCTGCCCTGAAGGCTGAACCATTTGCATATGGTATCAAAACATATAAAAAAATACATTCAGGTTAAACATGGACTTGTCTATTTCTTGTGTGTATGGCATTAAAATTTGGAACAAAAAATACAAAGATAATCGTTACAACCACAGTAAGACCATTAACGATATCAAATGAGTGCGATACCTTTCTATTGGATTTTATTAAAACAAACATTGACTTTGCATGATGGAAAACTAAATGGGCTGTGAACTTCCTCTAACCCCCTCCCCCCACCCCCAACAAAAGCAATCAAGATTTTCATCTTGCCTCAATCCTTTGATGACCCCTCTTAGTACAGACCCATCAGAGGTACGCACCAAGTTTGAAGTGAATCTGGCTGATGAGAAGTCCAAAATGTAAATTGTCATTGCGATCCCCATTGACTTACATGGTAATCAACTGGACTGTATGTATTAAGTGACAAGGATCCAAATTGAAAAAATTGTTGAAATCAGGGATCCACAGCATCATCACCTGGTGGACAGATTTCTTTGACTCTTACATAAGCTACATTTCCACCAAATTTCAGCATAATCTGCAAAATGGTGTTAGAGAAGTAAAAAATAATGAAAACAAAAATTTGTAAAAAAACAAAGAAAAATCAACAAAAAAAAAAAGAAGAAAAACAAGAGGCCCACGGCTCTAATGCGCTGCTGACATAATAATCTGATGATCACCAAAAAATTATCTTTGCCATTGATTTCCAAGCTACACTCTGCTATTACAAAATCACCTCTTTCAACTTTACAAGCCTGGTGAATGGTGAACTACAAAAAAATTGTTAAGTTCATTGATATTACATAACAGTAGCATTGGACATGATCTATATATCCTATAAATTTGCATGTCTAATTCAGGTTTGTTTTTTTTTAAACATGGAATTTTACATCTTTTATGACATTTTAACACATAATTTCCATAATAGTATAGCTAGCGCCACTAGTATCATATGCAACCAAGATTTTGACCTCCAAAATCCCACTAAAATTCATGAAGATCCATAAAAAAATTAAGGATGCTGGACTGGTCATAAGATTTTCACATCTAGACCCATACGTTACATAATAACAGGTGGCTCCACCAACATTAAAAACCATGTAGACTTTCATACACTTAATAGTCCTACAAGTTATATGGGCCTAACCGAGAAACTGGGGTGCAGAACATTCACAAGATCACCCCTTTTTCAACTGGCCATTTGACCCTGACCTTCAACTATGACAAAAAAAAGTTTTTAGGTTCAAAATGTGCATCCAACTTCCAGCTTTCCACTCATGGTCTGTTGAAATAGGGTCGTAACTTTTTGAATTATTGAAGAAAAATAATGAACTTGGACAAGCACCAAAGTCCATTATTTTTGGGTCACAGTGACACAAAAAGTAGGTCACAAAGTAGAGTTTATTATACAATGTACTCATGACACATACTATGAATATACTTCTGTGTCGTCCTATGACCAGCCTAACCTAGAGTGGTCAAGGGCAAGAATGTCTCCCCTCGAGGCACCAGAGGCCAACATGACCAAAAGACCATCTTAGAACACAGATAATCTAACCCAAGGGTGTTCATAGGTTTAACAACTGGAGCAAGAAGTCTGATTGGTCCCATTGCTGAAAGACATTGCATCTCACTTTTGTAAAAACTTTTAATAAGCTGAGATAGAACTATGCTTGAGCTGACATGGGGCTTTTCATGCCTAGGGAGGAAGAAATTCAGACCTGTAGCCCACTATTTGCCTGCGAAGCGGCCTTGGTCCCCCTACCACCCAAGCTTGATCATCCTGTACTGGAGATGAAAATTGGCAACCTGCAGTTTTATCTTGTGGCAAACAGGTTTATGTGAGGGGCAACCCAAAAGACCTGATAATCTGCAAGTGAAGAGACCATTCTGTGATGATCACTTGGTGGCGTAGCATCATGGTAAGTGTAACAGGGATGCTGACCAGGGGTGTATTCAGTATACCAGAATGCTTGTGATCACCTACCTTTAAATAAAGAAAAGTTACAGAACATTTTGTATGCTGAACACAAAGCTGGTTCTCCCCTTTGTTTACACATGCTACTGCCATCTGATTGGCCGAGTGAACCAAGACATGATCCTGCTGGAACTTTTCAAAAGCCAAACAGATCATCTCTGGTTCCAGCCAACTAATGGGACAAGATCTGTATGCAGGAGGCCAGACTTCGGATACAATCTTGGGAGACCATGTAGGCCCCCATGCCCGAAGACACGTTTGTGTTGATCATCTCTTATGGATGGCAGGGAACTAGCGTCTGACTGTGCATCACATTGTCCCTGTTGTGCCACCACAGTAGTGACTGATGGACTTCTTTGGAGATTGTTATGGGTAGTTGATGGAAGGCAATGCACCATACGAGCAGAATGCTTGTTGCACTCACCTTTGGTGAAGTCCACCTGTGGGCACCTGAAAGTCCAGAGACTTTAAGGTGCCCATCAGGCTCTGCCACTCCGTGGGAAGCTTGGCATTGGGAAAAAAATTATTCAAGATCCTCTGAAGCCTGTTTAAGCAGTCCTCTAAAGGTTTACAAATGGGTGGTACTGTTTGATACCGCATGCCTTGAAACACAAACTTTTGGGACGGATCTAGGTTTGACTGAAAAATTCACTATACGACAGATCTCGACAGGTCATAAGTATGAGGGCTGTGCAGGTCTGATGATTGTCATGCAAAAGGGAGCAAATCAACCAGTCATCCAGGCATATATGTGCAATCCTTGTCAGTGCGCCTAATCTACTACCATGTTCATTATTCTGGTGAACACCAGCAGTTCCAGAACCAGGCCGACTGGAAGCACCCAAAATTGATAAACCACACCGTTTACAGGGAAATGTAGATACTTCAGACTGGACTTGTCTATTGGTACATGTATGTGGAAACACACGTCGTTCAGGGCAACCAAAGTTGCCCAGGTGAACTGTGGCTACTATGGAAGCCACGTTCTCTATTTTTAACTTCTCCATGTGGACAAAGGCGTGGTCTAGAGATCTGGTGACTGCGGTTGTAGGACTTTCTCTACCACCCCTTCTTGCAATAGGGATCTTGCCACTGCTTCTAGGTTCTCCAATGTTCCTGTCAAAATTAATGACAGCAAAAGGCAGATTCAAAAATTGTACAAACATCAATGTCCATCTTCCAGTACCAATGTGAAGAAATTTCACTCCCGACTTGAGATGGGAAGTAACCCATAAAGGGCAACTGGTGGTTTTAAACCAGTCCTCTCAACCTTTGAAATATTCAAAACTGCACACTAGTTGTGTCCAGCAAGGTGGTAACAGGCTGGTGAATGATGGTGAGGTGGCAACAGAGAATGCACCAGAGAGCATGCACGTGGTACAGCAAGAACCCTTTCTCTGTCAACCAAGTGAATTGGAGACTGGTCGGGTGACAGTTCGTTTGGCCTGTGGGATACAAGCTTCCTGTATGTAGTGGAGCCCAGTAGATCCAAGTGATGCAGACTACACCCACAATGATCGGGTGCGAAGCTGAGAGCAAGATCTCCTGGACTTCTTATGTTTGCTACAGTGCCAATGCTCCCTCCTCCATACTTTTTCCCAGGCCAAATCCTCCTTGGAAGGCACAAAAGAGGGTACCGACTCTGGAGCCAGGGTCCTAAGTGATAGGGAGAGAACGGGAGCCTCCAAAGGCTGGGCTTGTGTGGGGCCTGTGGCTGATCTTGCAGGGAAGCCCGGAGCTGAGAGAATATCAGTGGGACCTGTCTGTCAAGGATGCCCAGTATGAACTCCTGGAGTGACACCTCATCCAGACCAGTCACTGCAGGAACTGTAGCTGGAGGCCTGGCCAGTGTAAGAGCACCAAATGTATTACATATATACAGATGGAGTGGATCCACCTCCATTTGTAGCCGGTGGGGACACTGGCACTTTTGTTGCTTTTGATCTGGAACTTGGCAGACCTGTGACTGTTGGCGTGGGCGTGCTGGTATTGCTGATGGAGACCGAGAAAAAAGATGAAAGAGGTCACACCCTGACTCATGGCTGCCCCTTCCTCCTCTTCCTTTCTGGCTTCAGGTCTGCCTTTTGCCAGTATTCCTGGTGCCAATCCTTACACTCCCTGCAGGGGTTAACCTGGGAACATTTGACCCTCTGATTAGCTCCCAGCACCAACAGCACTGCTTGTGATCATCTCAACTAGCCATGGCATCCTTGGGCATCCTGTTTACTGAAACCGTCACAAGTCACCCTCTTGGACACAACTGACCGGAACTACATCACCACGTTGAATTGTGCGCAGGAATGGGAGCATCTTGCAGAACTCCAAATAACTTCATCCAAAAGTACACTAGTCCATAATCTTCAACCTATTGTAGGTTTGCTGAGATAACAAGCAGGATGAAAGTTGAAACCGCATACAAAGCTCCATTGAGTAGAAAACATGGATACAGAAGAAGCCCAAGAAACTTGATGAGATTGGTCAATACCAGATCAAGTAATGGGTGCCGGGTTCAACCACTACGGGGCCCTATGCTCCTCTGTCCAGAGGAACATGTATAGAAACATGTTTATTGATGGCATAAAATTTTGGAGTAGTTACATCTCCAAGAGATCATACCAAAAGTAGTGAAAAGCTAAAATATTATAACACAAATCACCTATTATTATATGCTTGTGGTTAAAAATATTAATTTGACCAAATCTCCGAGGGGGGAAGTGGGGGTCCTAAATAGTGAAGCTTTTGTACACTTTATGCAAATGTCTACAATTATGAATTTGCCATCATTATGATACAACATTTTAAATTTGCTTATTACTTAATTTCATATTCCTTTCAACCTCCCAAAATTAAGTACTGTGTGCAATTATGTAGCTTCATGGTATTAACTTTCTCTCAATCTTTCCTGAAAGGCACTCATGGAAAATTCTCTTTTGAAGAATAGGAAAGAAAGCACTACTCATTCACAT
Source organism: Hermodice carunculata (assembly GCA_964020975.1). Lineage (NCBI taxonomy): Eukaryota > Metazoa > Annelida > Polychaeta > Eunicida > Amphinomidae > Hermodice > Hermodice carunculata. The sequence goes on from CAXHWN010002588.1 coordinate 2,320,396, forward strand.
TTTTAAAAAGTTGTTTTTATTTCTGGTGAGCTTTGCAGCTCCATCTGCAAAACAGCTTGTCTTTTTTCTTTACATAATGTTAATCAGCAATGTTTGTCAACTGTCAAATGTCACAAATGATGGCGAGTAAAGATGACGGACAAGGCTCATCCCACTCGCACCACAAAAAGATTTTCATTTTGATATACTTGACACCACATAAAATTGTCCACATAGCTCAGGACTACACTACCAAATACGAGCCATTAAAATGTGGCTAACAACCATGTATAGTTTTGGCAAAGCATACGTGCCCAATGTCTGAAACATAATTTGTCTTGCTTTTTTTTTTTCTTTTCTTTTGCCAGTCATTTTTTACCATCGAGTGTAAAATTGAACTGAACTAAGTATCTGCAGGCAGCTGGACCATTCATTTCTGTTTACAACTAGTATGCACCATGGCCATCAAATCATATGTGAGCCAAACAATTTAGCAATATAAATAAGACTTCCGATTCTGCATGGTAGTGCACAAAAAGTTGAAATGTACAAATGACTGTTGATTTTGTGCATTGAACCATATTGTTACAACTGTCCTGGTCTTATTAAATATGTCCATCTATATGCACCTACATGATATCCCACGGCTGCAAAGAATGATAGCAACAACACTTACTACCAATTGGATGGGGCTACAGAACAGTTTGGCTTGCATGCCACAATAAATGCTCCCACTGCCTGTCTGCAGGGAGCATTAATTTCACCACATATTTCTTCTGGGTTTGTGATTCACCGGCCACAGTCACCCTCCAACCTTTCGTCTGCACTCTCATACTTGACCCAGATCTGCTAAATTAAACATTCTGTTCCGTACAAAAATAACCTTCTCAGATTACTTAAAAACAAACAAACAAATACAAACAAACAAAAACCGAAACAAAAACAAAAAAAATAAAAAAAATAAAAAAAGAGAGAGAGAGAAAAGGCCACATTACACCAAGCCTGCAAACTTGTTATCAGCATCAATTTGTGTATTCTGCTTAACACAAGCAATTTCCTTGATGATATATTGCTAAAGGGTAACTTTGTAAATATTACAAAGTATCATTTATCTCAGATCCTGCATCAGTCATGCAGGTCCAACACAGTAATACATTGTATCAAGTAGAGTTATATGAAATCCAAGACTTGGAGCAACTTGGGTCATTTATTTAGGTTACTGGTCTTTTACAAGTCAGCAACATCACAGTATCCTGGGGCATGTGCAGTGACCTTTGTGTATTTTACCCTTTCCTTATGTTTCATACTATTGCATATCACCTGCATCTATTAAAGCATTGTTTTTTCCTATCAAGCTCTTGGTTAAATTTTAAGAGGGCTTCCACTCTGTCATACATTCTCATCTGTGATTAATTTCCAGCTATGGCAACCGTAAAAGACTTCATGCCTCTCACAATTTATTAAACATAATTTTACTGCACTGTACTGATTGCAGAAATGACAATACATGGTTCATACTGCCACAGTAAAAACATAGCTAAATCATAAGGACTGCCCTCCAGACTTTGTTTGAAAAATGAAATGCAATCTAAATGCTGGATGGTAGAAATGATATACAACTTTTCTATAAAAACTTCCAACTCAGAATTGTTCAAATCACTCTGCCCCACACACAAAAGTCAAAATCAACAACTCTGGTCAGGTAGCAGAGTGTAACTGTCAGGCTGCAGATGGTGTATACTTGCTTTACAGACAGCAACAACAGTAACCATTAACAGCAGTACAGTTGACACAATTATCAGCTTCCTCCCCACCCACCCCACCCCACAATTAATTTTGGTAGTGCTGAAAATAGCATTTAGATTATGTTTACCCAGAAGAACAAATGTCACCTAATTTAAAAATGCCTAGTTTGATATTTATTTATCATAATACACAGCAACTTATAACATTTTGTTGATGATAACATGGGCTATCATTATACAGATCCCTGACACCCTATTTGCTAGATTAAATGTTTTTGTTTTTTACCCACTCAAGATTTTGGTGTTTTTCAGATTGCCAAAAATTTTGACAGCCTCCGCTGAGGGTAAAATGCAGATACTGATTCTTATTTACAACCCATTTGATATGCCCAGTGTTAATACAAAAGTGTAGCACACCACTCGCTCACTGTCAACTTGTGCACTTATAGTCTCTTAGCATTTCATAGTTCACTATAATATCAATTTTATATTTTTGACACACTTTTTGTTTTCACTTGAATACTGCACAGTATGAACATAAGCCTTGTCAACACAAGCCTTGCAATTCATCATTGTCCACATGCAGCTTGTAGTAGTCTTTATTTTGTTTGAACTTTCTTCACATCAGAAGTCTGTCCAAAGTCTGTACATTTTTCATTTGAGACTGCACAGTTTATATTTCAGATTTGTGTTCCTGGCACCTTTAAGTTTCCATGACACGCCAACAATTTGGCTCCAGCTTCATCGTACCTTTTTTTTTTTTTTTTTTGAGAATCTGAAGCATCTATGTTCCCAGTACAACAAAGCAACTCAATTCCTGCAAAAATACTTATCACTGCTGTTGAAGTAGGTTTCTTGTTATGCTTCCTTACTTCCTACTGGTACCTGCTCCTTCCCTAGTTTGTGAGCAATATGGGTTGTACTTCATCCTGTATACTGATACACTCAAAACAATGGAAAAACAAACAAACAAAAGCTTCCAATATGACTGAAAGTAATTCCTGCTGCTTAAAAACAACCCCTCATTTTCCATTCAACATTGAAAATATCATCTCCAAATCTCTGGCCACTTGGTCTATAGAACTTGGCTTCTCTCGTGGATGAAGGCGACCGAGGTGAGACGACTGGCCAGATGTTGAACTTCCTTCTTCACTTTTATCTGACGAAGAGGAAGAGTTTTGTTCCAAAGAATCTTTTATTTCCTCTTCAGGCTGTGTCTTTGTCTCATCACAGTCTGCTTTTTGCTCTCCGTCAGATTTGCTATCTGTTTTTTCTTCCACATCTACTGGTTCACCCTTATCCTGCTCATCATTTGTCTTCACATCTGCACTGCTACTAGATTCTTTATCACCTTTTGAATCCAGCTCTTCTATCTTCTGTGTAGCTTCCCCAGTTTCTTCCGATATGTGTGTATCTGCATCTCCTCCCCCATGTTGTTTATCGCTCTTTTCTGTACTTGTACGCCGTCTTTTGGCAGGTACAGCTTCTGAAACATCATTGACAGATTAACATCTCAACAAACACAATAAAAAATTTTCTTTCATTCTATGTTTGAGGGTGAATTGTCCTTTTGTAGAGTGAAATTCAAAAGTAGGAACTCACTGTAGCTCACAAGACCTTAACATTGTGACAACTAAATAGTGATGTTTGCATAATTATACATCACACATGATGATGAATAACTGTAATGAATGCAAACAAACATGGCACACCAGGTTTGCACTGAAGTAGGCCTAGGGCATATAGTTTTTTTCTTTTCTTTTTTTTTGCGATGAATACCCAATTTAAACATAGAATAAACAAAATCTTACTCAGCTGAAAAGTGAATTACTATTTTTCTCTCACAAGGGATCTTTGTGGACAGGGAAAATCATGTGTGACTGCAAAGTCACTTGTGCTTTTGCTGACCAACAAGAACCTCTTGTGAAACAAAAACAGTAACTCATTTTGGGCGAATGTAAGATTCTCTATGTAACATATTTTCTGAGTGGAATTTAGCTTTTGAAACATCATCAACAAATTTACAACTTTTACATCCAAACACAAATAAACTGTAACATATGCATTAAATTTTCTTGTATAATATTTTCTGGATGAGACCTGACTGTTTAAGAACATATAATTACAAATGGTCACCTTTACACTTTGTGACAGATCACTTGCAATGAACATCCTATTTTGAGATAAGCCACCTGGCGACTGTCACAGGCACTCACCTGGTTCCTCTGTGTCCTTGCTTTCCTCGCTACGTTTGCGTTCCTGCTCAGCTGCCCTCAACTCTGCTACTCGCTGTTCCTGGTGGGCTTTGCACACCTTGGCGATGTACTGAAGGCTGTCAACCAGTAAGCTGCTGGGTTGCTTATGCTGTTGTACGGAGAAGATCAACATCAGGGCACGCAGGTCCTGTAACAAGACAAAACAGCATCAGTTTCTGATCTTTACACGAAATATCACACAGTAGTCCTGGATAGGAAAACCACCAGCCACATCTTTTCACGGCCTCTCTCTTAGGACACATCCTCATTGCTTTTTTGTTTTTTTTTTCCCACAGAATGGCTGGGCCTTGAACCAGCAACCTTTGGCATCAAAAACCTAGCCAAAAATGGACAACGCACATATCCACTGTACCAAATCCCCATTTTCAAAAAGAATAGTTCAATGGAGGTAAGTATGAGTGAAGGGCATAATAAACACAACCCAGTTCATAATATTTAATCCAGCACAATTACTGCACTGCATTCAAAGTTGTCCCAAATCGGGGACTGTTCATATGTAAGTCCATCAGCATCAAAAGACCACTGAAAATATAATTTGTTGATTATGGAACGGTTGGGTTTCAAACCAGCAACCTTTGACACCAATCACATTGCCGAAAATGGGAATACACCTACCCACGGACCCAAATCCCCTTTCTCAAAAAAAAAATTCGTTCAATGGAGGTTTGCATGCGTCAATGCCATAATCCACACTACCCAGTTTACTATACTTAATCCAAACAATTACATGTACAGTACTGTATTTGGTGTTGTCCAAGATCGGCGACTGTACATATGCAAGTCCACCAGCATCAAAGGAGCACCGAATATATATATATTGACCTCAGAATAGCTGGATCTTGAACCAGCAACCTTTGTGAAGTTTCTCGTTTTAACACCACTTCTTGTGGCAGTTAGGGTAGTCACAAAAGAAGGAACCAATACACTGTGACTTCACAAGAAGGGCTGATCAAGGATTTGTTTGGGGGAGCGGGGAGGGCGGCTGACAAGGGAGGCCAGCGTTTTGGAGGCCATGGATGCCCCCAACTGGGTCCTGAAGCTCATGGGTTTTACCAAATGCATTTCTGGAGGCCAAAAACATTGTCTCCTGGTATCAAAATTATCCTTTATGCGAGTGTGAATTCTTTGTATTATTCTATCTTTGACCATCAACCATGTTCCTCTGACATACATGTCTCTGCCATTAAAACCATCTGCTCTCAGAAGTTACCTGCTGTATCTGGACACAAATTTGCTAACCAGGGTCTGGGGAATTTTATTTTAATTAATCAGTTTATTGTTGGGGTTGGGGCTGGGGTTGGGGTTGGGGCTGGGGTTGGGGCTGGGGCTGGGGCTGGGGCTGGGGCTGGGGCTGTAGAGTGTGCTCCCAGCACATCGGACCCCTAATATGTGCCTGTATGTTTCCATAAATTTGAAAATTTTATTTGATGCACCAATGCAATGAAATTATTGTTCCAATCCAATACAGGCTTCAGAGAGTGCTGATGCATTTGTTTTGCAACACGCCTTGTGGTCTCTTGTTTAGCACACAACGTGCTGCTAACACCAGCCTCTTTATATATTTCAGAATAAATGGGGGGGGGGGGGGGGGGGGAGCAGGGTCAAAGAGAGTGAAAGTCATGAACTGTTCCTACCACAGAAACTCGAGCTGTGCGTCAAATGAAACCCTGTGCAGTGGTACCTGCTGTATGTGGCCACATTTCTCAGGACACACTTGTCAACTTCTTTGTTAGTGTACCTGGTCACCTACTGTATGTGGCCACTTTTTACTGACAGGAGGAGTAGCCACATACAGCAGGGTATACTGTACTTCTTATGTGAATAACTGCAGGATGCAACTTCGGAGGGTGGGGATGGGGGGTGGTTGTGTCAAAAGAGAAACATTTCAACTTGTTCATAGTGATGGCCCTTCACAAAAAGCAAATGATGTGAATGTTGGCTTGCACATACCCCTCGCAGCCTCCGCATGATGGCATGTAGGTCAGCATCGGACTGGACTGTTTCCAGTTGTGAGCGCTCGGCTGTAATAGATGCCACCAAGTTGTCCAGTAAAGACTGACCCTGATCATTTAGCACTTGCTGGTGAACCTATCAAGTAAACAACACAATCTTTCATGATTTTTCCCACGAGAAACTTTGCAATGCATACAACCTGGCATACTGCCAAAATCCAAAGTAATCATTCCAATTTCTCAACCAAATTTTACAAGATAGTAAACCCTATTTTTCTTTCCATTCAGACACATGGCTAAAACTGACATACTTTCAATGCAAGCGTTGACTGAAGGCTCTGCCAATTGCTCAAATTACGTCATGGTGACACCAAAATCTGATCAGTTCATCTTGCCAGGTAAGGTTAGCATATAGTAAAATTTGAACTCCTCAGTCTGTGGTAGTCTCACACTACAGAACATCTCAACATCTGACTTAACATCATTCTATAACCACTGGGATTTTATATCTTTAGATGAAAAAATTAAGAAAACAAATAATATTCAACAATCCAACTACATGAGTATTTTTTATTTTTTTTATAATTGAAAAGGCTGAACTGTGTGTGGACTGGATTTTATTTGACAGTTGCTCCAAGGAACAGGTGGCTTTCTAGTCAGACCAGGTTCTTGTTGCACCCATCTTTTAGCGTGAAGAAGAAAAAACAATTAAAATGCAATCCAAGATTGCTGGATCCATTCCCCCCTCGCTGCATTTATAACCTTGCTAACCACAGGTCTCATTTAAGAAAAAGCTGTAGTCAATAAAAATGGGCTATCATCGTGACCCAGATACTTGACCTAATGATCTACTTTTATGCATGACACATTCTTGTGTCCAGATACACAATTGTGTGTAAGTTTTCATGATTCTAAGTCAAAGGACAACAGAATTACAGCCCGGACATGAAGTGTAATGTAGTTTTACATGAATGTATCATCTAGGGACCTAGTTTTGTTTCATGACACACCTTTACGCCAACATATATGTGCATGTGAAGTTCCATGAAATTAAGTTAGATAGTAAAGAAATTACAACCTGGACACGATTTTATAAGGATATGTCACTGTGACCCAGATACTTGACCTAAAGACCTACTTTTGGTACATGACACACCCTCATGTCTAGATGCACCTGTGTGTCAAGTTTCATTTATGTAACTTGAAGGACCACATAACTACTGTTTAAGTGAATATATTCCCCAGTGGAAAATGTCCTGACTTTGTGGAGAATGAAAATTTCACAATTCACAATCTGAAAATATGTTGATCCTTGCCACCATGTATAACTAGCAGTCACTATAGAAAATTTCCCAGTTTTTATTTTCCAGAATGGTTTTATTTGGGAAATTAAATACCTCGAGAATATTTCCATGTATACAGTATATTAGGCTCCTTCAGCAGAAACATGGAAAGATGAATTGATATCAGTCATCTGCACCTGGAAAACTCTTCCATTACCTTGATATTGAAAGTGAGGTCTGTCTCCGTTTGTAACCCTAATTATATACGACATACAGTTGTCAAATTCTGGCAGGATATATGCACAATATGGCAAAAATTTAAAGCAGTAAAAACAGATTACAATTTACCTTTGGAAAATAGTTGCAGAAGAATTGGTAAACTGCCTGGGTGGTGGTCAGTGACTGTCTTTCATCAAGTAGGACCGCGTCTACATAGTCAATGAATGAACTACTGTTACATAACACAGTGATCCACTTCTTATCGACCTGTTCCGACTGGTAAATCTCATACCACAGTTTTGGAAAATATGGTGAATGCAGTGGAACTCCCTCAAAGGCAACCATAGCGCTAAGGTTGACAACCAGTTCAGACACGTTTTGTTGGTTGACTGCTACTCGCATTAATAGGTCCACGAAACCATAATAAGGATAGAAGAAGTCTTGTAGGGCTGCATCATATGCGTCGTCAATCCCCTGTGTGACAAACATACAAGTTCAAAACCTTAGAATTTAACATTAATTACTCTCCATACATGCTTGTGTACATGTCAGTACATCGCAGTGTTAGAAGAGTGCTTGTACTTCCAAGTTTTGTGTCTCAACTTTCACAGGTCATATATTGAAGAAAATATGTCTGACATTTTTCCTTACTGATTCAGACTTTGGGCTATAATCTTCTGCAAACTCAGCCGTGATGAGTCCCACTTAAGCCGAGACTGGTCCTACTTGTTTTCAAATGTAAATGTTTTTATTCACAATATGGCCTGAGCTGTGACCATTGAACAATAACCACACATAGTTACATAACTGTCTACACTTTTATCTAATATGAAAACTGATTCTGTTGGATTTAAACATATTTTTATTTCGAAAAAGGTAATTGGGAAAAAGGGCATAGCCCTATATGAATCCCTTTTGCACATTTAATTTCTACCAAACATATATAAACTCATCATGTTTGTTTTCATTAATATAATCTGACACAAAACCACAGAAAAAATATTAAGATCATTTGACGTACCTTTGGTGCTTCTACTTGACTACTATGCAGGAACATCTGGAACTGGGGTCTAGGTGGGCGGATGTTGGCCTTGGACATAATTGGCTTCTGGCCTCGCTTGGGGAAATACGGCCCCGTTGACACTGAAAACAGACAGTCACATGAGGCACTTTGTCTGGATCTACAAATTACAAATACTTGAGCTGGGTTTATTTTTATGTCTGTTGCTTCAAATGTGGTACTAAAGTGTACACAGTGAAATATGGCAGAATACTATCTTACAGTCATACAATTATGGCATAGGATCAGCATTTAATGGGTCAATTTTCCCGTGACAAACCATTTCCTGGCCTTACTTCTGTCCAATAAAAGTATTTCATCTGTTCTTTCAACTGTTTGTTTGAGTCAAACCTAGTGACAATATTTTGAGGTTGCTCTCAAACAATTTCTTTGAAATGGTCCTCTTCCCCAAGACTTCATCAATAATTGATTGAGTTCATATGTGTTGGGTTCTTTCTGAAACGATGAAAAGAACAACTTGCCACTGCACTTTTTTCCTTTTGTTTTGAGGATGCAAATTTTTCATTGTGTAATTTTCTGATTTACAACACACTTATTAGAGCCCCCCCCCCCCCCCCCCCCCCCAATTATAATGGTCAGAATGACCAAAGATCCCCCTCGGCCAGGGTAAAAATTTGATAACCCTGGTGACTTAGAAACCATATCAAGGTCATTGAATGTTTAACTTAGCATAGCTTTCAATGAGATGCTTCTACAGTACAAGTTTCCTGACAGTAGCTGAATTTGTTCAAAAGTTAATGCTTTCACAAAGGTAAAAATACGAGGACCCCTGATGACCTTGAAAATAGGTCAAGGATGCTGAATGTCTGACTCAGCCAAGCGCCTGATGAGATGCTTCTCAGGTAGGTTTTCTGACAATAACTTGACTGGTTCCAAAGTTACTGTGTCTGCAAGAGTAAAAATATGATGACCCCAGGTGACCTTGAAAATAGGTCAAAGTCACTGAACCTCAAACCCCACTTAATGCCCAATGAGATGTTTCTACAGTAACGTTACTGTGTCTGCAAGAGTGACAGACAGACTGATGGATGCACACTTGTACAGACATGATGATCACTATACCCTGTCGGCCGAGAGGCTAGGAAGAGTAGAAAGAAAACAACTTTCAACACATTCCAGCACTTTATGCCATTTTTGACCTGAAAAGGCTGACAAGACTAAGGTATTGGCTTACTTGGTATACTAGTCTCCTGGAAGGTACTGTGAGCATGGATAAGAATAGGCACTACAGCCTGAAGACACTCAGCTTGGAATGTTAGCACCATCTCTTTAAGCACATCTACAAAAATGAATCATTTTACATTTATCAGTATTGCAAATCATTCTGAAAGCACAGCAAGCAACCACAAAAAAAAAATGGTGGTACTATACCATAGGACCAATTGTCATGAAAGCGCAAAACTCGTCACAGTGAACTTTTCAACACTGGCATACCTGTTAACATCCTTTGCTAAGAAATCTGGGCTATTTGTAGCTCCCATTGGGATAGATTTTATATTTGACAAAGAATAAAGACAAATACACATCCCCAACAATCCCACTAAATTTCATAAAGATCTATTGAACATTAAGAATGCTTGAGTGGTCACAAGATTTCAGATTTTGACCCATATATTACATAATGCTGTAAGTGGTGCCACCAATATCAGATTTCACCAAGATTTTCATACACTTGGTAAGTCCTGAAAGTTATACGGGGCTATCTTTATGGATAGCCCAACATGAATGATCGCATGAGCTCTGTGACCCACAGTCAACAGAGCTGAAAAACAGCAGCACCAGCTGTTGAAAAAAATTAAGGTCAAGGAGTCTGCAGAAGTGTCCCATGCTGTTCTGAAGTTATTTGCCAAGGTGTTTTCGAGAGATTAATTTTTTTTAGATTTTAATATAAAAATTAACCAAAAAATTGTAAAAACACAGAAAAATTATTGTAACATGACCATTTCTTTAAACTCAGTAAAGACCTACCCACGGTACATCTCTCCCAAGTTTGAAGTGCATGTGGCTAAGTTTTGGAGAAGCAGTCACAATGTGAATTACCAATGCAATCCCAAACTGACTTATATGTGCGTAAGTATGTTTGCATTGATCGATAAGTACCTGAACTGAAAAATTCATTAAATCTCACGAATATGGAGCAACATCACCTTGTGAACAATTTTGTTTGACCCTTCAATGGGGTACATTTCCACCAAATTTCAATATTATCTGAGTGATCGGTTTGGAGAAGAAATCAACAAAAGCCCACCTGCTGAACAAACTGAGATCTAAGACTCTCCAGAAGATTCCCTATGTAATTTTGAAGCAATCGGATATACTGTTTTGAAGATTTTGCCAAAACAAGAAAATACTTTGCTAATAACATAAAAATATCACTGGAGTGTGACAATTGAACAAACTTTCCTACCAAGCTTGAAGAGCATCTGGCCATATTCTCAGTGAAGAAGTTGCAAATGTACATGTCGATTGACAATTAGGATGGACATACAGGCAATGGACAACTGACCATCCTATAAGCTGTCAGTCAGCTGCACTAAAATACTATAATATATATATATATATATATATATATATATATATATATATATATATATATATATATATATATATATATATATATATATATATATATATGTGTGTGTGTGTGTGTGTATAAGTTGTCAGATTCCTGCTAAATGGAGGAAGACTTGACTGGTATGCACTGGAGTCTGATTTATTATTTCAACTGCAATTAAAAACCATATGCAATTTTATAATTTTAGACCACTCTGGGCTGGCAGTAAAGATGTTCGTTTTGCAATCACACTTCTGTTATATTCAACAAATGTGAGACTCTCATGTTCACAGATCACTTCAAATAAAAAAAGCTTCAAATTAATTTACCCCTAGAAAATAAATACATGTAGCTGCAATTAACAAATTAGTGTTGTCCCCCCCCCCCCCCATACTTTTCAAAATACTCTTCACAGAAAAATCATGATAGGACTTTCAATGGACCATGTTCACATAGATGGCGCTATGGTCATAAACACACCTGTGCCGCCATGTTGGATTCTAGCATCCAGGTTTTACTGTATATACTATTCCTATGTACCATTAAAATGTAGATGTATATGCAGGTAACCTCTTTCTGCAGTCCTTGGACAGTAGTTGGGTGCAGTTGAAATAAAACCTCTTTACTCATGAACTTAAATCCTGGGACTAAGATATCTCCTTATTTGCTCCATACAGACATAAGTAACAATGTTTTATTTTCTTTTGCATCAGCATTTCAACATCTTGAGTATGAAGTTAAAGAGGTATCACTAATCCCAGGCAAACAGTTTTGTAAACAAAGCTGTTAGTCCCATACTGTATAAACTGTTTTTCATAGCAAATCCATATGGCACTAGATATTATAACTGTGTATTCCCTTAACAATAGCAACTTTGACACCTAATTAATCCCACAGCAGGTGACCCAGTATACAAGCTACTGGGCAGCCTGGCCCATGGCCTGTTACACAGACTATGGTATCTACCAGTGACATACTTGCACTGCCTTTAAACCCCAATTTATGCAACAAATAATGAAAATATTGACAAGCAAATAGAGAAAACAATTATTATCTATTTCAATGCTCCATTAATGAATAATTCATAGCTCCTGCAAGGGGATAAGTATTGTCTAACAGTCACGAGGGTCGGAAAGGGGTTGCCCGTACTCCGTTCTGGAGCTTTTTTTTATTTTTCATACAGTGTAGAGAGAAAAAAATATTCACTGTACAGCGTACTGACAGCAAACCATGTACTCCGTACTGATCAAAATTTATTATGCGTAAAGCGCACCAGCAACACATGTAATATTCGTACCCGTACTGAAAAAAATGAAAAATGAAAAAAAAAAGTCAACTCGCGGCAAAGTCAACATTATTCACAGTTTGCCTAACTGGCTTTAAAAGTAAAAGTGTAGTAAAAGTGTAGTCTGTTGCATCTTTGTTCTTACAGATTGTATAACCATCTCAAATTTGAAAATGTATATTGTGGATGTCTTATTTTCTGTACTGTGTACTGGCAAATTTTATTTTCTGTACCAGTGTACCAAGACACCCCCCCCCCCCCCCCCATCACCTGTTGATAGTGTAGTAAAACTTGTAAATGGCAGTCTAGTAATCAGCTGCAACAAGGTTCAGTATTCACTTAGTTCCATGTAAAATGTTATTGAAAAGTATTCTATAGACACTTAACTTGCTATTAGATCACTTTTTTCCTTTTTGTAATAGCTCATCTTTTAATTAACTCTTTCTTGAGGTCCACAACCTTCATGCTACCATAGTCAGCCATGCTGAAAGCAGTGTGCACTGAACCAAAGGGTGTGAGTATGGATGCACTGCCATCTAGTGGCAAGTTGAAAACAGAACATGGTCCATTGATACATGTATCTTATTTGATTAAATGTACAACACTGATGATACAGTTGATTTACTGTAACCTTGTTCTAAGTAATCAGTCTGCCAGAGGGAAATCACAGTTAACCTTTTAAAAATTTCTACCAATGAGTACAACTACAAATGAAGATATGGAAACAACGATTACCTATAGAGAACTTCCTGATTTCAGGCGGAGTGTAGGAATTGAGCAAAAACAGCAACTTGCGCACAAAATCCATTCTGTCCTTCCAGTTGTACAAGTAAGTCTTCACATCATTGTCTGAAAGTGAATCACGTATTGCTATTGTGGACACAAAATACTTTTTAACATGTTAAATGCATATGAAGAAGATACCCTGCTGTCAACATGTCAAATAAAATATATTTTTTCACTGAGTTAAAAGGACTCCAAATACTCTGTATCTAACTGGACTCCAGCAGAACACTAAATGTATTTCATGATGTGTATCTTAGTTAGCAATAGCAACACAATTATAAGTCATACTGATAAGCTGCATCAGATATGGTACAGAAAACAGCTGGATCACCGTCTGACTGTTTATCCTTTTCTCTTTGAATTGCAACTGCATTTGAGACTGATTCAATAGCTTTCCTTGGCATGGGATGGGTGCTGAGCGGCCAAAACCAAGCCAAGAAAAGCTCTTGACCTGTGGCATGTTATCTTGATAGAACTTATTATCTCATCTACACTTCTTAAAGGTATATTTCATTACTGTTGAAATCAGGAAAAATATATTGAAGCCAACATCTTATCACCAGCTGGTTGGTGGGGGGGGGGGGGGGAGGAGAAAAGGAGAAGGGTTATAGCAGACTTTAACAAAAATAAAGCTGACTGCCTCTCAAACTGTTCACTCTACCTACATTGGAATTAACGTGTACCTACCTTTCTTCTCCATATAGTGACGAGCTACTTTGAGAATTGGCAAGACAAGGGCAAGCAGATCAACAATATCTCCTGTCACATGACACGCTGTGGCTTCATGGTACATCACATGGAGCGTGTTAAAGGCCTGAAAGTAAGCATCAGTTGTAAACACGAGATACAAAATAATTGTAACCCAAATTTAGATTTTTTTTTCTGTCAGGCTACATTTATTTTATTGAGAGTTTGTACACAAAAGCAAGATATCACAGTTTCATGATTACTGTTTAAAACAAAAGTAGTGGTAAACATTTTTTCTCAATGATACAATTAAAGCTTTTCTGCCAATAATGCATCATGAAATACATAATGAGATCAGTTTACTTATTACATAATTGATCCAAAATTTTTTGGTGCCATGACGCACAATAAAACATCTGTATAAACAACACATAAGATACCTATGGCAAATTTAGAAGAAATGGAGATATGAAATACAGTTCTACACTCTCCTAGCTAACTAAATTCACTCCATATCACTAGAAATTTACATGAACACCCACAGAAACTGACAGGTTTATTTTTTCAGTAAGTTCAAATGATATGATGTGCCATATCCACTAGCAGGTTTCTTATGTAATGTAAAGTACTAAGGAGAGTGTCAATCAAGGGTACAGAAGACGAGGTAATAATCTGTTATAACCACTGACAAGTCCAGTTTAGGACAAACTCAGTGTGGCCTTTTTAGCAGTGCCTGTGAACTAAATTACGATTTTCATACCCAGACGCTTTCTTGTTTGTTTGTTTTCTTAAGCTGTGTATTGTCCTTTCAATATAAACATTTTTTATGTGCCATAGCATTTAGAGTACAAACTGCAGAGCTTTAATGTTATTTACCTCATGAAGCATGGGGAGTCCTTGGTGATACAGCACAAATAAACGGTCATCTGTTGATTCCACCAAAATGTTCAAGGCACTGCAGCAATTTGAAATAAAATATATTCATGCATAATCTTTCTCACTACAACAAACCAAACCTAAATTTCTCTTTCAAAAAATTTACAAAGCACAAAAAATATGTCAATTTAATCACACTTTAATCCAGCAATTTTTCAGAGGAAGCCTGTTTGATACTTTCCCAAAAATGAACAAAAAAAAACAAAAAAGAATTTGAAAAATCAGTAGCATCGGACTACATGTATTTGATAAAGACATAGCCACACCAACTATGAATATGATCTGGTGAACAGTTTTGAGAGAACTACACAGACTTTTTTTTTTTTTTTGCAGCACAGCACTACAAGTTGAACTCAGGCATGTTCCTGTGTGATTCCAAAGTAATTGGCCCCACAGCTTTGAAGATATCTTTCTTTCAATTAATTTCTGAAGACTGTGCCACAGAATGAACTCCAACAAAATCATAAAAACACAAAAATATCTTAAGCATAACATATCAAACAAAAAACAAAAATACATTAATGAATGATAAAGACCCACCCAACAGTTTTTGAGATGCCAAAAATGTGAATTGTGGATGGATGGGTGGGATGATAAATTGTAAGACAAGCTCAGGTACCTGGTAAGTCAGCTGTGGTACAAAGAGAAAAATCACAACTAAATGAAGCTGTAGCCAAGTAGCCTGTGATGGAAGGAGGCATGACTTCCCTCAGCATTGATACTGTTGATGGCCAACCATCTATTTTCTTTGTATTGACCCATTTGATTGAAAATACAGACAACTTTGCAACCAGACATTGTGGCACGTCCGTTTTGCAAAATTTAGTGGTTAAATGCACTTTCTGTCTTTTGTACTTACATATTAAATGCAGTTGAATTCATACAGTTGATGTTTTGATGAAAGATTCCAAGATTCTTATCATTTTTTAAGCTTTAAATTTCTGCAAGATGCATGTAATTAATTTTTAACACTTTGCAGTTAATGGACCCCTTGGTGAAAAACAAGAACTCTGGGTGATATAATTCCATATTTATTAGTTTACTGCATTGATTTGTTCCCATCAAAGCTAGTCCTATGTGATGATCAAAATAGACCAACATGTTTGTAAACGTTTATGGTATTATGCAGTAGACGTAAATGAGAAACGTCTTTGTGGATGTTCTCATTATGAATAACAAACACAATTAGTTTGTTTACAAACATCACAAAATACAAAACGAATTCACCCTGTACAAACCACAAGTCCTTCCTCCTTCTCACTAGGCTCCTTGCTGTATCATTCAATTTAACAGCAAATAAAGAACAAATATAAACAGTTCTTGTCCAAATACAGTGCTCTCTCTGACACCATCAGATGGTCGACTTTCATGAAGTCAACCAACGACCACATTGGAGTGAGCTGTTTTTGCCATTACAAACTTGTCGCGTAAAGATGAAAAATTCCATTTGCAATATAGATCAAACCAAGCAAAAAATAATATTTTATTCATCATTTAGACGTATTGCATACCCCCTTTAATATCCCATCAGAAAATGAAAGTCAATCTGTTTGATGTCCCATTAAACTTGAAAGCAAATATCCATAGGATGTAGTAGATACAGTGTCCTGCAGGTAGCACTTTTATTAGTATCAAGAATATGAACACTGAAAAAAGTACTTTTGTTTGCAATAAGGACTTGAATGTTCTGATGCGATAAGCAAAATTAGCACAACATGGACTTGTTCCTGAGCTTTTCTCGTGAGCACATGAATGTTCTTTCCGAATGAATGTCACTGTGAAGCGGCCTAAATGTACATAAATATAATGTGGCAGTACTATTCCTACTTCCCCCCCCCCCCCCCCAATTTTGGCACAAGTGTGTTTTTCTGTTAAACATCCACTTTGCATGCAGTGCTTTTGCTGTAAATGAAGTAAGTATTGTGATCCTTGCATCACTGTTACAGACACAGAGCAATGTATTTGTTTTGTTAGTAAGTAATTATGTTACAGTGCTGGCTCTCGGGTTGATCCCCTGACTTCAATAACAAAATTTAATTTCATCATATACAAAAACCACAATGCTAGCACATCAAAAGACAACCTTGGTAGTTCTAAAGATATGATGGGTTCCAGAAGGCCGTCTGCCACCACAAATTTCTTTATACTTTCCATCCAGTACACACAGTACATGTGCAGAAGCAATGCAGCCTCTTGTCTTGAACACAAATGCATGCTGGTAGCAAGATCGGTGCAGCTAGCTGTCCATTTGCTTTCTTACAGAAAGATCAACCTCTGATCCAGCCTCTTAATTAAAATGTGGGTCAGGTCAATAATACAGATAATAATACAAAAGAATACAATTCTGACCAATGCTTTTGTTAGCTTAAGAACACTGTCTTTGAAAGAGAGAATACAAATTTGACAAAACATGAAACTGTGGATTATTAACCCTGAACTCACTAAAGCACAACAGGAACCTTTCTATATGGTCTGCAATGATAATAAATACCACATCATAATGCTATTCTGAGCTTGTGATAGACTTTTGACAAATGATCTACATGTGGTACCTTACAGATTTGATCTCGTTTGAAAAGAACATTCCCAATTTCCCATCATGCCCTTCAGAGGGCAGAGTACAAGTGTATACAGTTCATAAATGTTGCTGTGACCTTGATCATTGACTAACCAACTTACATCACAGAAGTTTGCCAATTTACATCTCAAGGAATGTTGAGAATATTTCAAATTGATAGAGTTCTCAATCATGTGGAATAGAATCCTGTCTTGGACTGGACACTGCACTGCTTGATTGTGATTCTAGCAGTTGGGAACATTTTGGATTCTCAATGAAGCATGAATCTATATACCACCCCAGAACACCTTACACATCATGTACGTGTGGTTGGATTCCCAATTGAGTATGGCCCTGTGATCCACCCCACTACACCTTATACATCATATACATGTAGCAGGGCTGTAGCCTAGGTGTCCGATTGGTCGCACCAACATTCAGGTCAGAAGTATCACTGAAACTATGTTAACATACAGAAATTTGCTTAGAATGTCCAAATTTCTGGATTTGGTCTGACCAACTTTGAATTGAACGCCACAGCACTGCATGTATGAATCAAAGCTATACAAACTTGGCATTGATATTATCAATTTTCCTCTTTCTAGGGTCACAGAAGCCTAACCATATGACAGTAACCACCATTTTTGGCCATGCTGAAATGACAATGAGGCTCTCAAAGTACATACGTTATGAGTGTCTGCCACATGGACCTGGCATCCAGCATCTGTAGGTATAGCTGTATGGTGTTACGCTGGAATTGGGTGATGGCCTTGAGCTCCTCCTCTGTGCTGTCCGGGTACCGCACTACCATCAGCTTCATCATCTTGAAGAGCTCATCTACTGCCTGAAATAAAATGTTACACTGTGTCGTACTGACCCCTTTACTGTGGCTCATCTAAAGATTGAAAAACCACAGCATGTATCCTACTAACTCATTTACTACAGTTCACCTAATGCCTGAAAAAATGAGTACATACCCTGCTAATATACTGTACTTAATCTGGCCCCAGAAATAAAACATAAGGCTGTATTCTACTCACTCCCTTATTATAGCTGATCGTCTGCCTGAAGTAACACTGTACACCATATTCTTCCTGTTCACTCAGTACTGACAGTGGTTTCTATCTTTCATGGAGACATCTAGCATGCAATGCAAACTGACCTCATGAAAATTGTGGACGCTCAAAGTATAATGTTTAGGAAGTTTTATTTTCTGCAAATGAGGATAGCTTTTAACTGTGTATCTACATTTATTTGGTTTGCAGAGTCAAAGCATTCCACAATATATTAGTTGGCAACTTTTGTTATGGTGAATACACAAATGATCCATGTCTTGATGAAGCTTCAAAGCTCAACACTCACAGCTGTGTACTGGGCGGGGTAAGGCGTGATGTTCTTGAAGGCCCACTGGATGTTCTGGTGTTGTGCCATGTGGCGGGTGAAGGATCGAGACTGCTGACAACACATGCGCAGGATGCCATAGTAGGCTGGCAACATGCAACGATTAAACAGGACGACATCCTGATCATCATGATCTGCCCTGTGAACAACAACACAACAGGTTCCCATCAACAGTCACTCAAAAATTGGAGTCTTGTTTAACCATGTCAGAGCTACACTGAAGACTAAGAGAATCTTGTATGGCGAAACATTTGGGATGATGTTGGGACATGAGTTGGGGTTGTTTTTGCGAGGTCAGACCGAGCAAAAACCTAAACACAACCCAACTTGTGCCAACACAGTCCTATATGCAAGGCATACAAGATTTTTTTTTTCTCACATACCAATTTTTGCATACATGTACTTAATCACCAAAATATTTTCTGAAGTGACACAAGATTCTCCAATGATGCCATTTTGGGAGAGCACCGTTCACAAACATAAACATTTATTTATGTGCCAAAACTGCGAACAGTTTTCTTTATTCCACACTCCTACAAGTGGCATTCCATAGTAGTCATGCAACTACTACATGTACAGTTTTACAACCAAAAAAAGTAGTCCCTTCCAAATGTGATTGGCCACCTGCATTGTACAAACCACACGTTTTAAAGCTGTCTTGTATGGGCAAACAGCAACTTTATTGGCAGTACATGTACAACAATATAAAGGGATATGAGAGATAGAGAATCTTACATGGCTGAGAGCGAGTTACTATTTTTCTCTCACAAGCGATCGTTATTGGTGGGAAAAATTACCAGTGACTGCAGGTCACGAGTGATTTTTCCCATCAACAAGGCTCCCAATTGAGAGAAAAATAGTAACTCACCCTCAGCCATGTAAGATTTTGTTATTCTGTGTTTAATTGTGTATTCATCGCAAAAAATATGCCCGAAGCCTACTTTCAACACCAACCTGGTGTGCCGTGTTCGTTTATGTTCATCATAACTAGTCAACGTCATGTGCGACATGTAATCAAACATCCCTACTGCACATTTGATTTTTGTCTACGTGTTCATGCACTATGTAACAGGTATGCTGGTGCCTGACTGAAAGGTCTTTTTGCAAGTTTGAACCTAGAATCATAATAGTTCTTCAGACGAGCATGACTTTCGTTATGTTTAGCAGAGGAAAAGTTAATCCATTGCAGTAAACTATAAAGCTCTTTCCGAAAAGGAAACATTATTCAACTTAGTTCCACCCTCAGTTGTCTGCTTGAAGAAAACTATGAAGCTTTTCACAAAGTTGTACTTAGTTCAAGATCATACTGACCATATTTACGAATTGTTAATAATCCTTTTCAAAGCATGCTCCTTACATTTACTTTTCATGATGTTTTTGATCACTGACAACCTAAAACTTTCAACTGAAAACAAAAAAAAACCTATATAGAAACTTTGATGCAATTATCACCTGCATGCTCCCCACATATTATTACTATTTGCAAAATAAATCATTGTACTTTTCAAATAAAAAGAACTTACAGAATGTAGTTAAATGCAATGTTTTTGGTGACATGGCTGTTAGTGACGATGAGTTTGACGTTCTCTGGACAATCCACACAGACTTGGTACCAGAACAGCAGCAGGGCCTGAAAGATGCATCACATAACACACATTTGAAAGATGCATCACAGAACACACACTTGGAAGATGCATCATAGAACACACACTTGAAGGATACATCATAGAAGACATATTTGTTTTTGACAAGTGTAGTATGACATTCAGAAAATTTTGTACATTGAATACAAGAATGAACAGCTTATGCCAGGTCACATGACTCAGGTTGCATTCTTTTTTAATTCCCCGTACGAGGTCTATTTGACCCTTTCCAATTCAAATTGCCCACAATATTAAAGGATGTACCTTTAATATTTGTACTGAAATTTATGTTAATAGAAAATATATTTTGCTCTAAATTGTCGTTAAGACCTATCACAATGCCATACCTCAGGTCAATAACTTTGCTTGCCGTGGGTTGGGCGTATTGCACCCAACCTGCCCAGAGGAGAGCTACTGACAGAGTCTTATTATGATCAGGAAAGGATTAAAGTACAAAATACTTTGGGTTTTTTGGGTTTTCTTTTGTATCTCTAAATTCTAAATATACCAGGAATCCAACCAGTCTCCCGGGTATGGCAGCAACACCTAAATACTGCATTGTATGGGAATGTGGTCCACAAACCTTGAATATGCTTCCAGGCAGAACTACTGGCACCCAAGCATGACTCAATCCCATTTCATGCCTCTAAATTAAAATGTAGCTTTCTGTAGCTTTTGACCTGCCCTTTGAAAGGCATCACCTTCAGCAGAATTACATCTATATCATTCCTCAGTGCTGATACAAAAATCCTTCCTGAGCAGGTGAGTTGAAGCTCAATTAATACATTGTATCATGTTGTATTGTACATATACCCGCAGAATTTACTCCAACATAAAATACTCTTGTTTCGTGGTTTGTGAATTTTTAAGGAAAAAATGCCAAAGTTACGAGAAACCAGGAAAAGTTACAAACAGTTGAAATGACAAGTGAGTTGTATGCTCTATGGTCATGACCATATTTGCTGATGAAGATGTCATGTCATTGTTGATCCTGTCATTCATCAGTACTAATCAAACTGTGGATGCTAACTTTGCAACTACACCTGTACAATTGCCTATTCTGTATTATATGAATGATGTCTTTGATATTCAATGCTATGGAAGCCAAATGAACTCCCAAGCTGCACAGTAGCACCTGTTCAAAAAAATACCTCTCCTGAGAGACTGCACATCTTTTTTACGACCACTGTGTTATGACACAACACTCTATTTCTCTGATAAACATACTCGTATTTCAAGACCACCTGTCTCAGCCTACCAGGTTTTGAAGGCAGTAGGAATGGTCCCAACTGGCAGATGCTACTGTATCTACATGATGGTAGTAAACAGTACGACATAAAGACCAGCTGCTTACCTGTTTATTGTGATGCATGGAGATGGGAGGCTCCAGTAGCTTGGGCTGGAAGAGCTGCCACAGGTCCACAAAGTAATGGGAGAACTACACGGAAGAAAGATTAGAAGTACATTGAAATCTCCTTATAATGACACCATCTGTTCCCCAAGAAATGTGTCCAATAACTGAATGTGTCAGATAAATGAGTCAAATAACAAAGAAAATAAACATTTTCCCCTGAAAATTTGTATTATAATGAATATGTCAGATATCTGAGTGTCGTTATAACGAGGTTTCACTGTAGCATCAAAACTTCACTTAAATTTGCACTCTATTTTCCATACTTGTAATTTTCTCTATTTACTCTGGTTAAATATCTAATTAAAGATTAGTATGAGCTTGATGCCAAAACATTAATATTAACTTGCCTTGTTTATAGCCATAGGAACTGGTCAAATTCAAAAGCAAAACAGAGCATGTGAAATTTGGGCTTTTCAGCAGATCAGCATAAACAAAACATTTAGAACCAATGTCTTCTTAGCAGTTAATTATGGGTCAAATTCCATATTAACACTACATGTTGACACAAAAGAGCATACAAACTATTTCACTGTTTAACTGATATACAGAAAACTACATATACAGGGTACTTTGTTTCCTATGTTATCTTTTCTATAATCTGCGAACACCCAACTAACCATGAGTTTCTCTGTGCGGGAAACCAGGCAGTAAGTCAACAAGGCAAAGTAGGACATCAATTTCATGGTGCCATGAGTTGAGGGATCTGAAACACAATACAATTATATGCTTTACCTTTCACTACTGACTAACCCACAAACTTGAAAATACTGGTTTAACCCTTTCTGTTATGTCTCTGGGCATTCTACTTTGATAGGTTTCATCTATATTTTTTCCTCAATGTTTTTTCTTTAGAGAAGAAATTGAACAAATTAGGGCCCTCCAATTTTCTTTGAAGTCCACTTGTCCACAGACAAGCAGCCCCGGCTGTTGCACATTTTTTTTAAATTCAACTTGTCCTGTATCAATTTTTACTTGTCCCAGACAATTGGACATGTAAATTGTACAGCCCTTAAAAAAAAATGTTGAATCAAACAATATGACAACCAGCTGGGCTTGGCTGGTTCAATCTCATAAGGGTTACACATTTGATTGTTCAGGAACCTGCCTCACACTTTTATGATTGAAATGTATCACCTCAGAAAGTCCTGGAACTATGTTGTTTATAATATGTTAGATATCACTAAAAGTTTTATATTTAATCAGTATACATTAATGCTTCTGTGTACCAAATTATGGATTCAAGATTCCTGCTAAATACTGTTATACGAGATATTCTTACACTTCACTGGCCATGGTCACAAAGCAGTTTATACAATTTTCGCTATAAAATACTTCACTGAAAACAATGGGACAAATTGACTATTCACAGACTTGTCTTGTTCACCAAGCACCCATTTGAATTTAAATCCAGAATAGAGTACACACATAATAGTCAAGAAACAACTCACCAACAAAATGCCTGGCTCTCACCAGTAACCTCAGCAGATGTTTATATATCTGACAAGTACAAAAGAAATTAGTAAAATTTCGGACACATGCAACTTGTGCACATGAAGGCAATTCTACCATCATGGTAACTTATTTAAGAAATTAATATGTGTTGCTCTATTAAATCTATTTGTTGAAGATCCAAACTTACACCTACAGAGGCATACTTTGCTTTTTCTGTTCAAACTTTTGTCTAATACGAGAATGGTATGCTCACCATCAAAAATAACCTACATTTTCCTGGACTTGCTTCTATTATATACTGTTATCTCTGTCAGGAGATATATGAAAATAAATGCAGATCATTTCATAAATTACAAAGACATGAACTTACTCAAATGGCAGTATCACCTTGTAAAATAACCATTTGTTCACATTATTATTATTGAATTCAAACATTTCTCAAGAGACATTTGAAGACCCAAGTCACAAAAATCATCTGGGTCCCTGATGGTGATTTGGTCTATCAGAGCAAATAATTGAACACAGTGATGTATTCACAAACCCTGACCACAAAATGAAAAATAGGTATTACTGATACATTTAAATCAACTTACTTCATGAAGAATATTGGTTGCCTCTTGCCCCATCTGAAATCACACAATATATCAATACCATCAAGATACACAGTTCGGCACTTAAGAAATTCCACATGCGTAACAGGGTCAGTTCCATCAGATGTCTTACACAGAGTCACAACTTTCTAATCACTATGTATAAAGCCATTGGTTTCTTACTACAATACCTGTGACTACAAACAGAGATTAGGCACATTTACACAGGCCCAAGTCTAGAAGCCAGTACAGACACTGGAGCAAAATGGCATGATATTGAATGGAAGATTGTACAGGGGTACCTGCTGTATGTGGCCACCCCTTCTCCCAAGAAAGTGGCCACATACAGCAGGTTACCTATCACCACAGGTAAATTTTACAAAGAAATTGACCCCTAATCTGAGCCTAGTGACCCCAAAAAGCAATGTGGCTGCTCACGGCAGTGGTTGCATACAGCAGGTACCCCTATACAATCTTCCATTCAACATCCTGCCATTCTGCTCCAGTGTTTGGTGCTTTATCAAGACTAATGAACGTGGTCCTTACAACTCATGTTTACTGTAACACACGGTCAGATCCAAAACATTAACAAAAACGTCTCCTTATGCACATTTCTTGATGGAAAGCTCAACACTTTTGTTTCGTGATATCTATTTACAGTGAGCAAATTAGACAGGGGCTAGTGCCACAGTGACTCGAGGTTTCTGGTGGATAGTCCGACCGGTTTCGTTCGTAGTGGAACTCATCAGGGACTGGTGACTAACCGTCAGGAAGCCACTTATATATATACCGGTAATGTTGCCACGTACGTAAAGTGTTTGCAGTGACGTCACAATGTCGACTTGTTGACTTTGGATGTCAAAGGGTTCCAAGAAAGTTTTTGAAAATGGGGACCCTTCCAAATAAGGAAGGAGGAGTCCCTAGGACTGTGGGGCTATTTAAAGTGCATGAACTGCATTTGTGTAAAGCTGATGAAAAGAGCAAGAGAGAGTTTCAATTGTGAAAGATGTAGGGAACTCACTGCCAAGTCTTTGTGGGGGCTGAGGATGCTGCGTGAAGAACGGTAGGCTTGTCTGAAGTGGTTGTTGGGCACCAAGGCCACCAGCAGGAACGCCGCAGCTGGAACACAGACAAACTTATGTATAAAGAACCACAAAAGGTTAACAGCAGCACACTGACTGCCCTGTCTCCTAAATTCTTTTCCATTTATGCTTTTAGTACCAAGTTAAAGGCTTAGTCAACAGCTTTCAAGTTTAGTCAACAGCTTTCCTTGGCATGCTTTGGACACGTGTCTGATGCATGCAGAAAAAAGATGTTGGCCTGTACCATTTTTTTAATACTACGGAGAAATACTGGCAGCCTGGAACTTCAGTAAAGACACTCTCACAGTAAATTTAAATATGGAACCTTTTTAACAACTCACAGAAGCAAAAATGTGTTGTGAACAGCACTGAAAAGGTTAATATTTCTGTTGCTGTGATTTTAAAAGGTCATATTTTCTGCACAATTCTCTCTGTGTGACCGCTGAAAATCTACAGTATATCAGATTCAACGTATCAGAATATTTTTTTACATGATACAGATTACTTGAATCCCCATTTTCTTGGAAAGGCCTGAGTCAGCACTTTCCTCACGAGATCTTGATGGTTTTTTACACGTGGCAGACACACCAATCTATGCCTAGAGTGAGTCAAGGCCCATTTTGCAGACCTCTGTAGTTATTTTTTGGATTCACTGTTGACAATTGACACCAAAAAGGTCAAGTCCTTCCCACGAAGCTGAAAGTCACTGTTATATCAAGTGCTCTAAAGTTATAACAATAGGAAAGCCATGGAACACCCAACATATCAGAACATTTTTACATATCTATTACTTGAATCCCCATTTTCTTGGAAAGGCCTGAGTCCACACTTTCGTCACACGATCTTTATACTTTTTTTACCCATGGCAGACACAACAATCTATGCCTAGGGTGAGTCAAGGCCCATTTTACAGACCTCTGTAGTAATTTTTAAGAGTCACTGTATACAATTAACACCAAAAAAGTTAAGTCCTTCCCAGGAAGCTGGAGGTCACTGTTATATCAAGTGCACTTCATTTTTAACAATAGGGGAGCCATGGAACACCTAAACCATTAGACGGCACCACTGGTCGAAAAGGATCACGACATTGCCTGATCAGTGAAGGCAGTTATCAGGTGATCGCATTGACCAGTGGTGCCCTCTCATGATTATTGACTTCTGAATTTATCCCGTTAAGAATTGCAGGTAGGTCACTGAAATTTGTTTTCCAATACATGTGGTGATAAAAGTTGTAGTACTAACCATTCCTGACCCTGACATTGTTGTGAGCCAGCAAATAAGGCTCTACCCAGCTGTCCAAGTGTTGTAACACCCAGTGGTGTGCCAGTTTGTTGCGGGTCACCTGTGTGGACAGCCACTCAAGGCACTGCTGGGGACAGAAATCTGTGATCTGAAAGCAACAATACTGATGTCATTCCAAGAGGTTCCTACTGGCTTGAAAAGCCTGGAATAGAATCCAGTTTTTAAAGAAGTTTGTACCTGTTACAGGCTTAAAGCAAATAGTCTGGATGATTCTGATGAAGAATATTATTGTTCAGTCCAGCGATCCCTGCTCTGCTCAATCAATCTCTCCAAGAAATGCTGTAGAAATTAAATACAAAATATTTTGCTTCTCGTGTTACTTTACTGATCATAAGAGACCAGCACTGTGACCATTTCTCACGGCAATACTGGTGGTCTTTGAAGACCACCACTCTGTCATATCCCTTTTAGAAATACAAACAACAAAAGCTTTCACACATAATCACTGAGTTCCATCCCAGTTTAGTCGGTCTTACTCTGAATATTCAATTGACCTTTTTGGCAAATATTTTACACAGTAATTAAAGTCCCAATGAAATGAAAACAATCAAAAGGGCACCAACCTCCCAGAATCTCTGCAGGATATATTGTGTGAAGGCAGGCATCCCTGGGGGTCCTCCCATGAACTCTACCAGCATGGAGAGGATCTTGAAGAATGGCTGAGACTGCTGCAAAGGGGGCCAAAAACTAGAATCAATTTTATCCAATTCAATTCAAAGTAAAGCAATTTTCCAACTGGTCACAAAACATGTGTTCATAATAATATTCCAAGCACCTTGTCAACTTGTAGCCAGAACCAACTCTTATAACCCTGCTGTACTGTAGAACAGATCTGAAAGTTTCCTACAATGATTCTTTCAGAACTTGCTGGGATATCACCCTGCAAGACCCACCTAAGAGTACTTATACATCCACTTTATATCAGTTTTCTTTAATAATCCTCCTTTAAATGTGTTTCTTCAACTATCAGTGTCCCAAATTTTGGTGTTCTCTGATTGCCACAATACCAACTACCCCCCCCCCCCCATGAAGTTTCCAATAATTTTGCTGCAAACTGTTTTTTTCCTCCCCACACACAGACAAGAATTTTAAATTGTGACTTTACAAAGAATAAACACTAATTCTAACCAAGAGCATGATATCCTCAATACATTGCTGACTGGGGTCATGCTCTCATGACTGACCTGAATTTCTCATCAACATTTCCATTTATGAGAAAATCAGCTGAGGGCACTTTACTCCACGGTGCTTTTGGACCATTTGAGAGGGAAACGACTGAAATATTACAGGATTTGAAACAATAACTTACCTCAGTTCCTACCCTAGTGATAGCTTCAAAGATCATCTGCACAATCTGAAATCAAATTTAAAGACTGGAATGGAATTTCTTTTATTTAGATGTGCAAGATTTAAAATGCTTGATTGCCATATGTTTCAAGCGTTTTGACTTTTGATCAACACTCACTCTATGCATAATGTTATGTATAACTGGATAAAAGTTTGAACACTTCCATCAATGTGTGTATTACAATTCTGAAGATACTCCAAATTTACAATTTCCTCTTGTAACTTGTCAGTGACGCAACAGTTCGAAACACGACCTACTACCACTTATAGCAACCACCAGTCTGTCATTCCTGTGTGTAATACTCAGGCTGAGATTACTTATAACTTCCCTATATGACTACTCGGTAACTCACCTGTTGGAAAACACTCCTTACTACAATAGACAGTCTGTCATTTCTACATGTAATACTACAGATAAGATTACTTTCAATTTCTCACTATAGCTAGTCTACAAACCAACTATTGAAAATAGTACTTACTGCAACAGCCAGTCTGTCATTCCATCGTGTAATACTAAAGATGAGATTACAGGTCTGTCTTGCATTGATGTTGTCCTTTATTTGGTTCAGCAGGAAAGGAAAGCTCTGCAAAACACAAAATTAATTTGAACCTATTTGTTGGGGTTGGGACGTGGGGATGGGGGTGGCAGTGGGATCCGGAGATTACAGAAGAATCCATACTGTTAAGTCATCACTTTTGTCACTACTAATATAATATGCATGACATTGTGTCATAAAATTTTCAAAATAAAAAATTTTGACATGTCTGTTATCCCTAGACCAGTGGTTTCCACTCAAGGTAAGGAGAAAATTTAAAGCATTTGTGCAGAAATAAGAAGACTGGGCAAGTGTTGATAACAACAGCTATATGTTGTGCCAAATAAGCCTGATGCGTTTCATTCTTCACTGGACTCATCAGAGGCTAACTGTGCAGAAAGCAACACAAACTTTGCTTTCACAATGAGGATTTAAAGGGATGGCCAGGGAAAGACTGGAGCAAGTAAAGGTTTGAGAGATCTTGCACTGAAGACAATCTCTTTCACACAAATTGGCTTGCTCCATCATTTTTCATATTTAAAAAGATTCACACTTATAGTCTGCAGCAAAGTGACACCAGAGAGTTCTGAATAGAGCAGTTACCTTGCCTGCCACAATGGAATGGTAGTCCCTGTCTGACAAGTGGATCTGTTTGTCCTCTGTCCGCGATTTCTCTACCAACATGGCAATCAGTGCAATCATTTTCTCTAGGGATTGTGGATGGTATTTTTCCTCTGATAAGGTTATCACGTCCTCTTCCTCCTCCTCTTCATCATCAGACAGTATTTCCACCTGCAGTTTTAGACAAGTATGGTGTTTCAAGTAACCCTGTCATGCTTGTTAGAATGCCAATTCCCCACTTACAGATATTGGACTCCACACTGTCTGTGTTACTCTTTCCAGACTAATCCTTCATGCTTATGATGATTCAGGAATAAAACAGGTTAACTTCAAAGACAATCTCCTGAGTTGCTTTTATATGACCCAATTTGACATCACATCAATGGGAAGTAATACTGAGAACAAGCACAAAATTTTTCTAATAAATTAGCATGACACTTTATGTCTGGCAGAAAAATGAAGACCACTGTAGTATCTACAGAACCTCAAACTCTCACTCACAATTCACGCTTTTTTTCAGTACACTGTTCATTTTAGTCCAGTGGGATAAATTTCAAAAATGCAAAAGAAGACGCAAACAGATTTATTATGCCAGCCTGGCATACACCCATATCTAGTATCAGTCCACCTCCATATCAGGTATAATACAATCCCACACACTCATAACAATTACAGATACATCTCGATGCCTGGTGAAGCCATATACATCATCAGTCCGATACATGACTGTGCCAAGTATTAACCCCATGCACGCCCACATCAAGTATGTTCACACCTAGTATGAGCCCCACACATACATACACTAGGCCAGATACACATGCCACAAGCATTAGCCCCACATGCGTGCATCGAGGATTAGACCAGTATATGCCCACACCAAGTATTAACCCCACACATTGACATATACCCACATTATTTATTAGTGCTACACATGTACGCATCAAATATTACTCATATATGCCTTCATAAGTATAAGCCTCACACAGGTCCACACCAAGTATAGCTTCACACATGCATGTATCAAGTGTAAAACCCACACATGCCTGCCCCATGTATTAATCCCACACCAAGTATTAGACCCATAAATGTCCACACTAAGTATTAGCCCCACACATGCCTCCACCAAGGGTCAGCCCCACACATCACCACCTGATGTATTAGCCCCACACGTGCCTGCACCAAGTATTAGTACTAACATAATTATGCTGGACCTTGTGTCCCATGTAGAAGTTGACCATGGTGGTGATGGCTCCCACATGTAACATGAAACAACATTCTTCCTCCCCCATCTGAGCAAACTGGTACAGCAGAGCAAAGTACTCCGTCAGGTACTTGCAGTACGGACGCACACCGTGTTCAACCTGAAAAAGTCAACCATCAAGTATTTGTACCGAGAAATATTTAACCCTTTTCCAACTCAGAATGATACTTTCTTTAAATGTCAAGATCATCAACAGTATCTGTAGCACTTAATAATGTTTACAAAGCATCTGAAGTGCAACTCTGCTCTACTCTAAGCTCTAATAAACCAATCATCTTCTGGTTTGGAGTATAACATCTAGGCAATGGTAGGCAGGGCAACAGACTCTGTTTCTTTACTGGATAGAATGTGTACCAAATAGCTTGCATTTGGCTTTGGCTACCTTTAAATTCTCCAAATACAGCATTAACTACCTCTCTGTTTAATTTTGCTTTTCCGTCCACAGCACTCAGTATGGCAGTGTTTCTGCCAATCATACATGAACTATTAACTCATTCCATACCAGTCCCTGATTTTTCCCGATATTTTCCCAGATTTAAGACGACAATTTCATATTTAAATTCTTTATTAAAAGAGCTTTCCTTCAAGTACCAACATGCCAATGGTCTTAAGTCAGTGGTTCTGGCACTGCATGGCATGTCATGCTGCAGCTGCTGCAAGGGCAGCTGCAGCATGACTTGCCAGGCAGTGCCAGAACCACTGACCAAGGCCTGTGACCACAGTATGGAATGAGTTAAACAGAGTATAAAAATACTTCTTTGAAGTTAACTCCATTTTTCAAATATGTTTACCTGCAAATGAAATAAATTAAACAAAAAACAAAATGAAATGAAAAATGTTGGCACAAGACCAGACATAACATTTTATCGTATACTTACAATGGCAAGCATCTTCTTGATGAATCTAGTGACACAGGACTTGTTTCCTATTTCATTTAGGTCTATCTGTATGTCTTCATCACTGCAAAAAACATGGCCACAGTTAAAAACAAGCTTGAACACTTTGGGACCTCTCAAAACTCTACATTATATAAGTACAATTCACCTACTTCGTTCACATTTCTGTTTTGATTCATCTTTCAAAACAGAACTACAATTGAACCATGTTTGATCACAGTACATTTTATAAAAAGAACGTTAACTTCCAATAGATCAAAATCACATGGAACCCGATCAAACACGCGTTTGCCTGCTTGAGTGTGCGACCGACACTGAGGAAGTGCATGGCCGATTCACTTTTTCTCACGGTTCAGAATAAGGTCAACATGGCGCCCAAAACACGTGGTAGCAATGTGAAAATGCTGAGTTTATTTTGATCCATAGCTTATGAATTACGGGGAGTTTGGCTCCACCGAATGCGTAGAATAAAGTTAAGATGGTGAGTAATGCTGTCAAAACAATTTTACAACAGTTTAGGCTGATTACTTCCCAAGTAAAGACTCCGTACCGGGTGATGTATCAGGCCCATTGAGCGTAATGGAAAATGACAAACCTCAAGACCAGCAAATATTTTCATACTGTAAAACACATCTTTCAGCACCCAGACAAGTGTTCTTTATTGAAATAAAGATTTTAAGAGTTGTAATTGTTAAATTTAATAAGTGATAACTTCTTTTCAAAGCATATATATAATCGATAATGAAATGGTGGTGGCAAAAATTTTTGTACCTCACTACCTGGGAAAGTCCACCATGGATTTGAGCTGTTCAGATCGTGCATGTGGGGTTCCTCCAATGAGCAACCACCTGCATTATACTACCACTTTTTGGTGGGCGCTAGGGGTGGTCGTTCAAAAGAGGGACTACTGTATTGGAGTAAATTTCACATGCACTTCGCAATGAAGGTTCTCAGGCTATGGTATAAATGTTCAAATTGAACGAACAGAGGGACTGATGCCCAATTCATGACAAGTCAGCATACCTACATTAGATAAATAATAAAACCCCACTTTGTCACAAATACAATGTTCTCATGGGTTGTCTGTCAATGACGGTGTCCATATTTGCTTAATAAGTGCAATCAGTACAAGTTTAAACAACCCCTCCCCCCATGTGTCCTATCCTGACTAACCTCTCTGTGAGAGGATGAAGATACTGGTGAGCGTGGGCTGGTCTCAGCTGGTTTATCACATGTATCACAAGTCTCTGGAACATCTGCAAGCACACAGCATTTACATCATTGGATGGTACCTATTCCTTCATGGTACATTTTATCAATATATTTCTGCCTGTTAGGGTTTGCAATATCTACCTGGAAATACCTGTGCAGTCTGTTGCCTTGTGGTTTTTTTTCTCAAGTTTTGAATTTCCTGATGCACTGATCTCCCTCTTATATATTCACATAGGCCCAAAAGAGAAAGTGGCTTTGTGCAAGGGGTGGACCTCATGAAAGTTACATCAGTTAAAATCTTGCACTTTCCATGTGGAAAACTGGTCTTAGAGAGAGAGAGAGAGAGAGAGAGAGAGAGAGAGAGAGAGAGAGAGAGAGAGAGAGAGAGAGAGAGAGAGAGAGAGAGAGAGAGAGAGAGAGAGAGAGAGAGAGAGAGAGAGAGAGAGAGAGAGAGAGAGAGAGAGAGAGAGAGAGAGAGAGAGAGAGAGAGAGAGAGAGAGAGAGAGAGAGAGAGAGAGAGAGATGAACATGTTATATAATTATTCAAATTCTCTACAAGTCCTATGAAATATCACACATATATCTTTCTGTTCAAAATGTTTCACAGTATCTTTTCTCCCCACATCTCAAATGGATGAACATATATATATATATATTTTCCTTTTGTTCTGTCAGAAAAAAACTGTGAACTGTCTTCAACTTCTCTTCTTAGTACACCCCATTCTACCCAACAAACAAATGAGTTGACAAGGAATGCCAGTAGATAATATTGGGAGTGCACCTTACCTGCCTGACCACCTGGTTGGGGCACTTGATGAGGATTTGCTGCGGCCACCAGTCTTCCTGAGCCATGGTGTCCAGGAACCACTGCAGTAGCAATCACTTCAATGTTTACACTATGCACAGTACAGAAAAAACTAGAAAAATATACTTTTCATCTTTTGGACACGCTCAATTCCACAGCCAAGGCCACGAGGACCCTATTTCACAAGTGGATCGTTTAGCCTGACTGACCTTCCAATCTGTCATAATTTTGCACACCATCACTGCTGACCCTGCACTGATAATGAAGGGTCCAGCAGATTACTACTTGCCCTGACCCTGACAAAGTCCCCATCCAATTCACAATCTATCACTTTCATGAATAATTCCAAACAATTACAGATGTGTTTCAAAATCACAATACCTAAAATTACAAGTCTCATTAGCATGCACAGTTAATCAGATTTACAAAAGTTGTTATGGTTCGACTGTTGCCCCACAAATGGAGGCATCTCAAGGCAAATGACAATTGAAGCTTAAAGCATGAAATGTCATTTTGTTTAGTTTGCCTGCAGTAGCCATACATAACACTAAACAAGCTGTACTCGCACATGTGTGTGTTCACCGGGCACAGGCTGTACTCACCTCACACGCCGCATGGCAAGCATTGAACTGCTTGGTTAACAGCTCAATCCACTGCAGCATGGTAGGCTGAAAGTACACAGACCACAACTTCAATGATCCACTCTGGAATACAGTCTGATAACCCGCACTTCAATTCTCACAGCAGAAACTTGCATCTTTTTCTGTTTATCTTTCGTGCAGTAGTACTTTCTATTCATGGTCTTAAAATACAGGTACATTTGTTCAGGAAATGGACTTAGTTGTCACGAAAGAGCAGTCTTAACCCTTTCCCCCTTGAATTAAGACTGAGTCAACAGTTTTCCTTGGCATGGGTTGGGCACTTAGTGCCCAACCCATGCCAAGGAAAGCTGTTGACCTGGGGCATGTGATCTTGATACGTCTCATGTACATTTTTCAATCAAATTATTTTTAATAACTGTTGAAATCAGTTGAAAACACTGAAGCAGACGACATTTGACCTCAGCCAGTTTTGGCCGGTTTGAGGGGGAAAGGCTTAAATATACATGTTGTCTCCCACAAGAGGTCGTCTTTAGAAAAGGTACCACTATACAGTTATCCCTGTCTCCAAACACCACTCCTAGGCCTTACCAAACTGTGGTCTTGTAAAACAGGTGGTCTTTCTTAAGTATATATAACATAAAAAATAACTGAGCAATGTATCCTGAATGGGTGTTCTTTGAAGCCAGGTGTGTCTTATTGGAGTGGCCTTACAAGATAGGGATGGACTGTATTTCTTCATATTGATGACAATACATTTATACTTATACTAATGTGACTACTGCACAGTGTACGAGATCATTCAAAATGTTTAACTTTATACTGCATAAGCCCAACCTTACATCTGGCATTAGGTACAATATCAAATAATTTGTTGTTTTTTAATCGGTGACAACAATAAACTGCACATGAGCGTGGTTCTCTTCTCAGCGTCTCTGATAATGAAATGTTCATGATTGATCATCACATAAGTCTGACTGACTTGCACTGCATTAAATTCATCTACATTCATCTTCTCTGAATTCAGGTACAATTTGCTTATAACTTTGTGATATCAAAAAAAAAGTTGTTTTTTTTTCTCCGAGAAACCAAACCTACACAACAGTAAAACAGAATGCCTTTCCAGTGTTATACCTTCTCTTTGGCATGAATCAGTGTTTCCAGGACAAAGGAGGCGCTAAGTTTGGCTGCCATCAGAGCCACTCTCTGGTCTGCATCGTCCTTCGGCAGAGTAGTGGGAATGTAACCACACATCTGCCACATGAACCTATCAAAACAGAAAACATAATGCAACAGGACGCAAACCAACTGTTAAACTGTTTCAGTGCAAATTATGTCTTAAGTCGATCTACTAAAATCAAACTAGTCTGAATTATCATTAGGATCTCAGATTCATATTCCTCATAAAAAGACCTCTCATTCAAGTATCAGCATGCCTCTAGTTCCAGAGAAAATATCCCAAGTCAACAGCTTTTCTTGGTGCCCTTTGTGCCCAATGCATGCCGAGAAAAGCTGTTTACTCAGTCCAAAATTTGGCACCTGAAGAGTTACTAAATTCTGTTAACAGCTTCAAACTAATGTTACTACCCACAGATATGTTCTCGTGATGAAAGTGAAGACAACAGTCAGGTTATCACCTAAAAACTTACACAGCTGATGGACAGACAGCGATTGTCGGCATATGCCCTGGTGAAATATTGTTACTGGTACATACTGCATTTCACTGTGCTCCATTTCATTTCTTACCTGTCTCCTTTTGAAACTTTGAATAAATAACAAGTTAAGTGACACAAATATCTCTTGACATGAATGTAAAATACTTTTGTTATGTGGCAAGACTTCTGAAAGCCATAATTCCTTCTTCAAACATGGTTATCATTATCTGAGTGTATATATGATTTTATGACAAGGAATCGAAGTAATGATATACAAAAACACAAAAAAAATAAATACAGATCAAGCAGGAAAGTATACTCACCCAAAGTAATTGTGTTCAAAAATATTCTTATCTTGTAAAAACTGCATATTGTCTTTCCATATCCACTACAAAAAGAAACATTTTTCACAAATTAAGTGCATCTCTAAGGATCAATTCAATATACTTGTTGTTTTAATCCAGTTATGTAATTACAAGAGTTGCTTCAGCTCAGAAGACTTTTTTTCCCTTTTGTCTAACACTTATAATGATTTGCTTCATTACTGTCTAGTAAATTTACAAGGCTGGGCAAGGGACCCCCCCCCCCCCCAAAAAAAAAAGAATTAACTACTACATCACTTTTTCAACCATACACTTACGTCTGCCAGTTCTTTGGATAATTCAATCTTGTACTTTGGTCTATCCTCTGTTACCACGGTAACATCCACCTTCTCTGGTTCTCCCATCTGACAGTCCATGGGAAACCTCTCATAGAACAACATGTAGGCACTATTGGTCTGTAAAGCAGGTAAATGTACAAACTATGCAGTTGAGCAAAGATACAGTTCTACCCTAAACAACAGATCAGAAAAAAGCGAGTTAGTTTGCTCGGAAGCCGGAAATTGATACATTATAAATTCTTTATTTGACAAACTTCTATGGTATCATCCTTCCAGTATACGGCAACTTTCACCTTCAGTAAATAATAGTGACCAAGATATATTAAACATTAATAGTACACTTTGTATGACCCATAAAACTTACTAAAACACTAAATACTGCAACACCTTCCAGTAATCACAATCCATCTGGACTGATCTCTGTACATTTCATGTCTGCCCATGATATTCGTGACAGTACAGTTGATAAACAACACTCCCTGAGGACCTGAATGAGCATTGTTCACTAGCACATCAATTTAAAGTCACTCTAGGCCAGCTGTGAATCTGCCTAAAATAATTTAAGCAAGAGAACAACCTTGAAAGCATAAACTATATCCCTGAATTTAACCTGCTACTCACCTTTTCAAAAGAGAAGTCCATAAATTTATCAGTCACTGAGTCATAAGTCTTGCTCTGCAAAAAAAAAAAAAAAGTGATGATGATGATGATGAATAAAAAACAAAATGCCCATGGGCCTAATGCTCTGCTGGCATCATGGCTATATTGCACCTCTTCATTTCAAAGTTGCAAGTCCTCAAGTGGCCTCTGAACATATAAAGCTTATGTACATTTAATGTAAAAATTGTCCACCAGATGGCACTTTGCTCCTCATGTAATCTTAGCTCATTTGTGCAACTCCTGTGATGAATATTGTTGCATGTGCCAAGACAACAATGAGCGAGTCCCCAACTTTATGTCCTCAGTGACCTTTGGACAGAAGATCAAGGACACCCAGATTATGTAATACAAGAGGCCCATAGGCCTGCCTCATGCTGTGCTGACATTGCCACTGAAGTCCAAGCTACACCCTGCCATTACAAAATCACCTCTTTAAACTTTACAAGCATGGTGACCTCACAAAAATAGGTCAAGGTCACTGATATTACATACAATTCTAGCTTTGGACATTGTCTATATATCCTATAAATTTGGCAAGTCTAATCCAATTACTTTTCCAAATATCGAATTTTATATCTTAAAACACATTTTGGCTCATAAGGTCCATCAAATTATAGGTGGCGCCACTAGTATCATTAACACCTTAGACTTTGACCTCCCCTGTAATCTCACCAAATTTGGTGAAGATCTGCCACAAATTAAAGATGCTCGAGTGTTCACAAGATTTTCATATTTTGACCCCTATATTGTATAATATTGTAGGTGACACACCCAATATCGAAAAGAACCTAGATTTTGATACCCCCTATGAGTCCTGAAAGTTATATTGAGCTAACTTAAAAACCTGTGGACAGTATTGTGGTCACAAGATTTTCACATTTTGATCTGTATATTACATAATACTATAGGTGACGCCACCAACACTGACGTCAACAAAGATTTTTATATACTTCATAACTCCTAAAGGTTATATGGGCCTATCACAAGAATTGTGGGGTGCAGAGCATTCACGAGGTGACCCAAATATTCAAACTGGCCATTTGACCTGGACCTTCATCTTGGATTAAAAAATTGTTAGCGTTCAAAATATGTACCCCACATCCAGCTTTCGATATATAGTCTGTTTGTTCAGATCGGGTCATAACTTTTTGAGTTATTGGCAAAAAACAATAAATTTGGACAAGCACCAAACTCCATTATCATTGGGTCACAGTGACCCAAAAAGTAGGTCACCAAGTACAGTTTTATATATTATGTAATCAAGTGCAATTTTGATCTGGTGGCTCAATTGTCTTTGCCATTGATGTCCAACCTACACCCTGCCATTACAAAATCACCTTTTCAACTTAACAAGCATGGTAACCTAACAAAAATAGGTCAAGGTCACTGATATTATATAACATTCTACCTTTGGCCATGGTCTATATATCATATAAATTTGGCAAGTCTAATCCAATTACTTTTCCAAACGTGGAATTTTACATCTTAAAACACATTTTGGCTCGTAATTTCCGTCAAATTATAGGTGGCGCCACTAGTATCAATAGCAACTTAGACTTTGACCTCCCCCACAATCCCACCAAATTTGGTGAAGATCCGCCAAAAATTAAAGATCCTAGAGTGTTCACATGATTTTCACATTTTGACCTCTATATTACATAATCATGTAGTTGGCAGCACCAATGTCGAAAGGGGCCTAGATTTTCATACACCCTACAAGTCCTGAAAGTTATATTGGGCCACCTTGGAAACTGTGGACGGTATCACGCTAACAAGCAAAAGTTTACAGATGTCTCTAGTATGTTACACTTCTGTACTAACAATGATCATGAAGTAAGTGTATGAGGTAATTAACTATAGTCACCTCTACACCCAAGAGATGAAATAGGAGGAGCAAACAATGAATGATGGTTTCTGACTGTAGACAGACCATAGAGAAAAGTCTAGGTGGGTTTAAGTTAAATTTACGGTATACTAACTATCGCCCTACCACCACTTCTATGTTCGCCCTACCCAAATCTATAGATTAATATAATCTATTAGTGTCTTGGAATGAGTATTTTATTTTGTCAGTATTGTTCCATATATATGGAAACAGTTCAACAGGGTTTTATATAGGTTTTTGGTGTCATAGGTTTTGTGGCATAGTTTTTTCATTGGTATTCTTATTCTCCTTCAAATTCACTTATTTGTGAAGTGTTTCTGCCAATGCGTAAAACCTGTCCAATGACCACACCATAGGTTAGTTTCTCTGGAATGTTTCCAGTCATATCAGGATATGAAACTATGTCAAATTTGAATTGTTCTCGTTTGTCAAAAATCTTTGTCACATACTGTTTGATGTAAATCCCTATTTCACGATCAAGGAAAGTTGCCTTATTGTCACTCTCCTTTTCTTTATTCAAAATGAGTTCTTATGTGTAAATTTCCTTCCAGTGTTTCTTGATCTTATCCTTGTTGTTAAGAGTAGAAAGATCAATGATGAATCTAATATGTGACGAGAATCTTCTTGCGGCGGTGTAGTTTGTTTTTGCCAATTCTTCCATCCATTTGGATTCGTAATAATGTAGATATAAATTGGTAATATAAGGAGCTGGATCAGTTCCCACAGGTATTCCAACTATTTGTTGAAATACTTTATTACCAAAGCTAAAGTATGCATTGTCGTTAATATACTTTATCAAATCAGAACATTCTTCTTTGGTGTAACATTGTCATTTATCCTTTCCTTTGTCAAATCTTGCATCAGTGTTGGAAACTTTTATGTACTGACACGTTCCTCCTTTGAATGCCTTGTCCAACACTGAAATGAACACTTCCTTCAAGTCTGTTAAGTCAATATTTGTATACAATGTTGAAAAATCAAAGGTTTGGATACATTTGGCACCTTCCTTCTTGTTGATCTTATCTATGTCTTGTAAGATATCTGTGGTACTTGCAGTAAACAACGCACGGACGGACAGACATGAGCGGTCGCATAAGCTCTGCGACCTTTGGTCAGAAGAGCTAATTTGTCGGAAAAAAAAAAAAACAAAAAACAAAACAAAACAAAAAAACCCAAATAAAATGTGTGTGTGTGTCTTGTCACTGTATAAAGAATTCCTTTTTTTTTTTTTTTTTTCCCCGACAAATTGGTGAAACTTGTCAAATTATATCACCCCAACTTCTCAAAGTCTTTGCCCTTTGCCTTCATTTTGTGTTTTCACATTCCCACAACCATGACCTTTTTCAGAACAAATGGGACATTCAACAAAACGAAATTCACTTCATCTGCCCAAGGACACCACCTGGTGACTTTCGGAGTTACCTCATGGTAATACACAGCTAATCAATGCAAGTTCTTGGTGAAAGCAGTGCATCGTCCTCTTACTTCTCAACCGTGGCACAAAAAAGGAACATGCAACTTGAACCCTCTTTGTGGCTTCACACATTTAAATGGTTAAATATATGCATGTGTGGATACTCAATACATACTGAACCTTAGCAACTAACACTTACTGTCATCTCTCCACCGAAGCATTCCGATGCTATCTGAGCTGGATCAAAAGGCTTGACCTCGGCATCATTAAACAGGTACCTAAGGAAAAGTAAATGAATGAATGCAGATCTCATCATCATGAATTATACCAGATCTATTTCAAGTCTTTTCATGTCTGATACAAAGAGATTAAAAGTAACAAAAACATGGACAAAAGTTAAATATAAATACATACAAAAATTTTTTTTTAAATAAATACATACAAGGACTGCTCACTTCTCTCAATGTTTTACATTTTCATTCCATATGAAACAACATCAAACAACATCATGAAATGTTAATAAATCAACACAATTAACACCTAACAAATCATTGATGTCCCAGTCTATCTAGCACTAACACTAATTTACTGGGCAGGCTTGGGCAGCTTCGAACAACCAAAGGTTGTTCTGGTACCAGAAAAGTAACAGCAACAGCATTAACTTGTAAACTGGAAGAAGCAGACAACTACAGGTCATCCTACACGGGTCAATATTTTAGCAGACCCACCCCATGAAAGATAGCCCGGCTTGAACGATCATGTTCCTTTACTTTGTACCTCCACTTAACGAGATATTGGTTACCAGACAAGTTGATCTTGAATTGGAACTTATGGAACGTAGTGAACCATGGTGTACATAATCAGCTGAATTCTATGCAAGAGACCACAGTACTGACCACATGTCCTGTCCATTGTCATTCTTGTTCATTCTATCCCTGATGAAGCTGTAGTAATGTCCCCCATCAGCTGTTCCAGTATGCACTGTGACCCCCGTCAATTCATATTCAAATCCCTCCTCCTCATTGTCCGACTCGTCATCCGTGTCACTTTCTTTCTCCCCATCGTCAACTGGAAGACATCATGAATAAATGTAAACTACACAACTCAATTGATCCACATTAAAAGTATTGCAGCACATATAAATATCTTTTAATTTACTTGGCTTGTCAACATTTGCATCTACCATTCAAAGCTGACAATATTATCAGCAAAATCCAGATTTCTCAAGACTTAATATATTTTCAGCAAAATCCAGATTTCTCAAGACTTAATATATTTTCAGCATAAGAACCACCATACATATCAGCACTCAAAATGTAAAGCAAAACTCAAACTAAATTTTCTGTTTTATTTTCTTTCTTCTTTTTTTTTTTTCGTGTCTCACAATCTTGGTCGATGGTAGACAGCTGCCCTACCATACCCCAACCCACTAATCATTGTAACCTATACTGAAAACATCTAAGAATCAGAATTTTGAGCTCCAAGTTTCTTTCATGAACCACCAATCGAGACTCCCAATGACAGCTGTATTCACAGCTATACTGGACAAGCTGAAACCTTAGCTGAACAAGCTTAATTTATTAGAAGACTAGCATTTATTAAATGCCTTTATTAGAGGGAACTTTCACCTTTCAACTTATCAGACTGTATGAGGTTCTTCTCCATATACCCGGACATATCCAGTCTTAGAGGGAAAGAGAAATGAGTGTTGACTTTCTCTTTCATCATAGTCACCATGTTGAAAGTATACCGTAGTGTGTTGAAGCACAGAATCTTGGGTAATTTCCTAAAGCAAGCCCTGAAACACAAACAGAGAAGTGACCCATGATATTTTGATATGAAGATGTTACAGTTTAGCTCATTTTTATCACTTGATAAGATTTTCAAGTTCAGTGCCACTTAGACCTTTAAATTATCCCATATTCCACATCAATACTTTGGGTCTTGAAATCAATCTCTATTCAGGATTCAGGATTTCTTTTATTATGACTATATAAACAAAAATACTCCAGTAGATACAGCATGTGACAAATAAACAGAGGTAAGTAATTGAAACATGTACATAAAAATCCACCATAACTTGGTCACGGAGACACACATTAAGATCTTTGTTAGATTGCTATCATGTGTGCCACCCATACATGCAAGCAAAGAATATAAAGTGAGTGATAAGGTCACGTCGGTACTATTAACCATCAATACTTCATGGCTTAATTCAACCCGTAAAAACATGCAATACTTGGGGCTCAAAAATGATCTACAGGATGGAAGATTAAAAAATCCCCTGCCCCCCAAAATCAATACTTTTGACTTAAAGTCTAACCCCTATCGGTAATCAACAATGTGAGGTTTTTACCCTCCTCATATCATCAGTCAATACATTAGGGTTTAAAATCAATCTCAACTATCCATAATATAAGGCTTAAAACCTACCTCTCTATCAATCAACACTTTTGGGGCTCTTGACCTAGTTATAACACCATTCATCACTTTGGGGTTTAAAATCAATCCCCAGTTTCAATGCTTAAGGGCTTTACCTACCTCTATTACCAAGCAATACTTTTGCAGGCCACTCGTCACAATGGACAAGTCGTGGCAGTTTTCATCTTCAATGACAAACACTACTTTCTTGTCAATAGCATGTCATTTAAATTCTGGTGACTTAAATTCAATCAGTTTGCCCCACATTGTAACAATTTCCCATCACTTTCTATTTTATGTAGCCTCATTTTCAATCCTATCACAAACATCCCACTATATTTTTCCCTACACATCGAACTATTTTCTAAATTATATTTCTGAAAATGGCAATTTGGAATCTAACAGCCTATTGTGATTCAAAACTGGCAAGTTAATCCTAATCATTTGTTACAAGTCAGTCAACAACGTTCCTGGGTGTGCTCCTTGGAATAATGTTCACCAGCAGCATATTGTTTTGGAAGGTATCCTTCAGTACTTTTACACAAAATATTCTGGGAAAGTGCAACTTGAAAGGAAAACAACAAATACAAAATCACCAGTTCCCAACAAAGTATTAATAAGTCTTTACCTCTTTTCAGCTCGGACTTTCTTCTGGCACTTAGAGCAGGTATACATGTTGTCGCCTTCCAACATGTCCTTCACAGTCACTTCATCCAGGGATTCCTGAGGGCACATCAGAAAACGTAGAATTATAATAGGATAGGGGTACGTACCTGCTGTAGGCTGCTAGCAAAATCACATCTATATTCATTTTAGAAATTCTGTTAAACATAGCTATTATCTGTTACTGTGATGTTGGTCCTCTGCATCCTAGTAGTTTGTATTGCCACAGGAATGTGATGGAGTTGTACTTGCACATGGAACATTATGGATACTCTTTAAATACAAACGGTAACAAGATGTTCTTAAACTCATGTTTCACCAGTACATGTGTGCACGATTAATGCAAATACGCCTCAGTACTGGTACACAAATGCCTGTAGGATCCAGTACTTACATAGAGATTCTTCATATCAGCCACCTGGCATCTAACTGTGTAGAATTCTTCTTTGGTACGACTCACATGAGGACAGTCCTGTAGAAAATGAAGCTCTTTTTATAAACCACTCTATGCATATAAGGATGATCAATGAAACAAGACAATACTTCTGCATACACTCACTGAAGTAATTACCACAGTTTTTTTTTTTTTCAATCTGTCGTTATTACATTCTGTAACAGATTAAACAGTTTAATTTACCTAACTGCAAAGAAAATACCAAACCAGATCTTTAAAAATTAAGCAAAAATGTACATAATGCATCTCCAAATTTGCCTTTTAGGAATGCCAATACAAAGTCATGGCCAAGAGCTTTTCATGTGATAATTTCAGACCACAGCTCCATTCTGAAAAGAACAAACAATGCCCATATTTTGGGTAAAAGTTGACATTTGACTTTTGACATACCACACTTCTAACAGATTTAAAACATCAAGAGCACATTGTTTATAGCTCTGTCTACCTCTCCTACTGAATTAACCCTTTTCCCCCTTGGATTGTGCAAAACCAGCTGGTGGTCAAATGTTGTCTGCTTCAGCGTTTTTGACTAATTTCAACAACAATGAAGACCAATTGGAATGAGAATCTTATACGAACGAGCTCTTTATTGTCTTGGCAGGTTTCAAAGTGTAGCTGAAATAAACTTGTACTTTTCTTGCTATACTCACCAAAGACACAACATTGTTGGTTATCATGCCTCCAAACAACTTCTTCACAAGTTTTTTCTACAAAATTAAAATTAGATTCAGTTCAATTGAGTTGCAAAATTGTTAAACCTTTGCACTCGGACCATGAAGGCATCTGTAGGGCTCTCTAATTCTGACATATACATCAGTCTATCCTTTGGTGGTTCAACCCTTGTGAGTAATATATA
The DNA here is from genome assembly GCA_964020975.1 of Hermodice carunculata. Taxonomy (NCBI): domain Eukaryota; kingdom Metazoa; phylum Annelida; class Polychaeta; order Eunicida; family Amphinomidae; genus Hermodice; species Hermodice carunculata. The sequence goes on from CAXHWN010002588.1 coordinate 2,364,566, forward strand.
TACAGGTCTTTTTATTTATTGTTCAGAATTCATGACAATTATGTACTAAACTTGTAACAGGTTCCAACAAAAACACTGCTTAAAACTCCTGTGGCATGACTTTCAATGTAAAAACAAAGGGTTCAATAGTTTATTTCACAAATGTTTCAGCTGTTGGATTGTATTAAATAATTTGTCAGCAGGGTGTCATTGTAACGGTCAAATATTGCACCATACAGTGGCATACAAAGAAATAATCATTTCATAGGTCCTAGTTAGATAATGGTTTACTGGTTTCAATCATGCTGATGGAACATGTACGTTTACAAAGGCAAAATATAGCAAGTAGATGACATGACCATAAATATAACAGATTAAAAACAGTTCATCATAAAAAGTACTGAATACTTAAAGGTAAGCACACATTGAATTTGTCCAAATATAAAACATAGTAACAGCCAATGTTGGGATCCATACACAAACACGTTGAATGTTGATATTTTGACGACATTTTGTTGAATGCCAAGGCATGAAATTCACACTTTATCAGTTTCATATGGCAGAATATAGAAGTACAAGCATTCAAATTTTCATCATCAAATCAACAGTTTTGGTAAATCATCACTGCACCATGTAATCAGGCACATACCAGCTCTGGAGACATCTCCTCCAGTTTACTGATGAGATCAGTGAAGAACTCTGTCATGTCTTTCTGCTCGCCTGTGTTGAGAGGCTGTTTGTCCATGGTGTACACCTTGCAGAAGCTGCGGGGATTGTATGCCTTTCTCTCACTCTCCTACAAAGATGGTAAGATTCATTAAAATCTCACTTTACCTTGATGTTGGAGACTAATATGCATCACACATCTTCACTTCATACAAAGTCACTTAACCAACTGCCAAGTTGTCAGTGAATTTATTCTGCAACCACACAAGAATGAATTTTTAGCCCTTTTTTTCGGAGAACAATACTACAAACTAACATCCTTTTGCTGCAATCTCGCTTTACTCATTTATGCCACAAACCATGAAACTTTATGCACTAAAATTATTTTTTTCACACAAAAAGAAAATGAGTCCAAAATACTACAGAATTTTGTCCATACAATTTTGGAAGAGGAGAGTTGCACATTATGCCATCCACCTCACCAACCTACACAAAAGAGTATCAACTTACCAGCAGATATGCAAACATTTTCTGCAGCTCCATTAAAGTGCCCTCATGTTTACTCTCATTTGTACACTGTAAATACAAAATCAATGACCTAAACACCTAATGCAGCTTTGAAAACTGTCCACTTCTGTCATGCAGCATGTACTTTGAAAATAAAACCCACATACGTGAGTGCATAGCACACTTGTTAACATCCTGTGGTGAGAAACACAGCAATTTTTTTTTAATAGGGGGATTTAAAATTCAACAAACATACAGCAGAAACAAATGGACGTCTATGATGAAAGTTGTCCAAAATCAGCCAAATTTATACTGACAAGTTCAAAATACAACCAAAAAACAAAAAAACAAAACAAAAACAAAAAACAAAAAAAACAAAAAAACAAGAGGCCCATGGGCTTAATGTTCTGCTCACCACCATCACCAAAATATCATTTTCTGAAATGTGTTCAATCCACGACCTTGGAAAATCAATCAAGGGTTAGCTATATTATGCAATATCGAACTTCCACATGATACACATTTGGGGTACATTTGGCATCACTCTCTTATTCTTCATCAAGATAAAGAATTAAAGCTTCAATAAATTTATAAGATAACTTTTAACGTCAATTTTTCTCAAGATATGGAATTTGTATCTTTCAAGACATTTTAACTCCTAAGTTCCATCAAATTATATGTGGCCCTACTAGTATCATAAGCAATCGAGATTTTAACCTCTTCTACAATCCCACTAAAATTTCATGAAGATTCATAAAAAATTACGGATGCTGAAACGGTCACAAGAATTTCATATTTTGACCCCTTTATTACATAATGCTATAGGTGGCACCACCAACATACACGTCAACATAGATTTCCATACACTTGACAGGTCACAAAAGTTATATGGGCCTAACTTAAGAACTGTGGGGTGCAGAGCATTCACAAGATGATCTTTATCTTCCAACTGGCCATTCGACCTTGACCTTGAACTTGACTTAAAAAAACTTACTCTTCAAAATGTGCACCCCACATCCAGCTTTCCATATATGGTCTATCAGTTACGTAATATTACCTCTCGACCACCATTGCTGTGTCTGGCCAATACCCGACACAATTGAGCTGGGTTACTCAATCGATTGTTTCCAAAAACCTGACAGTCCTGGTGGCGCCATCTTTCGGTCCCTATGGGTCCAGTGATGATTCGAAGTGGGCATGCTCCCTTGTACTTCCTTCCTTCTCAGGCACCATTTTTGGCGTGGTCTTTCGAGTTGGGAGCTCCGTAACTTTTGTTCACTACATGTACCACTTTTCTACTGCTACTTGCACCTACCCTTCTGCAGAAAATCCTTTCTAAGTGGTCCTGGACTGTACACAGACAAGGATAGCTTATATTTGATCCACAGATACATGTCGCAGCATGGAAGTGGAGCAGCTTGTTTTGGCTTGAAACTGAGATTTTAAGATGGTGTATGGCCGATCAGATGGCAGACAAATGGAGGACGGTGCCCACCAGGCAATAGGGAAGGGCAGTTTCTTAAGTTTCCAGAAACCTCCACTGCACGGCGCGAGTCACCGCTTTCATCCGGGTACTCGCCTGCGGGTGAACATTGGTCGGCGGATTTGCAAACACTGTGATAACATTGTACGTATCGGCAATCAAAGTGCCAAAAATGTTCCTTTTCACGTAATATCTGCTATTACATTTTTCACACACGAGAGATAAGATTGTATTATAGCAGAGCATGAATGCATTTGTTCTTATGTTGTGTTAAAAAAGTGAAAAATCCATTTGAACCGCAGTGACCGGGAACCGCATTCTGCTTGTTTCATTCCTGCGTACCGCCACTCGACTATGTGAATGGTCGAAAGAAATGCAATAATCAAGAGTATTCTTCGACAGTTATTAAAATAATGCAATGATCACATATAACAAATTATCGACATAGCACATAATATGGACTCAACAGCATGAGGATTTCGTAAGACTCCTGTTGCAAGGATTTAATGTGACCCGGTTCATCGCGCGCGATAATGGAGGATCGAGTAGGATAAAACAACATTGGTCATCGCGTTTTAAGATTAAAAAGTCGATTGTATTTTATTGGCCGGGTGTGTTGTCATTGTGTCAAAAATAAAGACAAGTAGACAACCTCATCAGAATGTTATTGTAGATGAATTCCCAAGTTTTACAGTGTTACTGTATGTGTGTGTGGGGGGGGGGGGTCGGCAGGTAGCGTTAAAAGTTAAATTGAAATTCAAATCAAATGTGATTAACTCCACAACAATGTGTATTGCGTTGATTCCTTGATTGCATTACTTTCTACAAAAAGTATTTATTAATGACAACATTATCATGATTATGAGTTACACTTGGTTATTTCATTCGCCAAGAAAAACGCTCAGTTTCCACCATGCGTTAACACATCATAGTATACGACGCTACTCAGGTTGACCCGCTATTGAATACCCGGATGAAAGCTGTCCGCAGCGCCACATGGCGGTCAATGAGAGAACGCAGAGTTATTGCTCTACCATATTGCTGCTTGGCAGCGAGCTGTAAGTGTCAATCCCATGACCACTTCTAATTCTCTTTTGTTGGGAAAAGGTCAGAAGCATGATTCATGGAACCACTTCATGGCAGCCTGGGACGAACATAACCAAGGTTTGGACGATAGTGACCGAACAGAGTCTGTGTTCACCCCATTCATGCAGCCAGTTGCCGCACACCTTCACCAAATCGCCATTCACATTCACAAGTACCTGGACAGATGGCTGATCTGGGCTTGAGGCACCTATATTCGCACATCACACACAAGACCATTCTGGAGCTTTTGCAATCACTTAAGCTTGATTGTGAATCTCTCAACGTCCAGCCTAACGCCAGACCAAATCTTTGTCTTTCTTGGCATCCAGTTCGACCTGGTCACCTACATCTGTCCCCCTTTGGAAGACAGATAGGACAGACTCCAGCTGATGCTCAAGCTGTTCCTGACTCCCAAGGTTTGCTTGGCCATGCAACGGCAAGTCCTGTTAGGCTCTCTGCCCTCAATGGACTCCCAGGTCCCCCAGGGTCGCCCTCACCATTGTCCAAGCAGTCTACGTCCTCCCATCACATAAACTGCTTGGAACTGGAGGCAATACACCTAGCACTCCTCCACTTCCAGGACCTAGTGGAGCACAAACACATCTTCGTTATGTGCCTCAACAGAACTGCGATTGCCTACCTCAACCGGAAGGGGGGATTATGCTCCCAGAAGCTGACAGAGCTGGCCGGATGCATCATACGACGTCTGCAGGTACATGAGGCATGTAATAAGACTACAGAATGTTCTGGCCAACCAACTCTTGAGAAGATATCAGCCAGTAGGGATGGAGTGGTCGCTTCACCCACAGGTTGTTCAGGCCAGCTGGGGTATCCCATTCATGGATCTATTCGCAACAAGCCAAACACAAAATCCCCCGTTTACATGTCGCCTGTCCAGGATCCCCAGGTACTAGCTTGTACGCTCTAGCCATGGACTGGAGCAACCTTTGGGCTTACCCTTTTCTGGATCTTTCCAAGGGTTCTGCAGAAGGCACTGTCCCACTGCTGCAATTTGATCCTGGTTGCCCCCTGGCAACCAAGGACAGATTGCTCTCTGGACCTCCTGGAATTAAGTGTTGCACCTCCACTACATTTACCAGCATGGCAGAAACTTCTTGTGCAACTGCAGATGAGCATGTTCCATAGGAATCATCATGTGCTCCACCCATACGCTTGGCAGTTGTCGCACAGCACTTCCATAACAGAGGTTTCTCGGAATTGGTCTCAGACACAATTGCCAGAGGGGAGCTTCAATCCTCCTCTCTAACAGTTTACTTGGCTTGTTAGAAAGCGTTTTCAGATTGCTGCGTATCCTTCTACACCGACAGACCGGCGGACAGGCAGGTCCTACCATGGAGGGACCTCCTGCTGGTCTAAGTCATGTTGTAGAAGTGGCCCTTTCAGTGTCTATAGGACCCCCGACGGATGGACCTCAAGTTCTGGACATACCTGGAAAACTTGTTTTCTGTTGACACTCACTTTGGGGGCTAGAAGAAGCAAGATCCACTCTCTAGCACACGACAGAATCCAACGGTCACCTGACCATTCCCAGGTGACCTTAACCCTTTCCCCCTAGAATTACGACTGAGTCAACAGCTTTCCTTGGCATGGGTTGGGCACTTAGTACTCAACCCATGCCAAGGAAAGCTGTTGACCTGGGGCATGTGATCTTGATAAGTCTCATGTACATTTCTTAGTCCAATTGTTTTTCATAACTGTTCAAATTAGTTGATAACACTGAAGCAGACCACATTTGACCACCAGCCAGTTTTGGCCGGTTTAAGGGGGAAAGGGTTAAGACCTCACTTGGGCTCCCTTGCAAAGAACCAAGTGGCTCAAAATCCATCTTTGGCCTTTACCGGTTTCAACCTTCGTGCTATGGATATGGCTCTTCCCAGAGAGGAAAGAGCCCTGTGTCCAGTGAGAGCACTGCGCTGGTGTCTCTCACCCATGGACGGTTCGACGGGTTGGAGGTCCACCCCCTTTTTACCCCTTGGTAACCCTCGGAAGGAGCACATTTGCTGAAACACAATCTCATCATGGATCAAGCAAACCATCCTGAACGCCTACGAGAATGCTTTGCATAGGCCTGCAGCCTTAAAGCAAGTCTCGGCTAAAGCTCACTAGGTGCCAGCCTTTTATTCCTCCAGGCGCACCTGAAGGAATGTCATTGTTGTCGATATCCTGGCCATGTGCGGTTCCATGCTAGTTGGTAAGGAGGGTTTCCAAGGCTTCAGTCAGGATCTGCAGTTGGCGGCCTCAAGTCCACACACCTCTTACATTTTCCCTTCAGATGTTGACCCTCACTCAGGCCTCATGGTTCTCCCCCCCTGTCCTGGCAGTCTAATATGGTCAGTATTCCTGTAACATTACACCCTCCTCCAATGCGTTTGTATATCGACAATGGTGTTCGAGAGATAACATGTCACTAAAAAGTGAAATTTTTAGTAAGTTCAGTGTCATAAGTATACTTACCTCTCTCGATCATCAGAGAAGTTAACCCGACCACCCCGTTTGCTTCATGTAGGTGATGTCAACTGACCAATCATTGGGGAGGAAGGAAGTACAAGCGAGCATGCGCCCCCCGGAGTCACCACTAGATCCATTGGGACTGAGAGATGGCACCCCCAGGACTGCCAGGTTTTTGGAAACAATCAAGTGAGTAACCCAACTCAATTGTGTCAGGCGTATTGGCCAGACAGGGAGGTCTTGGCAATGGTGATCACAAGGTAAGTAAACTTACTAATACCAAAATTACTAAAAATTTCATGTTTGTTAAGATCGGGTAATAACTTCGAGCTATTGAAGAAAAGCAATAAACTTCGACAAGCACCAAACTTTATAATTATTGGGTCACAGTGACCCCAAAAGTAGGTCACCAAGTACAGTTTTATGTATAATGTAATAAAGTGCAATTTTGATCTGGAAGCTCAGTTCTTTTTGCCATTGATGACCAAGCTACACCCTGCCATTACAAAATCACCTCTTTTAACTTGACAGGCCGGGTGACCTCACAAAAATAGGTCAAGGTCACTGATATTACATTACATTCTAGCATTGCACATGGTCTATATATCCTATAAATTTGGCAAATCTAATGCAATTACTCTTCATGATATGCAATTTAGTATCTTAAAACACATTTTGGCTCATAATTTCCATCAAATCATATGTGGCACTGCTAATATCATAAGCATATTAAACTTTGACTTCCTCCACAATTCCACTAAATTTCATAAAGATCTTTCAAACATTAAGGATACTAGCGCACAGTCACAAGATTTTCATATTTTGACCCTCATGGAACTAAGTTAAATAGTAAAGGGATTATAGCCCAGACAGAACTTTACAAGGAAATCTCAAAATGACCCATATACATGTACTTGACCTAGTGACCTGCTTTTGGTACATAACACAACCTTATGTCAAGATGCACCTGTGTGTAAAGTTTCATTAGTCTTACTTGAAGGGAACCAATTTACAGTCGGGTTATGAAGTGTAATGTAGTTTTGTATGATTGTATCACCATGACCCTGATACTTGACCTAGTGACCTTGTTTTACTTCATGATACACCTTTAGATCAAGACGTGTGTGTGAAGTTTCATGAGATTAAGTAACATAGTGAAGGAATTATAGCCTGGACACAATTTTACGAGGACATGTCACCTGTGACTCAAATACTTGACCTAGTGACCTACTTTTGGTACATGACACACCCTTATGTCCAGATGCACCTGGGTGTAAGGTTTCATAATCTTACTTGAAGGACAAACAACTTATAGCCCGGACAGGAATAGCAGACAGACGGGCCAACGGATGGAAAAAGCGATTACGCAATGCCCCTTCTACGGTAGGAGTGGGGCATAAAAACAAAAAAGTAGATAACACTTGACAGGTATGATAAAGTGTCAAATTTACACTCATTTTGGCTGACAAGATTTTCTTGCCTTCCTGTTTATTCAGCAGTGTACATTGACAATATTTTTCAACTGAGTTCCTCTTTGAAATAATCCACCTTAAGAGGCAACTGTTCAAATCACTTAGATGATAACTGAAAGGGTTGTTTATTCAAAAATGGAGCCTCTACATTACAATGAAGTCTAACAGCTCTTGAAATACCCATTAAGACTGTCAGAGCATAAATTATCTGTAACAGTGTAGAATAATCCCAGCCTTTATCAAGCAAGTATCTATGTGTATTAATTTTAATCATACTTTGGCTGGGGCGTGTGGGATCTCAAAGTCATATTCTACTTTGCCTCTCCCATCCCCCATCCATACATCTAGCTTGTTCAACTTAAAAGTCTGCATATATTTTATACAAAAATAATGTATGGGGTTCCCTCTCAAATCTGTCAGCAAACTTTCGAGGAAAGAGGCTGAACAGTTTCACCTGAACACTTTGTGGAATAAAAAATGACACAAAAAGTTGTAACATCATACTGGCAACCAAACATCTGGAATATTGTCATCTGCAATCCAGTGTGAATGTATTAATTTATAAGACCACATTTACAGTTTTTTCCTTTCTTTTCTTTCCATAAATGAACTTCACTCAAATAATCAAACCATTATTTTATCAAATTTTAATAGAAATTGTGCCAGAAATTATTCACTTTTTTTAAAGCATTAGCATCAAACACTGAAAATTTCAATAAACACATCCCAAATTTCTGATTTCCAGTACACTTACACACAGCAATATATTATATATAGTTCTCACATACATTTACCTTAGCCTCCAGCACAGATTTCCGTGCTTGTGGGATCATGTACAGATGCTGCATACACGTGGCCATGTAGCACGTAGCACCAAGGTTGGTCAAACCGACGTACCCACATCTAGATCGACCATCTTCATGTGGCCAGTTGTCCCATGAGTAGGGAGCGTGGACCTCTGTGAACAGGAATAGAAATCATTTTTGTCCAGCCAATAAGCATATGCAGCACATACAAAGACAGCAGCTGCGTAATCATTTGCTAACATATTATTTGATGTAATATTTGGAGCATGTCCTGAGATTTTTTTTTTTTAACAAGTGGGACCACATTGCTTTCCTGTTATCAAGACAAGACGAACGTACCCCACAAACCTTACCATGCTTTCCCACTATATCCTTCAACTGCAGATCAGTTCATTCCACTAAAAAAAATATTGAAAGTTTCATTTTTATTTTCAACTTCATAATTAGGGCCCATCCCATTATTACATGTGCCTTTCTAGTGTAGCTTTACCCTGTGCAAGAAAATCTACCAGTCAATAACTGTCTTTACCGTGCCACTTTTTACCTTGTCAACAGACTGACTGATCTCTCCAGGGCTTAGTGTGGTCACAGTGACCCAGTATCATTGCAAAATCATCTACAGTGGTCTCCCTCTTGTGAGGCCACCCCAAATGCACCAGAAATCTGGACTTACAAGAGGTGTGACCTCTCATGAGGGGAGAAAATATAATGCAAAGGCTACCCTTGCTGCATCGAGAAGTGGCCTCTCAAGAGGGGGACCACTGTATGCCTCATGAGATACTTTTGTGCATAGTACAGCATTACCTGCTGTATGTAGCCATTTATGCGAAGGTCACCTCCTCTTTGTGGCCGTACTTGCTGCAACAAGAGTCACTTTTGTTAATTTACTTGTGGTGACGTCACCAGACGTATGTAGCTATATTTTGTGTGGAGAATGAGTAGCCACATAGGACCAGGTACCACTGAAAATCAATGGCCATATTTTTCAAATATCACCGTACCAAAATGACTCTCACACATGCACATATTTGAACAGCATACACTAATACATATGTGATGATGCATGTTACGGAGAGCATCTCCCATGATAGATCGTATCATCTTCCTACGATCACTCTTGGAGATATTATATTTCTTAAATTACATAGCCACTTTTTAAGAGCACCTACAATACAAGACCAGGACTTACTGGCAGAAGGGGTCGTCTTAAATAGCAGGAGCCCCTGTACCCTGATACATGTGTTATGCCTTGCTGCAATAAAGTGACAACAAATGTTGCCTGTGGTACTCACCTTTGCTGTGTTGCGTCATGATCTTCTCGTGCAGCAGTGCATAGTTCTCCACACTACCCCTCACCATTTCCACCATCAGGTCATAGGCAGCTGACCGGGACTGCTGGGATTTGCACTTTGGCAGGTAGCGGTGGCTGGGAGAGGCCAAGGCAAAGAGCAACCAGAACACCTCCAGCAGGAAAGACTACCAATAAAACAGTTAAAAACACTTGAATTTCTTCCTCACTTCACTTTTCATCTAACCTGATTTTTTCTCTGAACTTTACTCAAATACAAACATTATATATAATTGCAAATTCACATACAGTGTTCCAACTTGTCAGGCCACCCCAATTCCCAACTGCACCTGAAATGTGGCCTTGTAACAGGGTGGCCTCTCTTAGGGGGTGGGGCAAATAAATGAAATACCATACTTGCTGCATGGAGAGGTGGCCCCTGTAGAGGAGACAAACTTTCCTCTGGAGGCCTTATAAGAGAGAGCCCAATATTCTTTCTTTTATGTATATGCTTGCACTCCTACATCTGTAATCTCATTGCGCTTAAACATACCATGTACAAGAGCTATTACACGGTAATAATGATTACATTAAGTTAAATTTTTCAAAAGAGCAAGCCAATGTTCAAATAAGCACCTACGTAGACAGAATATTACAGACCTGTCCCTCAGCAGAAGTTTTAAAGGGTGGGTTATGTTTCATCACAACTGTACACAAAAGTAGAAGACCAATCAGACCATCGTCTTCTGTTGTGTTGTGTCGCCGCTCCAAGTATGATCGACTACAGATGGCATCACACAACACTTTGGCCAGGTCATTGAGATCAACAGCACTATCCTGTCAACACAAGAGGATCAGACTTTAGGTTATGGACACCAATAGCAGAGACAATTCTACGTAACTGAAATTAAAAGCACTGTCCTCGAAATACATCATATAGCTGTATTTGGTATACAATAATGTTGAGTACAAGGATATGGCACTACAGAAATATAATTTTCCAGTTGGAACTGTCACATCACAATAAACATTACTGTTTTTACTTTTTTTAAAAATTTGTTTTAAACAGCAAACTTTGATATTTCAATACTGTTGGAGAAGTACTTACCCATTATCTTAAATTTTTTTTTTCACAGGATACAATGGCAAACCATTTAAACATGGTAAAACCATTTTTAAAATACATGTAGCCATTTATGCACATGCTTCAACTGTGTGTAGCTTCTGTAAATATCATACAATACTCACTGCCTGCCAGCTTTTCACTGCATCGTCTTTTGATATGTTATCCACCAGACGACATACAAGCCAGAAATAGTCCCTGCAACCTGGTCCATATGGCTCCTTCTCCTCCTATAAGTATAAAGTTTCACTGATATCATGTGATTTCAAAAAGATAGTTTTACGATACTGAATGATTGGGACACAGATATAACATGCAATTAAACATTTATCATTTATTATCAAGAAATTAACCTCATGACACCCCCACCCCCCAAAAAAATCCCAGACAAAACAGTAATTTGGTCACAGCTTGACTTTTGTATAGATGCAACATACTCACCTCTCTTTTCAAAGACTTCATGTTTTGAGCATCTTTCATGAAGCCCAGCAGGTTGGCCAGCAGAGGCAGCAAGAATGTATAGCCAGTCTTGCCTTCAGCCGTCCTGCCCAGGCACAGACGGTAAAGACCACGACATGCCTCCTGTCGCACATATGGCTACAAAGATCAAACATACATCAAGGTAATCACAGAAATGCAGAATCTGAAATCAATCACCATAGCTCACAATATACACCTAGAAACCTCTCTCCGTTCTTTTGGCATCTCAAACTAGTATAAAAAGACTTTAAAAATTTAGAGCAAATGTCCCAAATAAAAGCATCTTTACCTTTTTTAAACAAAATTGGACACATTTGTTCATAATCTCCATCTGTCTGTTCACTTTTTTTTCACATCTCGAGGTACTTCTGATATTTTATTCTCACTTCCAAATAGGGAAATAATCCCTGCCTGCCTGTGTGTGTGTGCTTTTTTTCCCTTTCTCTTCCATAAGTGAGCAAGTGACGAAATGTCTTTAAAATTTATTGAAGGGTTACCTCTGGAGCTTCTAATGTCAATCTCTTGAGCCACTTTCCAAACATGTCACTGTTACACAGGGCTGGCTGAACATCAGTGCATGAGTGAGCCCAGGACACCAGGAATGCCATAGCATAGTGTACCACTGCATCAAAAAAATCAACTTATTAACTTCCATATAAATTGTATCCATAAGAAAGAGCCTTCACTTAACCATTATTACTTTTATTATTTTTTTTGGTAATAAGCTGCCTTCACCTGCTGAGTATTTATTGATTACTTCAATCCTAGCTGTGTGCAGACAATGTTTCCTTTCCCTGCATGTATTTAAGATCAAACTTAAAACTGAATCATAGATTATCAGACGTACGCTCTATTCCATATGTGGAAGCAGTAATCATAGCCTTTTGATTGTGTTGTGAAGTGACACAGAATCAAATGACCTTATGAAAGCCATGGTAAGTTATAGCAAAAGTCTGCCCTTGGCTTAAGTGGCAAGGGATGCCATCCTTTCAGTTTTCTTCAAACTAAATCCATATTGAAGACTGCTGTAGCCCACCTGTTAAGACTATTTATATAGCTCAAGTCTGGCATTCGGTTCAAAGGCAAGGGGGTGACACCCTTGTCAGTGTTCTTCCACATAAATGTGCATGAAATAACAAATATATTATGAAACTTAAACTAGTGACTTATTTTTGTTTCATGACAAACCTCAGGGTCAAGCCACAAGTTGATATAAAGTTTCATAACACTTAGTGCAATATTAGAAGAATCACAGCCCGGACATGAACATATTGCAGTTTTACAGAAATGTATCACCATGACCCACATACTTGATCCAGTGACCTATTAGTATTGCATGGTACATCTATATGTGGAGTTTTATGAATCTAACCCAAAGACTAACAAACTTATAAATCAGACATAAATGATCATGGATGGGACAGACGGGCGGACAATACCCTTGGGTAAGTTAAGGTATTTCATTATTTCTGTTTCACCTATTGACAAAGCTTTGGTGCAAATGCAATGAGCCAAGATATCATGGCAAGGCCATTCATCTTCAATGCAGCACTGTGACCTAAATATGTGACCCAGTGCCCTAGTTTTCACTAGGTGTCTGAGGCATCCTTAGGACAAACTGTCATTAATAATTGGTGCAGCTACAATAAAAAAACAAAGATTTGAAATTTATCATGGTACCGCCATTTTTCTTCAATGCAGCACTGTGACCTAAATGTGACCCAGTGACCTAGTTTTCAATAGGCTTCTGAGGCATCCTTAGGACCAACTGTCGTAAATAATTGATGAAGCTACATTCAACATTTTTTAGATATTGTGTTAACGCCATTTTTTTCCTTAATGTAATAGTGACGTAAATATGTGACTTAGTGACATACCTTTTGATAGGCACCTGAAGCACCTTAATGGCCTCCTGTGATAAAAATTTGGTCTCTGTAAAGTGAGTCCTTTTGGAGATATGGCGTTAACAAGGAATGGACGGACGGACGTCTCTAGAATGTTACACCTATGTACTACCTATGATCGTGAAGTGAGTGTATAAGGTAATTAACTATAGTCACCTCTACACCCAGGTGATGAAACAGTGGGAGCAAACAACGACGGACGGACACGTAGATGACGACAATACCCCTCCAGCCTAGAAGGCCGAAGGGTAAAAAACTAGATGCGAGTTTTTCTTGCAAAAAACATTATGCATCCCCCGTGCACGATATCAGTGATCAGTGTAACTTTTGCCAATGTATGTCAAGATACACCAAGAAACATGTAAATACTTGGAGCATTTTTATAAGACCTGTCCACTGGGATTACATGACAAGCACCAATGTATGATGACTTGACTTATATCTATGAATTTATATAGTTACAGTTAACCAATCAACTTTTTGAGGACAATGTGACCTTCACCTATAGCCTGAAGATCATCCACATTCATGTGAAAAAAACTCTCCAAATCCATGGATTATCTGCACTTAAACAGAAGATAAGGAGTCAATAGGGGGCAGAGGTATAATATAATTAAGGGACACCCTATAAAAATAAGAATAACCCTGTGACCTTGACCTTTGGCCTCAAGTTCGTCCATTAAAATATGATTAAAAACTTTGCAGACCCACAGATCATCTGTACCAAATTAGGAGGGAATGGGTCAATAGTGACCAGAGATACAATAAAAATAGGGATTACCCTATAAAATTAAGAATTGCCCTGTGACCTTGACCACTGGAAAGTGACCATTTGAACAAACTTGGCAGACACTGACCCAAGGTACATCCCCACCAAGTTTGAAGTGAATCTGGCTGATGGTTTTGAAGATGAAGTCGAAAAAGTGATCCACAGCAATTGCTATTCACTTACATAGTAATCAACAGGAATGTATGCAGTTTGACCTTGCAAGGTCACTCAAGTTTAAAATAAACCATACACACTGAAAGCCCATAAGTACTTTCCTATTAACAATTAACAGTAATGGGGAATGCATAATGATTACTACATCCTCCTTCTGCAGTAGAATAACAATACCACAGCCAACCAGAAATCTGCATAAGATTCCACATATGTACTCAATTTAGCACAGTATTAGGTCTATGCCTCTAACCCACCAAGTGACAGATCATTTTTTCTACTGTAGGCATCACATTTCTTACCTTCTGCACGGCCCCAGGATCCTGTGTGCCACTGGTTAGACTCACTGTCAAGACACAAGCAACATCATGTATGTGTATTCTTAACAATGTACTTGTAAGATTTATGTATTTTAGATGTAAGCTGCTAGAACATACCTTTTTTGGCCCCCCCCCCCCATTTCCTCTACATCAAATTATACAGCAAAAAACAAAACAAAAAACAAAAAAAACAACTCTGCCACCCAAGAGGTTCCTCTATCATCATGACACAATGCTTACAATGTATCTTTGCAAATCAATTTCAAGTTTTCCCTCCACAAGTATTACTTTAATGACCCCCCAAAATGATCCAGTAACTTCCTGCAGTCACAGGTCCCCTGACTACAAAGTGGGAGGGGGTGGATGGATTGAGAAAGAAGACACTTGTGTCATTGGTAGTGCACATACCACGGTAAGGCGGCATCATACAGAATGGTCATCAGGATCTTCAGCACCACGTCCACTTCAATCATGGACAGTATTGTCTGTAAACAAGTTCAACAAAACATAAATGACCATTGGGATAAACAAGCTTTACCTCTAACTTTCATGATTATTTACAATTTTTATCAGGCAAGTTTATCACATGTATCTGCAAAGCAAGTTTTAGTATTTTTTTTCAATGAATTGCAGTTTCTTACCCTTTCATTAAAATGTTGGAAGCATGTACAGACTTCTCCACATTTGATAAACTGTAGATAAACTACATGTTCTGAAGATAACTCGAGATCAGGGTGCAATGTGACTGTTATTTGATATTTCATCAAAATCTCCTACACAAAATTTAGTAAACTTTCTACAGAATATAAAACCTTCTGAAATAAGATTAACTACTTGAACTGATGGAACAAACAAGAAGATAACAGCCAATTGTTAACATTCAAGACCTGCAACAACAATGAACACATAAGACATAAGCACCCAATTGTCAACATTTGAGACCTGCAACATGATCTTATTGACTCAACTGTATAAATATGCTCACCTGGTTGAGCCTTGGTATAAGGATTCGCTCTAGATGTGGTTTAGCTCTCTTTACTTTCTTCCTGGGACTCTCATAGTTCTCAAACACTTCGTCATGTGTATCTAAATCAGCCTGGATAACTGCGAACTGACTCATCAGTCGTAGCAAATAACCTAGACAATCCTGGTTCCACTGTGAGCCAGAGAAAACAGAAACATTCAGGCTTTCTTTCGCCTTCAAGGATTTACATTACGGACAATCAAGATTTATAAAGAAAGACAAACAAACTTATAGCCCAGACATGAATGATCATGGATCATCAATGCTGCCTTGGAGATTGAATTAGCAGGTTTCTTCAGTGCACTATGCATCTGATGTCTCTAAGAAAGCTATTGACCTGGTCCATTCCTTTTTTCATTGAAAATTTAGGCACACTGATAGTTGAATGAAAGATCTTTTTACAACAAAATTAATATAGTATAGTATAGACCCATATCTTTTACATGGATTGCGAAACAGGCCAAGCCTATATTAATCACTCTCCATGGCACAGATCGTGGCGTATACTTCCTACCTACATGTTTGGTGGAGGAAACCGAAGGACTCGGAGAAAACCACCGTGCACAGTCAGAGTGGTAGGAACTCTTTCCACATGCTTCCCCGGCCGTGAATCGAACCCGGGCCGCAGAGGTGAAAGGCGAGCGTGTTGCAGCTCGGCCAACCGTGCACAAAATTAATATGAATCTGAAATCATTACATTTCATATCGCACAACTTTGTTGTGATTAACACTGAATAGGTTAAAATCATACATCCTTCTTTCTTATTTTAACTCATTCCATACTATGGTCACAGGCCTTGGTCAGTGGTTCTGGCACTGCCTGGCAAGTAATACTGGTACTTGAACAAAAGGTCTTTTGATGAAGAATTTAGATATGCAATTGTCCATCTTAAATCTAGGTAAATATATGGAAAAATCAGGGACTTGTATGGAATGAGTTAATACTTATATGCATGGGCATGAAATTAAAAGCAGTGTTGCCAACCCTCTTGGATTACCTGCACGGCAATTTTTACCAACTCTCCCTTAATTTTATCAATACTTTCCTTCTATATTCCACATTAATTTATCAATCTCCTGGAATTTTACTTTCCATCTCCCGTATTTTAAGTTTGGCTAGTTGGCAACACTGTAAAAGGGTAAAACAAGAGGACTGTGACAGTACTGTGCTCAGCAGACATGTACATATACCCTTACAATTTTTTAAGATTTGCTCCAAAAAGAACAAAGAACTTCATAAAAAATTCAAAAAACCCAATGGAGTGTGACCAATTGAACAAACTTGGTAAAGACCCACCCAAGGTACATTGCCACCATGTTAGAAGTCAATCTGGATAACGGTTTTGGAGAAAAAGTCAAAAATGTGAATATCCATTACAATGTCCATTGACTTACATAGTAATCAATAAGAAAGGTGCATTTACTGACAAGTATCCGAATTGAAAAAATCGTTAAAAATCAGGAATCCACAGCAGTGCCACCTACTCAACAACTTTGTTTGGCCCTTCCACAAGGAACATATCCACCAAGTTTCAGCTCAATCTGAGTGACGGTTCTGGAGAAGAAGTCGAAAATAGCAATAACACACAAAAAAAACCATAAAAATTAGAAAAAAATTGCATCACCACCTGGTGAACAAATTTATAACTAGGAGTCCCCAGGAGTGTTCCTGTGTGATATCAAAGTAATTGGGTAAGTGGTTTCAGAGAAGATTTTTTAAGATTTGCCCCAAAAAGAGCAAAAAAAAATCATAAAAAATCCAAAAATCACTAGACTGTGACCAATTGAACACACTTAATAGAGACCCACCCAAGGTATATTGCCACCATGTTTGAAGTGAATTTGGCTGACAGATTTTCAGAAGAAGTTGAAAATGTGAATTGTGGACATGCGACGGACGGACGACGGATGATATACCTTCCTAAAAGCTCAGCTGACTTATCAGCTGAGCTAAAAAAAAATGGCATTTTTCTATGCTCCATCACAGTCTTTTGTTCATTTTCTACAAATGTGGGTTGTTTTCTTCCCGGGGATGCAAGTTTTTGACCAGAGACAGGGAGTCTCAACTTTACCCTTGCAACATTGTAAAAATATTGCTCTGCCATTTACAGGGATGTGATTGCCCCTTGCTGAAAAACTCTGAAATAACTAAAATAGCCTAAAATTAAGGATGCCTAGTAAAGAAATGTACTATAGTCTATTTGTAACAAAAACTCTGAAATCAGCTGAATCGAGGCAGAATCACATCCCTGCATTTACTGTCACTGACCTCGTTCCAATTGTCCCCATCTTTATTCTGTAAGCTTCCAGACAGGAAAATGCTGAATAAATGCCTGAGTCCACCATGGCTTATAAACTATTGAGCAGAAGAAAAAAAAAATGAAAAGCAATTATACATCAATCTGAAAAAACAAAAGTCCTGAAATAAGTATTTGTTAACAGTTGAATTCCATGTGTACACAAACAGGTAGAAGCTATTTGTACCTTTTTGCTCCAGACTTCCTCTGGGTATTCTTGACCCTCTATGGATATTTCCGAGTCTGTGCTTGCCAGCTGAGATTCCCCTCTAGAGTGTAACTGTGAAGTAAACAACATGATCTTGTTATGCACATTGTGACTCCATTACTCTGCTGTACTGTGAACTTGTGTGCCAATGGTAAATTATTTAATGTCTGTTTCCCACTTTCAGCAGTAACTTATGTGCGTCATATCAGCCTAGCTAACTTAAGTCCTAAGACCTGTCACTCAGAGATCACTTTGAACTTAATTCTTTATTCTTCCAGCATATTCAATAATGCCAAATCAATCTCATTATTACGTATAACTGTGTGAGGATACCACTTACCCTGAATGACAATCTTTATGCAAGAACAAATGTGGTCTAACAGGGCAGGATTGATGTTAAACACCAATACATCACTACTCAACTTTCACATCATTCATACTGTACACTGTGATGCCCTATCCAACAGTAGTTTGTATCTTACCACTGAGCGTCTCCTGTGCCTGGGGGCGCGGGACAACGACTCCACGATCTGCAGTGAGTACATCAACTTATGCGGACTGTGGGGATCAAGAAGTTTGGCCCACTCCACTTTCTTTTTCTCACTCTCCTAAGACCATAAAATAAGCAACAACACTTATAAAAAACTGCTGAACTGTAATGAATTAAGACTTTCACTTACCAAAAAAAAATTATTTATACATCGTATTTGCCTATCATTTGATGATGCTATAAGCATGGTACAATTGGGTTTGAAAAGTGACATTTAAGTTGCAAAGTGGTTTGTATTATCTGGGCCAGGAGTGCCAGTTTAAACAATATCTAATCTTTTTGTTTCTGTTATTTCATGAAAAATGAAAATAAATTAAAATGAGAGAGAGAGAGAGAGAGAGAGAGAGAGAGAGAGAGAGAGAGAGAGAGAGAGAGAGAGAGAGAGAGAGAGAGAGAGAGAGAGAGAGAGAGAGAGAGAGAGAGAGAGAGAGAGAGAGAGAGAGAGAGAGAGAGAGAGAGAGAGAGAGAGAGAGAGAGAGAGAGAGATTTTTTGTTCCTTACAATGATAAATGTAACTAGTGTGCACCATTTTCCAGCCTTGATGTTAGTTATATGTTACGCTGTACCAAGTTTTCCCAAAATATGATAGACTAAATTGTAAATCCACTTTAAGAGAACAATCAACTATTTCTGCAACCAGCCACTCCAAACTCTACATATTGATGCCTGGTTTATCAGTATATTGTAGAAATGGCAACTTACAACTGCATTACATGGAAAACTGGCCCCTAGTGTGCTGTATAGATGATAAACTGTTAGATGATAAAATGTTTTTCACACTGACCTCTAGCGTGATGCTCTTGAAGCCCGCCAGCATACCTGTGTTGGTTGGTAACAGCATCAGCAGCTCCCACACTTTGCGAGACAGCACTCGAGCTTTTGTCTGTAGACTGTGTTGCTCTTGAGAGTCCTACAGAACATGGCAATCAGTAATTACACACCTAAAATACAATGGTCACATGAACTTATGAACCCCTCGGACAGGGTAAAAAATATGATGACACCTGACAACCTGGAAAATAAGTCGCTGAATGTCAAACTCATCCAAGCTGCCAATGAGAGGCTTCTACGGTACACGTTTCATAATAGTTGCTCACTTTGTTCAAACGTTACTTTCCTGAAAGGGTGAAGGATGGATGCACGCATGGAGCCATAATGACAACAGTAACCTGTTGGCCAATAAGACATTCTGTTACTATAGAGACACTTGTCATTCATTTATAATGGACCATTTATAAACATTCTAACGTGGTATTGACAGTTACTAACCATTGCAGTCTCTGCACATTGTAAGTGGCTCAACTGCTGAAGCAGTCCAAACAGATGTCCAAAGTGAGGCTCTCCCAGTAAAAGCATCATGGGTAATTTTTCTCGACTGGGTGGAGGCAGGTATGATGCTGGTGTGGTTCCATCATGTTTTCTTGGTTGTCTGCTTGCTCCCAGTGAAACAAACACCATCTGTCCGGCCAGAAATATTGCATAAGTACACATTTACAAATGAATGCATTTATAAATTTACAGGCAGCCAGAAATATTCTGTACACACTTGCGCACGCACGCAGATACAAACATTTCTGTCAGCACAAGAATTCACAGGCGGTTGATAGTCTCCCATATGTGAACATTCCTTTTTTAACTTTCCCTCAATAAAACAAAAGAATCAAAATCAAATGCTTTGTGAAGCATTTATGGGGTTCACAATAATCCCCTTTTTAAGTGTTCAGAGTAATACATGTACAACTTTTGCTCTTTGCACAGATTTTGTCAAATCCACTGGCCCTGCACATTTATGCACTGTAACTTGAGATCTGCATTACTTCACAGTTGCATGAACATAATAAAAATGGGACCTGCATTACATTTCCAGAAGCAAAAGTTGACTTACAAATAAGTGTACAATGATTGTACCGCAAACTAAATCAAACAAGGAGTCACCTGCAAGTCTTTGAACTGCATTTCTGCCAATGTCTTTTCATCAACATCAACAGTCAACTCCTGCCCCAGCGTGATCATCCTGATTGGTCCATCACCCAACATGGCACCCAGTATTGGGGTCAGCATTGCTCCACTTTGTCGTGCAGCAGCAGCGACCTGCTGTTGTTGCTGCTGTTGTTGTTGCTGCTGCTGTTGCTGCTGATGTCTGTGTTGTGTTTTCTGTACAGTTTCCCACCATCTGGTGACCTCAGCTCTCAACTCAGCAACTAGGTCTGTGGACAACATCTCAATGGTCGTCTGACAAAGCACACAACCAGAGTACAACTTACCATTTGTGTCATACCAATTCAAGTTCAGATATCAAAACTGTGATACCAATTCCTGTGTTTTCATTCATCTAGCATATGGTCCAAGGCTTGCAAATTTACATGTCCACTAGCCAGGGACAAGTCAAATTCCAATGGGGGCAAGTTAGAATTGCAAAACACTAGCCCTGGAGGCAACCACAAATTTAAGTATTTCTAATTGATATTTGCATGGATGGACAAGCCTCTTTCGACAGGGGGGGGGGGGGGGTAGTTAAATGCCAGACTTACAATCCTGGAGGACTGCTACTGAAAAACAGAACTGCAGAGGCCTGTAATACCAAACCAGTTTTCCCGAGGAAATGTTGAGTCACTTCTTGTTTTTCATTACATTACAAAACCTCTGTTGTTTGCAAGCTGCTCAGCAACACAGCATACAAAGCTGTTTACACACCGTACATTTCTGTTCAACACTGCTCATAATAAGTCCTAATGTTATCAAGAGGTCAAAACTTGTTGCTTACCTTGTCTGATGATCCCGCAGGCTGTAGTACAACACGTATAGGCACGCTGTGTTTATCCTGTAGGCTCTTCTGATGGCTGGTGATCCCATCCCCGTCTAACTGCCAATTACGTAAGTGGAATGCATAGCGCTTTCTGAAATTCTCCAGGTGATTGGTCAAAAGGATAAGACCCCTTTGGATTATCAATAAATTACACTCTGGGCTCTGAAAGACAAAAAAAGCAAAAAAAGGCAGTAATGTTTTCTCTGTATGCAGCTAGCTCAGTTGTATCTGCAAACACAGCGTTGTCACCAATATGTACAAGGAATTTGTACTCTCAAATTCTGCAACCCAAAGTCCCATATACAAATATTTGACTCAGGTTAATTATTTTTCTATATCGTGATTAAACATTCAGTAGCCCTCCTAGTTTGCTTTATATGCATCAAAAGTTATGTAGACAGAGCTTATTCATACAATTTAAACATTTTTATATTGTGAGGGAACTTTGCCATTTCATTCTGTGCACTCTGTAGCCTTTATTTATTCAGTCTTGCCTCTGTCTAAAAGTCATGACACTGCGCTTGATCAGATCAAGGACTACTCTATGTAGAGATCTAACTGGCAATTGTAAAACATGTAACACATGCATAAATTTTACAAACTTTTCTGTCATGATTGCTTTACCATCTTGTATTTGTTGAATATTACAGAATCTCTTACCTGTTCAATTTCACTAGAAGCCACAACTAAACTCTCCATGCATTTATTTACAAACTCTTCCTCTTTTTCCAGAATACCACTCCCATCTACAACATAAGCATATACATTTACAAGACCAGAAAAACAGAAATTACTTGTCTGTAGGACAAGTAACACCAAATTTTCACTTGTCCTCCTTGATAATATCACTTGTGCTAATGAAGTGTACCTAAGTTTTGGTTTAAAAAAACATGTTTTAATGGAAATCATTATGTCACAAATTGAGTTTAGTCTGTTACGCCAACAAAATTTGAAATTTGATTCTGTATTTTGCCAATAAAAAGTACTGGTCTATGGGCCGAGTGAAATTTGAAAGTCACTTGTCCTCAAAATAATTTCACTTGTCCTTGACAATAGGATCGTAGGATTTTTCCTAACATGCATTTAGCTAATGCCAATTAGCCTTCATATTACAATCAAGTTTCAATTTATTATTCTTCACCAAGGTGGACTTTTATAACTTCCTTCTAAGCTAATTATTTTCCACAAAATATGAAAAATTGGTTCAAAACTAGATGAAATAATAAAATCTGTATACACTATGTGCTCACATCAAATCTTCATATTTTCTTCACTATCCCCCCCCCCCCAAAAATCCCTTCTCTTCTTTTCAAGCAATTATACTTCTTCACTAAATGAGATGAAGTAAATGATTATGACAAAAACAATTCATGTACAACTGTTTTTAATCATTCACAAATAAGTTTCTTTTCCCCCAGTAATCCAGTTCTGTACATGTGTATTTTCACACTCATTCAGATTTTCAGAAACCAAAGTGGAATTAACTTTAACTGCAAGTCTTTTTGTATTTTACCAGATTCCATAATATGGTGATCGGGCCTTGGTCAGTGGTTTTTGCATCGTGTGTATAGTCATGCTGCAAAAATTGACTTCCTACCAGGCATGTTGGTACTGACAGAAAACCTCTTTCTGTATTGTTAAAAGAACTTTCAAAGGTTCCTGTCTTGAAAGACCACTTTATGTAAGATACTTTGCTAGTTAATTTTGATAATCAAACCTGTTGTGAAAGACCACCCTTTTTGTGGTTCCCATCTGTGGTCTTTCACAAGGACCACTGTACAATATTCCTCTTATATCTTGGTAAACTTGAAGGACTAGGGACTGGCATGGAGCGAAATGAGCAATTATACAGATGACACTGCCCCACACTTACAATTGATGTAATAGTTGTTGAGATACTGGATGGCGGTGAGGCTGACGTCTGTGTTCTGCGCTCGTAATGCTATCCCCCATAGCTGATCCATGCCAGAAATCTGTTCAAAAACAACCACAATTAAAGATTCAAATCCTGCCTCATAAGCATGAGATGAAAAACACACCTGTAGCCATTTCATTTTTTTAACGGTGGACCATTCTGGGATTTGTTTAAAGATTCTGGGATATGTCAAATAAAGTAACACGTATATTCATAACTTGACAAATCTCTAAAATGCATTAGTAGAAACATTTTAAAATCTTTGAGCAAGACTAGGCAAATAGCCGTTGAATGCCAAAACACAGGTTTGACCGGTTTTGATACTGTGTGTATCTCATCAGGAACCATTAAACTAGAAGCTGATCAGTGACGGAAAACTCCTCAGCCAGGATGGACGGAGGGACAGACAGATGGACACGTAGGTGACGACAATACCCTTGGATAGGTCAAGGTTACTTCTGTTTGACCTAATGACAAAGTTTTGGTGCAAATGCAATGAGTAAAGATATCATGGAAAGGCCATTTTTCTTCAATGCACCACTGATACCTAAATATGTGACCCAGTGACCTAGTTTTCACTAGGTGTCTGATGTATCCTTAGGACCAACTGTCATAAATAATTGGTGTAGCTACAATGAGAAAATTAAGATTTGAAGATATCAAGGTACTGCCATTTTTCTTCAATGCAGCGCTGTGACCTAAATATGTGAACCTGTGACCTAGTTTTCAAATCGCTTCTGGGGCATCCTAGATGAAAAAAAAAACCGTCATAAATAATTGATGAAGCTACACATGATCTTGTTTTACATATTGTGTTAATGCCATTTTTTTCCTGAATGTACTACTGTGACTAGTGACCTACTTTTCGATAGGCATCTGAAGCACCTCAATGGCCCCCTGTGATAAAAATTTAGTCCCTGTAAAGTGAGTATTTTTGGAGATATGGCGTTAACAAGGCATGGACGGACAGACAGACACATAGATGAGGACAATACCCCTCCGGCCTAAAGGCCGATGGCTAAAAACTGTTGATACCCAAGTTGCATGCTGTTGTAGTTACTTTACCCATGGGTTTATGTTTACGTTTCAGCAGCACTATAACGTAATAAACAGTATGTCTGTCACAATATGAATCTGGTTCTGATTGGCGGTATTGGGTCCAGAATGGGAATACCCTGGCTGGGGAACTCCCTGATTTCAACCTGGGTTGGTGTGAAATATTTATGTTGGGTTGACCGGAAGCAGCACCCTGTGGTGAAATGGCCCTTGCGCTGTGTCAGGGCCTGGAAAAGTGTTGCTGCACCGTTCCTGTACAGTGTTAATATTTGTGTACATTTTTTATGAAGATTCACATGGGTGTGTGAATCTATGCATGTTTATCATTTAAAAATCTTTCTTGCAATAATACATATAACTTGACCCCAATCTGCAATAAAAGACTGATGTCAGAGGCCTTTGTAAACCTAAACTGAAGAAACATTGAATTGAAAGAACAAAAGTAACAGACCTGGTCTTCTGAAAGTGGGTGGTCCAAAGAAGTGTTAGCGATTCTGGCCAGATGACACAACTGTGTGAATAGATTCAGTCCAATCATACTGAGGTTTTCTGGCCTCAAAGTAGGCATCTGAAAAGTTCAAAAATTTTGCACAAACATGAAAAGCATTTACCTGTGTGTTTACATATAGATGAGCAATATTAGTTGGGTCATATATGTACTTTCTTTTTCATTTCAAAATTTGTGTAATAAAGACTTTGTGCCGTAAGAAAGGCAACAAAACTGTATACAAACCTCAAAGCACAAAGACAGGTCCCAAAACTGTAACTTTCCCACGCATTAGCAATACCAATTTACACAAGCACAGAAATTACATTCTGTAAGATCAAACTGATCCGAATGAAAGGCAGACTATGAGAAATGATGATGCTTGCATACTGGGAGACCTAAAAAGAGAGCCTGGCTAACCTGTATAAACTTAGTAATTTACAAAATTGTACACAATGACAAATTTTTGCACAAGTTAAAAGATTGTTTGAATTACTAAAGTACATCTTCAATGACAGCATGGGGGGGGGGGGGGGGGGAGACCAGAACCACATAAATTGAACTATAATCTGGTAAATACTGATTAAATTTGTACACGGGCCCATAAGCTAAACACATAAAGATGCAAATATGGCACTTATAGTATGACACAGTACAAAGTATAAGCTTGCCTGGAGGTTATAGAAAAATAATCTCAAAACATTTCCAGATTCATGGTTGTTGACTCACCTTTTCAATAAAAATATACTTGAAGGTTTCCAGGCCCATGGCATGGTGGTCTTTGTTCTTGGCTTGGTTGAGGAACCAGCTGAAACAGTCATCTGAGCACTCGGGATCTGTGGCCAGGCAGTTCCATAATGCATCAACCTGCTCCAAGCTTAACCCTGCCACACATAACAAAAACCCCATCACAGATTGCTGGAAGTATGCTCCCTCTGCCTGCAGCCGCGGTGACCCAGATAGTTGACCTAGTAACCCAGTTTTGTCATGACATAGCCTTGGATCTGGACACGTACATTTGTCAAGTTTCATGAAAGTATGTCAAAGCACACAAAAAGAGTTATGATCCTGACACAAAAGTGTGATGGACACATGTAGGTATAGAACAAGTATTTTACCATATGGTCCATCAAGATCATGAGGCAAGACAGAGAAAAAAAAGATTACTCCATAGAGTAATATCTGCCTAAACTCTATTCCAATTTTGACTCTCAACACATGGTAGTCCATTGATCCCAAATTTTTTTGTAAACTTCTAAAAAAAAAATATTGCAACAGTTGCAAGTCATTTCAGCTGTACTACAACACATGTGGCCGGGACTTGACTAGTGACTTAGCGGATTTACTTTTGATCAAACTATCCCTTTTCGCACTATGTACATGATAAAATAAAGCTTAAACTTACTGAACGCATCAGGAGAGCCACCACTTGAGAAGACACATGTCAGGAATTGAAGATGGACCTGGATCTCTTCTTTGTAACTGTACCTGATACACAGAACAAAAAAAAAAAAGACTACATTTAAATTTTTGTCTCTCACCTTTCATTTTAACTTTGAGAACATGTCAGTGTCCACCAATTTTGACGTGTCATACCACATTTTTTACTGAGTGAAACTGATTGTTTTGTGATTGTCAACATAATCTACAGCCATGCTAATAAAGACAAGTACTTTATAGTTAATTTTGTACTCACAATGCATGTGGGAACTTCCTGCCTTGTTTGACAGCATTTGTATAGAAGACAAGATGGTTGAAGAAATGATGCATCATTCGTAGTTCTCTCTCTGCCCACCTGCAACACAAAACAAATACTTGTGTATATAACCCTGAAAGACCTAACACCAATATATCTCCATGCAACTTTTTCCCAATGAAAATAATTAGCAGCAAGTATCTGAAGTAGTAAATGCCATCTGCTTCCTTTGTCTCATAAAGAAAAATATGCTACAAAAAAACAACAACAACAAAAAAAAAAAGAAAAAGATTTCCTGAGTGCGTTGTCTCCAGACTGTACACAGGAAAGCTGTTTACTCAGTGCGCAGAGGATTATACTCAAAATGGACCGTTGTAAACTGCAACACAGCTACTACAGTCCATCTCTAATATTACTCTGCACATGAGCAGCAACTGGCTGAACACCCAGCCAATACACTTTTTATTTACATCAACAAATCCATATATAGACCAGAACCTGGTGCCAGATTCAACAGCAGGTCAAAGTAGGTTCTTTTTTTTTAATCGATTGCTCCCTTGTTTGGGAATCCACTTTGCTGGTGCAATCCAATCTGTCTCTGTGTTGCTGTTCCTTTCCTCACACACAATCTGGTTTGAAAAACTACTTTCGGAAATGTACTTGGAATGGTCTATCAAAGAAAGACCTGCTGTAAATTCCCAATAAGCGTTCAGCCCTTGAATGATCATAAGTAAACAGGTCAGTAACATTCTTCAATACAAAAACTTACCAATTTTCATTATACTTTCTTAAACTCTCATTTTAAAGATCCCAGGAGATAGAAATACTATCAAAATGCTACTGTCATCAGTAGGAAATTCTTTAATTTCAAGATTCAGTTCATTTTATCTGACAGAAAAATACAATTCAAATTGCACAGTTGATTTGAAAAAAAGATAAGACCATTTCAAATATAAACATACAATAAAGAACCTGTCAAATACTCACATAGTGACAGCATATGTGTCCATCCCACTTCTATACTGCTGGAATGACCCAAACAGTTTTGGCAACAGCCTCAGAGATATTAATACTGATCTGTGGATACAGAAAGAACACAAGATAAGACGAAAGAGTATGTTGAACCCAACACTCCAATACTGCTGCATGCAATGATTTTAAAAATCACGCCTAATTCTGGCAAATTTTCTTCTGATGAAATCTGAAGCACATACTAATGTACAGGCTTCAAACAGTTTTATATAAAAATTTTCTCATAGGAAAAGCTGTTTGTAAACATACCTTCACTGAAACATTTTGTTTGTGTTTGGGAGGATAACTGTGCTTTAATGTTCCTTTGGATAACAATCAATGATTCCAAATGCTACTTGACACACATACAATAGACATGGTGTTTCTACTTGCCTGTGGTTGGCTACATTCTCAATGCAGGCTTCAATAAACTTTGTGCGTATACGTCTATCTGTAGATAAGCACACCAGAGTCATCAGTGCTTTCTCTGCCTCCGCAGCCAAGCCTTCTGGTAAGAGACACTGTAACAAACATCATGGTTTGTGTCAGTCTTGATGATTCATTGACAACCCCAGCATATATCATCTATGATCTGTGGCCCACTTTTCAAATTATTTTACAATATAACAATTTTTTTTTAATATTGTTGCACATATCCTTTGACAAATCTTGTGAGCAATTAATTAGCACACTGATTCTTTTAAGGTTCTCACATTAACCGCATTCAGGATTTCATCAGCAGTATGCACTACTTTGACCACAAGCATTGACAATATCATAATACATTATGGCTATCACAATTTAGCAGCACTTTCTTAAAGCATATGTTGCATGTTCGTGATATTGCCCAAGGTGAAGGATATCTATCATGTGCACCAATAATTGCTTACAAGAACAACCACAGTGTGGAAAAAAGCCAGCAAGTCTCACCCACAGAGCCTCTGTGGACTCTCCACTTCCAATTCAGAAATGCACTAATCAGTGCTAATGATGTCATTTTAATACAAAATGCAACAAGTCAAGAAGATTGACATTCTTTTGTGCAGAAATGTGCATGTAGTGCAGCTATAATTTATTTATTTATGGTGACAGAACAAAATCAGGTGGCTCAGAACTACTGGACATAGCAATTCCTGAACCATTGAGAGTCAATCTATTCCTGTGTGGTACTGCCAATGGAAGGGTTAAGTTATACTTACTGCAGTATCTTCTTGCACCAAGTCCCACAAGAGAGTATTTCCTCGTTTACAAACATCTTCAAATCGGAAGGTACGACATGCTCTGGTATTGTCATCTGGACTGTTACATCGATGACCTGTACACAGATGGAAAGTCAACAAATGCCAGGTATCGCTGCATGATTTCCAAACATGCAGCAATGAAAGAAATTCTGTACTATGCAATTTTAGCTACATGTGCGGTTATAGATACCAGCTCTGTTGTAAAAAGGATTTAGTTTACAATACAGCAGTTATTTCAAGACTTGCAGGGACATATTACTATTAAATTTATGATCAAAGAACTGACTGTTTATGCAGCAATTACAATCAATGTATCACAGTTTATAGGTACGTATACTTACAATCTATGGCCATGTCCAAAAAGCATACATTTTGTACAAGTTTACATCAACACTTAAGAGGATACAACTGTGATAGTAAAATTCTCCTATGACATAGATAAACAACCACAGCAGCATGTTTTCCTCTGCCACATGCCATACTTTTGTTCCAGCAAACTGTCTAAACTACACCCCAACAGGTGTTTTTGCGTATCAAAATAGAAAATATCTGATGATTTAGAAACAAAGTAGTTGGTCATGGAATCGGTCATGACATTCTCAATCTCACTGGCCATGCATCAACTTGTGTATTATGCTTACCCTCTGGCCTACATTTCCTGTAGATGGAGGCCATGCTCGCCAGATGACGCTGCATATGTTGAGCACCATAGCGAGCATGAGTATTTATATGCACAAGTTCATCATCACTGAGCTCATCTTCACCCTCAAAGTCTGCCATGTTCTTTTCTGATTTGTTGCTGATGTGAGAACTGTTACAACTGCCATCCTCTGGACTCATAATGTCTTCTATGTATTCCCTGCACAATCACAATGAAATTTCTTGTTAGACCATATTTCATGAACCACAGGTTCATCTGGGCATTGCCTGTTCCCCCGTCACTTTGGACAATTAAAATACCACTTTGGTCCCTCCTTTCGCATACCACTTGCCTTTTTAGGCTGCATTTGTCAGGTCCCTTATGTAATATTTTCTGTGCAATTTGCTCTCCAGTGATAGACCACCTGCCTTTGGACTCTCCCTTAGTTGCTCAAAGGAGGGACTACAGCCTACATTTCAAGCATACCATAGCGCACCAGTATTAACAGAAGCACAGACAGAATTTACATCTGGGTGCTTTTGGACACTTGGGAGTGGGAAAGGGTTAAAATGGGCATATTTCTGCTTGAATGAATGCTCTCTCAATGAGGAATTTGACTGTATAATTCACCTACTCCCTTCAGAGAAATAAACATGGAAAACATGTCACTGATATGCAATTACTCAATTTTTAAAGAGGCACTTACCCTGGCAGCTGTGGCTGGCGGTGGGATGTCACATGATTAATGTAATCTGTGCAGTCATACTGCTCAACTTCTGCATCTTGTGAAGACTGGGATATCACCAGCTGACCTCCACTGTGACCTGATGAGGAGACTTGACCTTGCACAAGCTCACCATCACTGCCCGCATTCTGTACTGCCTGTAAACAACAGATATCAAGTACGACACCATAAAAAAACCACGACACCTACAGCAACTCCACATTTTGCTTCACTGTTATGTAAGCCATCATCTCATCAGAAACCACCTAGTCAGCAATATGACTACTGTTTTTGTCCACATAATCAGAAAAAACAGCTTCAAAAAGCATACAGCAGACACGTGCTTATGACGCATCAGTGCCATTCCACAACTTATTAACTGATCAGTCTCCACAGACAGACACATCCTCTGTCAGAAGAATATGGTAAAGACGCCAATCTTAATACTGTACTTCTCCCAACTTACTCCCTCTATTTTCAACCATTCTTTGGTGTTTAAGGAGTAAGGTGTGGCTTGTCCAGCCATGAGTTATTGCAATGAAAAGATCATGTTTGGGGAGACTGAGTGTGCCAGGCCCCTCATATTATTTCACTGCAAGCAAACATAAAACCCTCAGCCACCATCCAACCATATTCCAATGTTTGTTTCAGGTGACAAAGGGCTCTTCTACAAAAAAAAAAAATACTATGATCCTCATTAAAAAATATTTACTTTTTTTTTTTTTTTGGTAGGGGGGGGGGGGGGGAGGGGAGCCTGGTCGACATCCACTTCAAATCCCCAAGACATCAGTCAAACATAAAAATTAGAACAGTCATTGCCGGCTGACTAGATGTCCCCCATGCTTCAAATACACAGGCCGAGTGACCTTGATAAGGAGGTCAATGACACCAAAATGTAATCTGGTCCAGAAATAGTCAAGGTACAACTGAGGTAAATTTGAGTTTGATGTGGCCACACATGGGCCCCCTTGTGCCAAACTGTTCGGTAACTCTCTAGTGCTAGAGGTAGGAAAACCACAAAAATATTCACTTCCCGGAACACAGACCAGTAAGTTTGCACATGCAAATGTGCCTCAATATACATCAAAATTAACTTGTATTGTCACAAAAGATGTGAAAAATGACTGATAATTGATACATTTATAGATATCAAGGTTAGAAACAGGTTTTAAGAAAATACCAACATGCACCTCCAACACAAGAGAGTACCGGACCACTTAGCATTAGGGGGAGCATGTGTGGGCCCGTGAATCACGTGATATTTTGCTTGCAAGGATTCTGCTATGGACAGATAGTTCCATGAAGAGTCTGATAGCTATCAGACAAGTTCAAAACAGTATATCCTCCAACTTTCTTGGGGGGGGGGGGGGGGGGGGGCAGGGTACAATAATAACATACCTTGGATGCATCAGCATGGCCCTCCTTCTCTATACTTTCAGACTTTTCTTTTGGCTCCTTTTTTCTGTCAGTTTTCTGGTCTACCTTTTCTTTGGCTTTTTCTTCCGAAGCCACATCAGCCTTCTGTACTCCTGCACCTTTCTGCTTGGACTCCTGTAGTTGTCTTTCTACGTGCTGTGAGCTAGGTTTTGCTACTTGTTTTCGTGTCCTGTGAACACCACGTTTGGGACTAGGCATGGGGTGGCGAGGTTGGTGACGAAGAGAATAATGCATGCACTCCACGCCATGTTCCTCACATTCCTCACTACTGCACTCCTCGGAGTCCTCCTCGCTCTCCTTTCCTTCATGACCATGACAATGACCATGACGTACACGGACCACTTTCACATGTTTCATTAATTCTCTATCATCAGAGTCATAATACACTTTGCCTTCCTCATCTTCCTCCTCCTCATCATCTTCATCTTCCTCCTCCTCCTCTTCCTCAGATGTGTCCTCCTCCTGTTGCATTCTGCCAGGCATGTGCTTAGCAGCATGTCTCAGGTTGTGTCCATGGCGGTGTAGGTGCCTGTGTCCATGGTGTACATAAACTCTGTGACCCAGCTCCTCAAGCTCTTCATCTTCCTCATCTTCTTCCATGTGTTCCACCTCCTTGCCATCTTCACTGCACTCAAACTCACTGTCACTCTCCTCATGACACCTGGCTTTCCGTCTCTGTCGTAGGTGTCTGTGTTTATGACAGCGATGTGCATGACCTTCCTCATCTTCCTCCTGCCCAGACATGTCAGTGGGTAGACTCTCATCACTGATATTGCTCAGTTCACTGTTGGCACATAAACTGCTATCCCCAGATTCCCCTCCCTCTTCATCCTCCTCCTCCTCTCCCCCAGGGGGCTGCTCCCCCTCTTCAACCCCCTCCATGCTTTTAACTTTCTCTGACCGTTCTTTCTGGTGGTTGCCTTCAAGAGATCTTTGACCTTGACACTGTGCCTGACCTGGTTCTATACCCTCTCCACTCTCCCCATCGCTGTCGGAGTGTTCACTACTGCTGACATCATGAACACTATGCTCCTGTGGTACACCTGAAAGTATATACATGCCAGTGACATTACAGACTGGTCTGTCTTCTTACCTTCACCATATTTTTTTTCACAAACCAAAGTTTCAGAATAATGGCCATTTGTTCCCATCTTTACCCTTGCAGCCAAGACATGACATCTTGCATATCCATTCAAAATTTAAAGTTCCCATTTACCTGAGAAAGCTCAATACATTTTTAATACCATGATTACGGTATATTCTACGTAACTGCAGGCATGCTGGTACTTAATGAAAGGTCTTTTCACTAGGAACAAGAATCTGGCACCCGTAGTATAATTCAGAGCAGTTCCCTTTTACTAGTTTGATGTTAGTGCAGGTGGCACTGAAAGAGCTACAGTCTGAAGTCAACAAATCCCAACACTGCTGACCTGTTTCCACATCCTGCCGTTCCTGTATGATAGGTGCATACCGGGGTTGATGTGTGTGGGAACGACGCTCATGATGTCTTGCCATGGCATGTGTTTGTGCTGCTGCAGCAGTGTTCCACAGGTATTTGATGAGAGCTGAGGCCAAGTACAGAGTCTGAAATGGAGTCAAAATAGCCATAAGGGCAATGGAATCAATTCAATGAGAACACTGTTATCTACACCGTCCAAGTGATGATCCTCAACTTAGTGCAAACATCACGGGAAGCATCAACAATGAGGTCAGCGTATGCTCTATCTCTCAACAGTTTTTTCAATTTCTTGCATTCTTTTTGTGTGCGTTTCAAAGCTTTCTGCCATAACTTTGAAAACATAATGATATATTCTGTTGGAAAGTTCACATGTAACAATAATCCCCCCCCCAAAAAAACTGCCAACTTCTTTACACTAACATATTTTTTTCTGTCATTTAGTTATTTATAAAAAATATTAAATTTGTAGAATCACTTTGAAATGATGTGTCTACTGGCTGTCAAGACCACTAGTCTATCTTTACCTGCTCTGTATGTGCCACGGGCTCCAGGCTGGACACTAGCTGGAGCAGATGTTGAGCTGGCTGGATCTCCAAGTTCTTGATCAAAGGAATCATGATATCGTGTGCTTGTCGACTGCAATGCTTCAGCTACAAAATCAATGTATCGTTAATACTTTAACGCGGTCTTTTACAATCAGTTTTCTCATTGCTGCACTTAACTTCCATCATGTGGAACTACTTTAATGATGATTCTCGGATTTTCTTAATTGGGCCTAAATTGGCACATCTGATTTTCAAGAAGAGACCAAACTGCCATATTGTTGGACCAATACACTGGAAAGCAAGGTGCGTGAAAAGTGGACAGGTTTTCCCTCACATTCAGTAATGTGAGTCACAGTTGTTAAACAGTGGTGAAATCATCCAATCTTGCACTCCACAATCAATACTGCTTTCATCAAATATTGCACTAAAACTTGCATCTGAAATGAATTGAGTCATCTCAAAGTCAAGTGACAAGCGAACTCAACCACCCTGGTGACAGAATAGTCACATCAATGACATAACCATGATGCATGAACTTGATATTCTCTCAGCATTTATTCTCCATACACATAAACAACCTTACAATTCAGGTCAAGGTCACTCACAGGTTTGAGGTTTGCTCCCTGCAAACAGAACACGTAATATAAACACTTACCTGTCCAGCAGCCCAGATGCAATCTATGTGTTCATTCGATATACGTCCCTCTATAGCCAGAAAATTAAGTATGATCTGACTTTGTTTGATCAGCTGGAAAGGAATCACAGCACCATTTTATTGCATGTTCTATTACACAAACATATCACCATACCTTTTCACACACAATAAAAAAATCAATGTACAAAATTTCCACAAAATGTGTGCTCTTCATCAAATTTCAAGTCCTGTGAAATTTTGATAGCTTTTTGTTTTTTTAAATCATAAATCTTCAGATTTTTTAAAAATGCTTAAATGTTTTTACCTATTACTGCACCAACAAGGTAAGTTATGGAAGACCGTGTGATCCAATGACCATGTCATTCAAAAGTTAGCTTAACTCAAACTGTTCTATAACTATTTTGTGTTTTCAAACTGTTCTGTTTTTAAATTCACCTACACAAAACTTCTAGAGGCTAGCTTACCTCTAGTTCTTCAAGAACTACTTTGTGTTAAAAGGTGTTCTTTGTTCAAATTCACCTCCACAAAACAACTAGACTGACAATATACACCTGTAAAGTTTTGGTTGAATGTCAGACTAACTACACACCAAACACTTACCTCAACATGCAGGTTAGGTCCAAATATATGCTCTATGATTTTGTTTTCAGTTAGCCAATTTGCCAATTGGGAACCAATTCTGCATTAGAAAATGGAAAACAAATTCAATATAAGAGCAGGAAAAGAGAAATATAAGCACATGTGACCTACTTTTGCATTATGACACACCTTTAGGTGAAGATATATGTGTGTCAAGTTTCATGAAACTAGATTAAACAGTAAAGTGATAATAGCCCTGACTACTTTTGGTTCATGACACACCCTTATGTCCAAATGAACCTGTGTGTCAAGTTTTATTATTCCAACCTGAAGTCCAACAGAATTACAGCCCGGAAGTGTTATGCAGTTTTACATGATTGTATCACCGTGACCCAGATACTTGACCTAGTGACCTACTTCAGTTTCATGACACAACTTTAGGTCAAGGTATCTGCATGTATAAAGTTTCATGAAACAAAGTTAAAAAGTAAAGGAATTACAGCCTAGACACAAGTTTATAAATGAAGTTTTTCAACGTAAAACTATTATTAAGAAACATTACTCACCATAGGTCACTTAAGCTGGTCTCCGTGCACTTTAGGTGCTTTGCCAGAGCTCAAAAAAAATTTCCATGGGTCCAGTGCCGTACCATGCTGCTGCAAGGACTGTCCTAGATGCCCTGTGGCGTGTCAAAGCACCCCTAGTGTCAGTAATGCGTACTAGCGAGCATGCGCCATCAGTTTCCTACACTGTGTAGGAGGGACCCAAAGCAGGGATGGTTGGGTGGGAATATTAGTGACCTATGGTGAGTAATGTTTCTTAATAATAGTTTTACGTTGAAAAACTTCATATTTAGGACACATTACAACACCATAGGTCACTTAAGGTGGCGACCAAGTGAACGCATATGAATGGACATTGCTCACCATTTCTCGCGATTGTGAAAAAGAGGCAACAGTAAACCATATAAAAGTATACCTTTTCTAAAAGCTGAGTGTCTAACGCAAATGAAGATACCACCTTTATTAAAATCTATCCAACAGTATTTATTTTATGAAGCCACAAAGTCGGACAATCGTTTGTGCCAAAGCAAAGCCACTCCAGCAAAATTGGGAGGTCAACAGATTATCTGATGACCACTTCCCTCCGTTTTACCGCTAGCGTAGATTCTTGGCCATCAAAACGTGTTTCGTATTGTCGATAACGCAAACGAGCCCTGTTTTAGGTCACGAAAGATATTTATAGTTGTGCCATGTACATGTACTTTGGGTGAAAGCTCTGCGAATGACGGTGAAACTACAAAACTATTCCCGTTATCAACAAACAAAAACACCTTTTTAGAGAAAATAAATAACTTATTATACATGCCAAGTCTGAACAGAATCAAGCTAGTGGATTTTTCCCCAATTTCGCTGGAAGTGGCCGTTTCTTCGTAAAAGTGAACCCGAGAAAACAGGCTATATCTCTCGGTCTGATGATCTTGACCTTCGTCGGTCAATGCCGCCAAAACTATTCAAGACAGGTTCTATTTTTGAACTTCCGCGATAAGTACGACCTCCCTAGTTGTCTATCAATGTTCAAAACATATAAAATATAGTGATTTATAGCTAAAAATCACATATTCATATGGAGGTACGTCTCCTGTCCTTTTAAATACCCTCGTGGAAATGAAGCGCCATATGACGTTTTCGTGGAAGGAAAGGAAATATCCAGTGCACGCATACATTTTTCAGTTAACTTTTAATTTTTTTCAAGCGTTGCTGATAAATGAGTTTACCCGTCGTCGTCATCGAGACTGTTCGATTCAGATTCGGTGCCGGTGGATGTGGATGGCACAACCGCTGAAACTAAAAGCTGGGGCCTGGGCTCTTCAGGCCACGTTTGGTATTACGAGCCCTTGTCACTATCGGCAAGTTTTGTCCTGATATCCGTGTCCATTCGTACAATATTTTATTTTCTTTTGCGACCCTTTTTCCTTTTTCTTTTGGTGGGTATGGAGGAAATGCTTTGAAGTTGTGTTGGGATCAGACCGTGACCCCCTGACCTCGCTAGATATGTATCAGTGTGGACACAGACCCAACGAACCGGCATGTTCAGTGGCAGCTTTGTTTACACTCCAGTTTGGTACGACCGCGTCAGGAAAAACAACGATTTTAACGTCAATGTAAAAAGTATTTAGCAACGAAACAATGCGGAACTTAAAGTAAACTTGTTAACAGACCAGAAAATGTAAAAAGTGAAACATCGTTGATTTTTATGTTGTTCACTAGATCGCTACCTTAAGCTGATATAAAATCAGACTGGAGGAAGGAGGTACCTCCTAAAGTATCTAGCCCAAAAAAACTCTGCACTAGAGAGCCACGGACCAGAAAAAAAAAAACCATCTTGGACCTCCGGTGACCCTACACCAGCTCCATTGAGCTGGAGAGAGTGGGGGAGGCACCCCCTAAGACCTGTCGGGAAGCACTTCAGCGCCAAGAGCCGCTCCTCCTGTTCTACCAAGTCCCGCAGGTAGAAGGATGTAAAGGTATTATGAGAGCGCCACCGTAAGGCAGCCATAATATCCCCTACTGATGCGTTTTTAAACGCGCCCCAGCAGGCAGAGAACGCCCTAGTCTCATGAGCCCTGAGAGAATGCAGACGGCTGAGCTCTTCATGCTTGCTGGCCACCTGGTAGGGTAAGGAAATCGTTTTCCTTATCCACCCCGAGATGGTGCTAGGAGACAAGGTCCCAGACTCAGTCTGCTTAAGGGGAAGAAACAGAGGTTTCCGCCCAGCTCGATGAGGTTCAGTCCTACCTAAATAGAACCGGAGAGCTCTCACGGGACAAAGGGCCCGATCTGGCTCAGACCTCGACATTGTTGCTGAAAGGGACTTAACCCAAACCCTGTCAACACAGTCGATGGGTCCCGGGCTACTTGTGTCTTGGACACAAATCCCACTCAGGGCCTTAGAAAAACATCCTTCCCATCAGATGACCACCTGATGAGGGACCGATCTAAGGCGTGTATCTCCCCGCGCCTAGCACCTGTGGCCAGAGCTAACAGGAAGACCGTCTTAAAGGTCAAGATCTTAAGATCGATCGAGCCCATATCCTTAGGCTCCTTGACAGGGCGGATCAGATGGCCAAGGAGAAGGGGCAAAAGTCTGTGGATGAGGCTTTGCTGCGGGGTGCGAGGTCGTCCAAAGGGACGGCCCTTCCCCGCCAGCCTGCCACAGCAGAAGCCGCAGAGGTTGGTCTCTTCCGGTGCTAAGGGCAACCGGAAACCGGCGACTCGTCCCTAGGGATGCGCGTCGGTCTCCCGATGTCTCTGCGGGCCCACCGGTCTTCAATCCCTCTCCACCTTCTTGGCGAGGGTCGGTAGGCGGGCAACTAGTGTCGTTCGCCGACCAATGGGATCGATTAACGAACGATGTTTTGTCAGGAATGTCGTCCGTCACGGCTGCGTACCGGACTTTGCCGAGGGCAGTCCTCCACTTTCAAGAGTCCCCTTCTCGTTTACGCCTCGCGTAGAAGTGGACCAGGCACTCTTGGATGAGGCCGTGCAAAAGCTGGTAGACAAACAGGCCATGGAACCAGTGCTCGATGTTGCGTCTCCAGGCTTTTACAGCTGTCTCTTTTTGGTGCCAAAAAAAGGACGGCGGACAAAGACCCGTGATCGACCTGTCACGTTTCAACGAGTATTTTGTTGTGCAACACTTCAAGATGGAGACCCGCACCACCATCATGGCGGCAATGGGACAGGACGATTGGGCAACCTCGATAGACCTGGAAGACGCTAATTTACACATTTCCATAGCATCGTGCTTGCGGAAATTTTTGCGTTTCATGGTCAACGGTAGAGTGTTTCAGTTCCGTGCTCTCCCGTTGGTCCTGGTGCCGGCACCGCTCCTCTTCACTCGGGTCATGAGCGAGGTAGCAGCTTTTGTGCACCGGCAAGGGATCCGGCTGCACATCTATCTGGACGATTGGCTCCTGTGGTCTCAGGACCACTGCCAACTTCTTTGGAACACGCAGTTCGTTTTGAATCTGTGTGCGAAGTTAGGTCTCATTGTGAATCTCCCGAAGTCGAGTCTTACGCCCGGGAGGGAGTTTGTTTTTCTGGGGATTCAATTTTTGACGGTCCCTTTCATCTGTCTCCCGTCAGAGGACAGATGGAAGCGACTTGTCCCCGTCTTGAACATCTTCAGGAGGGCGTCGGCCCCATCGGCACGTCAATGGATGCGTCTGGTAGGGACCCTAACGTCCATGGATTCTCAAGTTCCCCAGGGGAGGCTTTAACAGGATCCAGGGGCAGGCAGTAAGCGGCCTTGCTTACCTCCGCCGGTAGGCTGGCCCCAGAGAGGAGCGCATTACGTCCCAGCAACTTAACATTTGCATCGAGCATAATGGCCCTGCTAAGAATGTGACCCACAGCGCGGCCCCGAGACTGCTTGAGACCCAGCAGGGTCTACACCAAACGCTTGGTGGAGGCTAGCGCCGAGGGGTCGCCACGCGCCTCCTCAAAAAGGCCCATGGCAGAACACCCTGAACAGTCCAAGAAGGAGCCCACAATAGTCATAACCCGTGCATCCTGCTCAAACCGCCAGAGAGATGAGAGAGGCAGGGTTACAAATTGGACTCCTTGACGGCGCAGTACCGTAAGGGAGCGTCCACCGTCGCAGGGGAGAAGTTGTACACGGATCGACTCCAGCCTGGACTTCAGCTTTGCCAGCAACCTACCCAGGGCTAGGCCATCCCCGGAGGATCCCGTTTCTGTAGACCCAGAGAGTTCTGTTGACAATTCAACGAACTTCCCACCCACGAAGGTGGAGAAAGGCACCTCTAACTTGGGTGCCGGCTCCACTCCGTCGACCGACATCGGCACTGCCTTTGGCTGTACCGATGTGAGGCGTGGGACAGCCTCCCCGGGAAGGGTATCCCGCATAAAAGCGGTGTTTGCCCGAAACACGGACCCCGGCCTGTCCGCTTTACAGGGAGACCGGTCCACCTGGTCTACCACCTCCTCGGTGGAAGCCGTACACTGGAGAGCTTTCGCCCGCTCGGTGGCCGAAAGAAGTGGTTGAGACTCTGCCTCCTTCCGCTCAGCCGCAAGGTGAGAGAAACGAGCGCCCCCTTTCTCATGCTCGGAATCCTCACTTGGGAAATTCGAGCAATCAAGGTCGAGAATGTCTTCGGCCGTGGGACAATCCTCCAGATCGTCCCCCGACGCAAGGAGAAAATCCTCGAGGCACTGCTCCTCAGTCCTTCCCTTGGCGTCCAGGAGAGGACCCGACAGTGTGGGAGCTTCTGCAGCCGGTGCCAGAGTCCCAGAACTGTACTGAGATTGCAGTTCCTCCCACACACAAAGAGTCTCCTCTGGCAAGATGCCCGAAAGAAGCTCCCCGGCGGGAGGAGGTGACACCGGCCTGCCGGCACACACTAGG
Source organism: Hermodice carunculata (assembly GCA_964020975.1). Taxonomy (NCBI): domain Eukaryota; kingdom Metazoa; phylum Annelida; class Polychaeta; order Eunicida; family Amphinomidae; genus Hermodice; species Hermodice carunculata. The sequence goes on from CAXHWN010002588.1 coordinate 2,404,846, forward strand.
CGAATAGGCCTAGGGGCTGGGGGAGTGACACTTGCCGCAACCTCTTGCACCGGCCCAGTTTTCTCCGAAGCGCTTCCTTTAGCCTCTGCAGGGGTAGGCTCAAGCGCCGAAGCGCCCCAACCCACCGTCACATTGGCATAGGTCACCGCAGAGGAAACATCCCCAATGGAAGAAAAATCGACCGCCTGATCAATCTCCATTGGGGTGGGAGAAGATGGCCGAGCTTCCAACCCAGACCGATCGACTCCCCCGGTGGGACAAGGATCCCTGTCATCCGATCCACGCACCACTGTACCACCGTCCGGAGTGGGAATTGCCAAGGGAGAGACCTGCCTCCCTCCGGCAGGCGAAACGCCCGAACGACAGCTCTGGCTACGCACCTTCCCATCCGGTGGAGAGGAGGAGAGGTGCCGATGATGCCTCTTCCTCTTCTTCCTTTTCTTCTTCTCCCTCCCGTGGCGGGAGCGCAAACGCTCGCGGCCCGGGGAGGGAGGTAGGGGGGGGAACGCGCCGAGAAGCCTATCTCTCACCCCCCCTCCCAAAAAAGTGATCGTAATGGCCTAGCCCTCACCACCACGGACTATTTCCTGGTCTGTCACCTGGCCCCCAAGAGACCCCGAAACGCCCGCGGACACCACGGAGGACGCAATGGGGGCCACCGCCCTGACCGCACTAGCCACCTTAGGCTTAGGTGCAGTCGACTCGGGAGAAGACTCGGCCCCACTTTCACAAGGGGGGGCCAGTCAACCCCGAGTGGGCGGGGGAAAGAGGAGCGACCACAGGTCCCCCGGAGGAAACCTTACGCTCCAACTTGTCCAGCCGTTCGCCGACCGCAGCGCACAGCGCCTCCACTTTGCCCATAATCACTTGGACGGTCATCTCTGCCTGGACAGCCGAAGCTTGACCCGGCGGGGCACAGGGAGGAAAGCCTGGAGGAGTAGTACCAACAGGTAGTGATGACAACGTCACCCTAACTCCACCTGACGACACTACTGACTTCCCCCCCACCTTGGTATTCACTGCCTTAGTGACTACCAAGGTTCCGTCCTTTCGCTGAACTACCTACGAACGGCCGGCAGTAGGGCACACAGGACGGGAGGGACACTTGACTACAGACCTGCTCACTGTAGCAGAAGGGGCTGTGGGGGGAACCCGCGAACGGGACCTCTCTACCACAGTCGACTTAACGTCCGTAGACGGCACCTTTACCATAGGGGCCTCGATTCAAGGACCAGCATGAACAAGCTTGTTCATACTGGCATGCCCACCAATGGAAGCCTCGAATCGAGTACGTGCCTCGATTCGAGGACCAGCTTGCACAAGATGTGGCCAGGTGCCTGGATGGCTGCATTTGCAGCATGTGCCGCGAAGCAAGCCACCGATCCCTCAAGAGGCACACTGTCCTCTCACTGACAACGTGACTCTGCACGTTGCAGCCTTCGTCTGGCCGACCTCACATCAGCCCGACGGACTTTCTGCCACTGATAGGGAGTCCAATGTCGACAAATGTCGCATGGACTCTCTTCAGTGCAGAACACACCGCTCCTACGCATGCAGGATGATCATCCCAAAATGCCATCCTGTGATAGTTGGCGTCCCAACGGACGTTCAAATCTGCATCCAAGTTCATGGATGCACCTCAACTACCCGTAACCTGAACGAACCATAGGACCAGTTCCCGGGAACCTATCGACTAACTCACGACACACGAAGAAGCCACAAAAGTACCGATCACGGTAAGAAAAAAGCGGGAGCTTCCAACAAAACACGTCCACCATAGATGGATGCCAGAGTAGGAAACTGATTGCGCATGCTCACTAGTACGCATTACTGACACTAGCGGTGCTGTGACACGCTACAGGGCATCTAGGACAGTCATTGCAGCAGCATGGTACGGCCCTGGACCCACGGAAATTTTTTTGAGCTCTGGCAAAGCACGTAAAGTGCGTGGAGACCAGCTTAAGTGACCTATGGTGTTGTAATGTGTACTTAATAGATATGTCACTGTGACCCAGATACTTGACCTGGTGACCTAATTTTGGTACATCACACCCTTATTTGTAGATGCATCTGTGTGTAAAGCTTCATTAATCTAAATTACATAGTAAAGAAATTATAGTGCAAACATTATTTTACAAGAATGTAACTGTGACCCAGATACTTGACCTAGTGACCTACTTTTGGTACATGACACACCCTTATGTCCGGATACACCTATGTGTAAAGTTTCATTAATCTAAGTTGAAGCCCAGACACGAAATGTGGAAAAAGCATTTTCTATGTGCCCCTCCTCTGGTGGGTGGGTGGGGAGGGGCATAACTTAAAAAAAAAATAATAATAATAATGGTAAAGAATTCAACTTTCAAATAACATTAGTCAAGGGCTTGGTCAGTGTTTTTTGCATTGCCTGGCAAGTTATGCTTCATCAGTCACAAGGGGCTACATTGGGAAGGGGAACTGGTGCCCTGCAGTGAATGAAAATGGAGTTCATGTAATCACTGTGACAATGCAGCATTTCAGTTTGAAAAAATATAACTTAGTACATTTTCCTGTTTTCAGGAAAGACTAAATTTTTTTTTAAATTTACACACAAAAACACAACGCACATCACAGATGGTTTGGTGGAAAAAATATCACATTTACCAGAATTTATTTGGTGAGAACTGAAGAGAAAAACAATCATGTCAGTTGATCCTGAATTGCTTTTTATCCTGCTGTCAAAAATAAACATGAAATATTTCCTACTCACCTATCAGCTTCCATTAGGTTTTCATTTTGTGCTATTTCATTGTAGAGATTAATCTGGTTCTGCAAGTGAAAAAACAGATAAATCAAGTTGCAAGCAAAAACCATATTATTCTATTTACAAAGTTATATACCAGAAGCTGTATCACTCTATTTACACCGTTACAAACAAAAAGCTTAAACTCTATTGCCAAACTTATGAACCAAAATCTGTATAACCATACAGACGACAAGATGTGTAACTCTGTTTGAACCAACAAGTAAATTTTTCCCCTGCTAAAATCACCCAAAAGCGCCCGGATGTGATTGCCATCTGCTTTAATGCCGTTACCTAAAATTCCATGTACACAGACAATATTTTTGCAGAGAACTGCAGATAAGACCTGCCCTGATGGGATGCTCCAGCTCAAGGGCCTTCCTTGACATGGGTGGGGCATACTGCATCCAACTCACATCAACAAAAGCTACTGACTCCAGTTTATTCTGACCAGGAAAGAGTTAAGTGATTTACAATACAATGTGTGAAAATGTATTTTCTACTCCCAAGGCTACTGGTTTTAATTGCCAACATGGTGAATTTTTCCATTTTTAAAGTGCCATGCCAGTGGCAGCATTGTCCCCAGTCCACAGCCACACTCACATTACTATGGTCAGGGAGTGCATATGATGTATGGGGCCCACAGGTTGTCCCAACTTTTGTTTGTGTATATTCTGCTTAAATTCTGGAGGTTTTCATTGATATGTTCCGTCTTTAATGTTTTAAGTCATATGCTGCCCTGTGTTTTGGCAAATCAGCAAACGCCTGATGTAACATTGAACAAAGTGAGAATTAACCTTTTCAGTACCAACTGCAACTGAAGTCAAACTACTTAAAACACTCTGCTCTGAATTATGATAAGGTGCCAGGTTCATGTTCCTTATAAAACGATACTTCATTCAAGCACCCGCATAACTGTAGTTACATAGAATATAATCATCAGTTTTCCTTGGCATGCTTTGAGTGCAGAGCACAAAAACAAAAGGTGTTAATTTCATCTGAGATGTGGCACTGAAAGAGTTAAATTCAATGACAAGGGGCTCCTAGCAGCTGAACTTCCTTTTCTTTTTTTTATGTGAGGTTCTATATTGTAATGAACACTTCCTTCATTGTGTCCTGAACCTCATCACGGAAGTTTTTCATCACACAACAAAGCTGTTCCCAATTCTTTGTGAGCATCCATTAGCTCTAGATCTAGGTTCTAACAAAGTATTTTTGCTGCCAGACTCTCCAGTCAGTCACTCACATTAATCTGTGTGATGCCAGCCAGTCTGATGGTGAGAGTGGAACAGGTGAAATACTTGAAGGCCAGGTCCAGACCTTCCTTGTCGAATGATATGTGCGTCTCTAGTGGTTCCTTGACGGCTGCCCACATCAGATCTGTCATGTTTCTGGTCCCGGCCATACGCAGGTCTTTATCACTCAGCTTACACATGTACCTTGATAACAACGTAAGATTCAAGTACATGTACATACAAACACAAATTAAAGTCATATTAAAACAAGTACATGTACATGTACATATACCCCTGATCAACAAAATGATGCCACTGCCCTTGTGTTCAATATTGAGCAGTGGCATCTTTATTTTTACCACCAGTATAATATGGCGCCACCCACTGTACCCAGCACCTAACCACCCATGGCACATCCAAACAAAGTTTATGATCATCAAAGTGACAGTTTTGCATTAGTTTAAATGTGAAGAGCACACCTAAGAATTTGTGCTGATATGTATATTGAACTCAATACACAGTCTGATATGCCGGGGATGTAGACTTCAACCAGATTACTTTTTTTCCACACAATATTGATGTTCCTTTTACATAACAGACCTCAGTATTTCTTTAGTGGTACAGTCCTCTGGGCAAATTTTGCTGACATTCCACTTGCTCCCTGTTCTAAATCACTTGTCTGCCCATTCAAGTCGTTTTAGCAATAAAAATGAAAAATTTTTGTTGCCCGAATGACAAGTGCTATTTCACTTGTCCTGGGCTTCGATACATGCCGCTTGGTATGCCCCGAAATTCCCATTAGCCTCAAATTGTATCCCTTTATTTTCCTGTGTTCACTTATTAGGTTGGAAGTTACAATGTGAAGTAATGAAAATACATATCCATGGCCAGGCAGAGTGAACTGGGCTGTGCAGGAAGGAAGCAGGAAGGCCTCATAACCTTCTGATGTTGCTCCTCTCTGGTGAAAATGTATGGTAACCAGGTACAGGCTAAGAATATAAGCTCCAGTCACTTGATGTTTAAAAGAGTGCAATTTACTTTGGCTGACGGGTCTCTCTCTCTCTCTCTCTCTCTCTGTGAGAGAGAGAGAGAGAGAGAGAGAGAGAGAGAGAGAGAGAGAGAGAGAGAGAGAGAGAGAGAGAGAGAGAGAGAGAGAGAGAGAGAGAGAGAGAGAGAGAGAGAGAGAGAGAGAGAGAGAGAGAGAGAGAGAGAGCAACCATTTTTTGGCTATAAATATAGCCCACAGACCTTCAACAATAACTGAATATGAAAGTGTATTCATGCTTATTTTATTCTTTTACTGCAATCTATTTCCTCTGATTACAGGAACAACCTGTGGGATGTCAAAGGTTCCACTTTCTTCAATTTGGCTTGAGAAATATGCAAAAGGCTACATTGTTTTAAAATGAATTAATTAAAGACCTCAGTTTTTAGAACTTCAAGAATTTTGCTTCTGTTTCCAATTTTGGCTGAAGATTTTTAAAGTCCACACCTGTCCCTGAACTTTCCTTTGGCATATGAAAGGTGCTAAGCACACAACCTTTGCCAAGGAAAGCTGCTGATCTGAGGCATAATATCCTCACATTTCCTTCTATATTCTCCAATCAAAATGTTCCTACTTATGCTACATTCAGGCAAACTATTGAAGTGGGATAATGTATGACCATCACCCTGTTCAGGCAGAAAAGAGTTACTGGCTACAGGAAACTACTGAAAAACATGGTGATAGACTTCTGACATTCACACAAACATCCTGACATTTAAGAAAGCTAGGTATCACTTTGAACCCACTAGTACATCTTTTTTTTTTTTGTTTTCTTTTTTCTTTGACAGCTTAAATTTTTGAAATCCAAACTAGGTGAAAATTCTTCAATGGCTGGTTCAAGGCTTGTAGACCAGACTTATCATGGATCACTTACCTGATAACACTGGTGCGGAGTGGCACGATACACTGCATAACAGTGGCAATGTTCATCCACAGTCGAAGCTATTGTCAGCATTGAAAGCACAAAAAAGTTAATATGTCATTTATGTATGCATGTATCAAATATCAGCTACCTTCTGTCCAGTTCTGTTTATGATTCTTTAAAAGAACAAAATTCAAGGGAATTTTATGCTTCCATGTCCAGAACAGTAAGGAAGTAACAGGCTTGTACTCCTGTACTGTGCTTCATCATTTTTAACTATAACAAGATAACAATCTTGTATTTTGGGGAAGAATGGACCATGGTTCCTGTCTTGAAATACAATCTAAAGGAATCACCAAAAATGGTCTCTCAAAACAGGTGGTCGTTCTAATGAGATTTAAAAAAATGAAAACCAAATGAAGTACCCTGGGTAGTCTTTGAAGACAGGTAGTCTCATTGCAGTGGTCTTGCCAAACAGGAGGCACTTAGTCATCATTTTATAAGGTGGCAACAGACTTGGATTCTAACAATTGATCATAATTAACAGCTCTGTGACATCCTGTCTTTTTCAGTCAACAAGATAAACCTCTTCTGAAATGGACATTATACTTTTTTTTTCAGGGCAACACATTTAAGCTTGCTTATAATTAGACCTTTACCCCTAAAACTGGCCTAAACCACAGGGTGGTCAAATGCTGTCTCTTTCATTGTTTTCAATGAATTTCAATGGAATGAAAAACAATTTTAAAGAGAACCATAGATGAGACCTATCATAACATGCTCCTGGTCAACAGCTTTCCATGGCGTGGGTTTGGCACGTAGCACCCACCCCACACCAAGGAAACCTGTTGAGTGCTAATGCAAGGGAAACTGAATTTGACATGTTCACTGACAAGATTCACTGATTAGACAAAATAGGACTGTGGTGAAACACCAGCACTGCTTAGGGATAGTTCAACATTATCAGCATTTTTTAATTAGTACTTAGGGTACTAAATTTCATGACCCCCCCCCCCCTCCCTCCCCCCAAATTAGTACTTTAAAATGATGATTTTCCCCCCAAATCATATCAAAATTGCACAAAACAGGCCAAAAATTGACCATCATTTTCCATATCCTGTGAAAGTGTACAGACCCATTTAACCCCCTCCCCCCTTGCATACTGTAAGTACTAATTCAAAAATGATGAAAATGTTGAACCATCCCTTAGGTGATAAGCAGGTCAGCAGACAAGAGCACTGGGTTTGTATTCATTTTCAAAAACTTGTTTTGGTGCCAGCTGTCACACGAGTATATCATCTGGGAATTTTCTTAAGCTTACTCATTTCAACTGGACACAAAATTTACTAAACTGTACCAAGTCTGCATATCTGCAAGTCATCTTTTTTGCCCTCAGCCAAAAGTATGAGGTGTGCACACATATTATACAATTATACACACAAATACTCAAAATAAATTATATTATCACACTAGAGATATATTTGCTCCTTGCAGTCTTATTTACATTACGGTGTCTGAGGGTCACTGGTGCTCAAAATAAAGGAATGCTCTCAGATGCGAGCATGAATGACAGAATCGTGGTATACACTCACTGAAGAGCACCTATAAAATGTATTTCTTGATCCATTGTAAAGAATGAAAGAAAATACATGTGAAATATATGTGGGCACTCCACTCATACTTTAACCACCCACTCACTACAATAGTCACAAAAAGCTGAAGAAGTGTTCTCGTTTCTATGGCAATAATTTTTCACAATTTTACAAATATATTTGATTATACAAACTGACAAGAGAAACATGACATTTATCGTACTTTATGGCAATATATATATTGAATAACAAACAGTGCTCCTACTTTGAGAAATAAATTTTACTTAAAACCATGTCAAATTGATCTACAAACACCAAATTACCAATGTTTCTCTGTTCAAAAACCACCTACCTTTGGACATGAATATGACTCCACCAACACAACTAGACGATTAACAATTAACACCTTAGTTTCCCTTTTACCATATGATGTACACTGAATCTTGTCTACAAAGATCACCCCTAAGGATGACTAATTGTTGTGTCTCAAGACGTGGCCTTACTTAGGATGTATAAATAAAATGAGACATACTAAACAAAGTATTTTCAACAGGTGGTCTTTCAAGACATTTTCCCACTCATTGGGTGTGCCTCTCAAGACAAGAACCACTGTACACACATATATATATATATATATATATATATATATATATATATATATATATATATGTATGTATGTATCTATATATATATAGATACACATATATATATACATATCTATCTATTTATCTATATATATATATATATATACACACACACATTTTTTGTTTTATTTTGTTTTGTTTTGTTCTTTAAACTTGAATATGAGTCGGTAAGAAAAACATATTTCTTGGTTACAGTTGCCTTATATACAAAATCACAAAATAGCCAGACATTTTAAATATAGAATGACACGTAATCTGTTCTGAACATGCACACATCTGTAGAAGCGCAACTTACATTCGCTATGATAGTGATGAGAGTGTGAGCCAAGGTGTACGGTAAAATGTGTGGGTCAACTCTGTGGAAACACTGTGACACAGCCTGGATTCCATTACTATCACAAAAGAAGCACACATTGCGAAGAAGGTACACTGGAATCTCTGGGTCCTGCAAAAATTTAAAAATACAAAATTTATAACTGCGTTGCTCCCTGCAAGCACCAAGGATGCCAACAGAACTAGATCAACCTGGTTTTCCAATAGAAAATCAAATGTGTCTCTGTGTGCACCTTCAAAGTATGAATATAATATGATCAAATATGACACAGGACTTAAGAGTCAGTGTTCTGGACATGGTAACATAAAATGTGAAATTGAATAAATTATTTGGCAGCATACAGGTTGTTTACCAGGTTCATTGACCATATGAATAAGATCTAGATCACTGGATCATACCTGTGATGTTAATTCATAAGTCAAGGTCACTCATGTGTGATATCTACCAACTGAAGGTATCATAACTTTATCAACTTCAGTCACTCACATGCAAAACCCACCTCTGTCCTACCAAGATGCATAATCCTACCAAGTTTCATCATGTTTTGTTGAATCATTCAAGTGAAGTCACATAGAAATGAAACTAACATACTTGGCCCTGCAATCTTCAGAATTAGCTTTAGGTCACCCATATACAACTGCACCCTAGGTGTGACAACATGTGTAAAATAAAAAATCCTACAGAGTTTCGTAATGTTTTGTCAAACCTTTCAAAAGTTATTGTACAGGAAGGAAATTACCATATATGGCTCTATGACCTTAAGAATTAGGTCCAGATCACCCAACTATAGCCCAACTTTCATCTTACAAAAGTTCATAATCCTGCCAAGTTTTATCGGGCTGTGTAAAACCTTTCAATAGTCCTCCAACAGAAACCAAATTACTTAAGTCTCACTGCTACCAAACATCTGAGTATGATATTTATGAGTAAAAGGGTTTAGGACCTGCTACTGGTTATAAACAGCACACTGGACTCAGATTCAGCAATTACTTCTTTATATGGACTATTCACTTGTTGACAGATTGAACATGTACTTTCTACATATTTGTTCTGGAGATTTTGGTTATGCGAATCATGTGTCAAGTTCACACAGGCCAATCCTTCCATATGCTAATATACAATACATCATCGAATCTTTGACGAGTTGTTCGTATTTTTTAAAATTTTAATTACAAACCGAATCCAAGTCTACAGTGGCATCAGACTCTAAATTTCCCAGTACCAATACATCGGCACTGCAGGGATTGGTCAGGTTCTATAAATTACCATATATGGCTCTGTGACCTTGATAACTAGGGCAAGGTCACTCAAATACAATCCAAAGCTAGACCTTACCAAGTTACATATCCTACCAAGTTTCAATACGTTCTGTGAAATCCATCCAGGGTTATCACACAGATACAAAATTACCACATATGGCTCTGTGATTTTGACAAATAATGTCAAGTCTTCCCATAGAACACTGGCACACTTAATTACAACACAATGTGCCTTTAATTCAGAAATATACTTTTGGATATTACATGTACCCCTAAAATACAGTGAAAAGATCAAGAAAGTCAGAATTTTGCTTTCTGTCTGATTTTTAATGATTTGCATTCAAAGGAGATGGGGGGGGGGGGGGGGACTTAATTACAGCATGGACTCTTACTGGGAGGAATATGGTGAACATGTACAGGAGAACCCATTATCCCGACCATCAGATTCCACCTAAGATTGAATACTTCATAATTTGCTGTAGACTAGCAAGTCTTGCCATTTGTCAAACAAGGGTACCTTCTTATAACATGAACCAAAAACTGGATCCCATGTTGGCCACTGGAGAACTGTTCATCAGTTCATGTTACTCGAGTTAGGATATATCCAAATACCGATATACATCGATACTAACCTTGTACCGAACCATATTGTGATACGATCCTTGTGTATCGAATTTTCATGATATGATAAAAAACTTCCATTGTATCATAACATGAATTTGCTATGAAGAAATTTACGAAAATCATCCCTGAATGGAGTTGAACACCCAATAAAACACATTTCACAACTTACATCATCAATTTATTGCTGGTGCATATAGACACAGCAGAATGATTTAACAAAACACCAGCACAGAGGCTGTGATACTGACTGTTGTATGTAAATTCAAAGAGCGTGATACAAGGCTCTGTATTGAAAAGTATCCTGATACAGAAATTAGTAACAATACCCAACCCTACATTTACCGCAAGGGAAATAAAATATAACTTGCCATAAGAATTAGTACAGAAGAGGAGAAATACTGATCCATGCAAAATTAAATTTAGACTAGGAAGACCTTTGTTTGCAGGAAATTTTTCACGTGAAAATGCCGTCTTTAATAGATTAAGGGCAAAAGGAGCACAGAGGATGAGTGTGTGAACAAAATCAAGTCTGGTACACAGCTGAAAGCTTCAGACTGCGGTCTGAAGAGGGTGTTGTCTGTCTAGAGGAAAAATCTGTGATGATGTTATCACAACCCTTTGAATACGAGGCATGCATATATTCCTGCCACAACTGCATGGGCTTACCTGTTTGTCTAAGTAACCATGGTCTTGCCTAGAGAGATACAGGTCACAGCCTGTGCGGGGAAGCGGGATATTACTAATATTTTGGAAATAAAGAATACTTAGTTCGGACAGATGGAAATTAATTGTTGTAACCAATTTAGGAAGCACCAAATGAATATAACTTTGGTATTTGTGAACTTAAACTTCTCTAAAAGACATTCACTTTGTGACGAAGGTGTATCTAGCCCAGTCTGTGACAGTGATATGCCCGTGCATCCTCCATGATTGACTGGCATGAGCCCCATGCTTTGGGGCGGGAAATTAATATGCATGTCTCCTATTGAGATTGTTTGTTTGTTCCTCCACTGTGTCACAAGTGGCCGTGCGACAACTATTACCGAACTCATCAGCTCTAGCACCTCCTCCCGCTCCATGGAACTTGAACCACAGCTGACAGAATGCCTGGATGATGCAACAGCCTTTCCACATTGCCAATAATACTTAGTCCAATCCGACACAAATGGTGACACCATTAAGACAAAGCATGATATTGGATCATATGGTTAATTACAAATTAAATAATAAAAACGTTTTTGTTTTACTGCCTACCAGATCCGGCAAAGAGCCATGTCTATACAGTCACACGGAAGTAGCCACACGCTAAGTCAGGCGACTCTGTCTATTTCATTATTTCAATATCTTAAATGCCACAATTAGTACCAACACACCAGATACCAGCACACAGTCAGACATTGCATTAGCCAAAGTTCAGTCAAACTCACCATTCACACCAAGGATGGGTCTATGCCATGAACTGGACCTGTACATTAACGTATCTGAATCAAAGATCCAATATCTAGATATGAAACGAAGCAGCCAAAATATCACGAAAGAAGAAAAAGAAGCCATAAAAACTTCAAGAGAAAATAGTGACATCTCATCATACCACCAGCTGACAAAGGTGGAGCCATTGTCATTCTTAATATTGAAGATTACATAAAAGAATGGCTCAGACAACTTGACGACACATCTGTCTATCGTAAACTTGACCAAGACCCAACTGCCAAATTTAACACCCAAATCAATGACTTCATCGCTAAAATACACAAGAATGGACATCTGACTACAGTGGACAAGAAGGTACTCACAACCACACATGCACTAACTTCTATCATGTATTTTCTATCAAAGCTCCACAAGGCAAACCGCTGGGAAGACCTACAGTCTCAGTGATCAAAAGTCCAACGAACCAGGTTTCTGCTTTTAGCGACGCCCACATAAAACCTCTTGTTCCAGCTATTCTGTCATACTTTCAGGACACGACAAACTTTCTAAATAAACTACAAACAGTAGCCTTCAGGAACAGTGACATTTTAGTCACCATAGATGTTAAATCACTTTACACTTGTATACCACACAGGGAAGAGATCTCCGCAGCAAAGAAAAAGCTCAACCTTCATTTGCACTAACATCCACATACTTCTCTTGGCTTCTCTTAAAACTTATGCACATCCTTTTAACTTGTAATGGCTTGAAATTCAACAACACCTTCTATCTACAAATATCCGGGACAGCCATTGGCACTAAAATGGCTCCGAATTACGTGAATATTTTTATGCATAATCTAGAAACGGACATTCTTCTTAACACAGCTACACTAAAACCTAAATTTGGTAGCGGTTCATTGACGTTATTTTTATAATATGGTCGCATGGTCCTGACACCTTCCTCAATTTTTTACACAAAAGCCATGACACTATAAAATTCACTTAGGAATTTTCAGCTGAAAAAATTAACTTTCTGGATCTCACAGTAAAGCTCAACAACTGCAATTATTCTTCGACCCTGTGCAGAAAACCCAGAGGGACACACATATTTAAACTAGAACAGACTGATTTTCCAACAGAAAATCAAATGTCTCCCGGTGGAACATTTACGTCTCTGAATAAGCTACAGGTGATAACAAATTACAAATCACCAAGTTTGCTTGAAAATTACAATCCTATTTTAGCTCTCACCTAGATACATTACTCTAGCAATTTTCATCAAGTTCTTCAAGACGTTTGCAGAGAAATCCATTTCACATAAATGACCCTATGACCTTGAAAACTAGGTCAAGGTCACCCAAATACAATCCCAACCTTGGTCTTACCTTGATACATAATCCTACCAAGTTTCATCAAATTCCATCATGTTCTTCATGACTTATCAAACAGAAACCAATTTCATATAAGTGACCCTGTGACCTTGAGAATTCGCTCAAGGTCATCCAAATACAATCCCAACCTAGGCCTTGCCTAGATACATAATCCTACCAAGTTTCATCAAATTCCATCAAGTTCTTCATGACTTATCGAACGGAAACCAATTTCACATAAGTGACCCTGTGACCTTGAAAATTAGATCAAGGTCATCCAAATACAATCCCAACCTAGGTCTTGCCTAGATACATAATCCTACCAAGTTTCATCAAATTCCATCAAGTTCTTTAAGCTTTATGGCACAGAAACTAATTTCACATAAGTGACTCTGTGACCTTGAGTATTCACTCAAGGTCATCCAAATGCAATCCAAACCTAGGTCTTGCCAAGATACATAATCCTACCAAGTTTCATCAAATTCCATCTTGTTCTTCATGACTTATCGCACGGAAACCAATTTCACATAAGTGAACCTGTGACCTTGAAAATTAGGTCAAGGTCACCCAAATACAATCCAAACCTAGGTCTTGCCTAAGTACATAATCCTACCAAGTTTCATCAAATTCTGTCGAGTCCTTCAAGACTTATCGCACGGAAACCAAGTGTTGAAGAACCTGAACAACAACAACAACAACAACAACAAGCGGAAGAAACGGGCACTAAAACAATATGTCACCCGGCTTCCACCGGGAGACATAATTATAAATCGTCATATCCACAGCACTGCAAAAAAGCAATCCAGTGTAGCCACGCTATCAGAACACCTAAGATCTGCTCTAACATTAAGGACTTTGAATCTGAAGTCCATTTATTTAGTGATAGATTTACTCACATGCGTTACCCGTCAAACCTTATAGAACAGACCATCACTAAAGCAAGAAACATAAATAGGAATTCGCTCCTTCAGTACAAAACATGGCACCCCCATGCAATAACAGTTCGTTAAAATTGTTCACTAGATACCATCCAGGACCTCCCATAAATCTCAGTGAACGAAAAAAAAAAAATGGATAATCTTTCAGACCAACCCCAATATTTGGGCACTGGCATATAACAGACCAACAATAGTACACAGAAGGCCCAGAAATATCAGACCTACTTGTTTATTCAGACATTAACACAACTAAACCCACACCAGGCAGCCGTCCATGCAATGTACCCTGTGTCACTTGCCAGTATATGGATAACACTACAAGTTTCCGGTCCAATGTATCCAAAATAGTCTACCCCACTTAGCATGACATTAACTGTCAGTCCCACAATGTTATTTATTTATTATATTGCACTCTATGCAACATTCAATATGTAGGACAAACATCCAAAACTCTAAACAAAAGAATACAGCAACACAGCTCAGACATTTCTCTCAACAAAGATACTATGGTGGGCAGCCATTTCAACACCACTGGTCACAACGTAAGCAACATACACGTAATAGGCATTCAGCGCACGACAACTATATGTCCGTTCACTTAGCAATAGAAAGTACTTGGATTACAGAGCTTATCACAACAGTTCCACGTGGCCTAAACAATACGGAATAGGCCTCTTTTAAATCATTATAGGTATCACCTGTATAGTATGCAATGAGTCATATGGGTATGCTTCTTCACTCCGATGTCATCTGTGGACACATAATCTAGACAGAAGGCGACATACCTGCCCAGAATGTATGGAAAACTTGGGCAGACTAGACAACCTCAGCAGACTTAGCCAAAACACATCGGGGACAAAAAATCCAACCTGTGGCCTTTAACCCGAGAGCCATTGCAGCGACACCAAAAGGTAAAAGATGGGAAGCCACTGACGACAAGAGTGGTTAAATATCAACCAGAAAAAAAAAAAAAAAAAAAAAGAAGTCCACTGATAAGCCCATTTCCAAAAAAACTGATCAAAGAAAAGAAGACACCGGGCCTCATAATCAGGATATGGGAAGGGATAGAGATGGCCAAGATGGCACAACAAATCAGATCTAAAAGTATGGAAATCCCAAGAACAGCCATGCGGGGATCGAACTTATAAGATTAGGAGGATGAAGCTAATACCGTCAGAAGCGCACCATTGGATTCGACAATTTGCCTTTATGAACTTAGTCCCCTAGAAGTGTAATTGCAAGAACTGGAACAAGCTATTGAAAAACAATTACAGCATATCAGCCAGCTTCTTGATAGCATCTAAAGATTCCTTCCGTTGTTAAATTATAAGAGTATATTTATTCCATGAACTTAATAACAATAGAGGATACACGACACTGTCTTAAAATTTCCATGTAAAACATTTCATTTCTCCACTGTATATGGCTGATAACGTAACAATACAATGATGTTGGCTCATCAATAATTAGGAAGACTCTATATTGATATAACCCCTGAAAAATAAAAGTCCAGGTAGAGCCTCCTTTCCCCTGAGGAAGACCTGCAATAGGGTCGAAACGTCCGGGGAGGTTCTCCTTTATACATTACTTTGCACCTGTTTTCTTGTGTATTTGAATCTCTATAGTTGGAGCCTCTACTGGTGTCACATGCCAAGTTTGCTATCTTAAAGTCCTATAGTATAGGAAATATGACAAGCAACCATTTTTTTTTTTTTCGATGGGGTCAAACGTCAAGGTCACAGAATGGTAATTTTGGTACATAACACACTTATTCCAAGAGGTATCTACACATTAAGTTTGGTATCTTGAAGTATTCTGGTATAAGAAATTTAGTCAGCACAAGCATTTTCCCTGATAGGGTCAAAAGTCAGGGTGACCATGATCTAAGTTTGGCATGGGGCACACAGTACATTCCTATCCCAAGAAGTACCCACACACACTAAGTTTGGTTTCTGTAAGCATTATAGTGTAGGCCATAAGGCCCACACAAGCATTTTCTATGACAAAAACAAAGGTCAATTGACAGTGACCTCATTTTGGTAAGTTCAAGTGTTACAGTGAAGGAAATATGGTCCAGACAAGCTTTATTAGAAATATGGATGGAAGGATGAACAGAAGGTCAACTAGAACAGACTGATTTTCCAACAGACAATCAAATGTCTCCCGGTGGAACACTTACATCTCTGAATAATCTACAGGTGATAACAAATTACAAATCACCAAGTTTGCTTGAAAATTACAATCCTATTTTAGCTCTCACCTAGATACATTACTCTAGCAATTTTCATTAAGTTCTTCAAGACTTATTGCAGGGAAACCAATTTCACATAAATGACCCTGTGACCTTGAAAATTTGCTTAAGGTCATCCAAATATAATCCAAACCTAGGTCTTGCCTAGATACATAATCCCACCAAGTTTCATCAAATTCTGTCAAGTCCTTCAAGACTTACCGCACGGAAACCAAGTGTTGAAGAACCAGAACAACAACAACAACAACAAGCAGAAGAAGCGGAAGAAACCGGCACTAAAACAATTTGTCCCCCGGCTTCCACCGGGAGACATAATATACAACCCAAAAGATTGTGGAAGACTAAAGAGCCTATAGGTATGGAACCTTTAATTAATTTTTCCCCACAGACTAACATTAAACCCTTTGGCTCTGATTTCACTGTCCAAAAATCTCAGCCATTTTCTCCTTGATTGCATATACAGATCCATGTTAGATTTGTGTCATAGCTACAAACAACAGGCCCATGGGCTTAATGCTCTGCTGACATGTAATCAAATGACCACAAAAACTTCGTTTCCTGAAATGGGATCCCTCTGTGACCTTGAGGAAGTAGTTCAAAGTCATCCACATTGTGCAATATCAAACTTCCATATGATAGACATTTGTGGTACCATACATTTGGTAGCATTAGCCCTATTCCTTTTCAACATATTCAACTAAATGTTTGTTCCTATACAGTACATAACTGCCTTGAAAAACACATCAAGGTCACACAAATTTTATAAATTTTACCATTGGCCTAATGCATATTTGGTGTTGAATTTTGTAGTTCCAAAGTGAATCCCCTTCATGACCTTGAGACAGCGGGCCAAGTTCATCCATATCATAATATCAAACTTGTGCATATGATTACACACTTGTGGTACACTCCACTTCATTATAAATCCTCATTCTTTCTCAAAATATTGAAATCAATGTTCATATTTTGTGTAATCCTGAAGGTGGCACCACCAAATTTTAATGTGTATTGTCTTTTTGTCTGATCAACATTTCTAACATGTGTTTCATGAAAAACAGCATTCTCAAAATTTTCACAGCTGGGCCCACATGTTCATAATATAGGTGGCATCACCAATATCCAACTTGGCCTAGACTTTTATACCCTTTATAAGTCCTGAAAGTTAAATATGAAAAAAAAAAAAAAAAAAAAACTCAGATGGACACATGGACATGAGTGATGCTACATAAGCTGTGCAATCTGTAGTCAGCAGAGCTAATAACCAAACGAGAGGCCCATGGGCCTAATGCTCTGATGGCACTGTGGCTTTATTTCACCAGTTCATTTCAAAGCTACGAGTCCTCAAGTGGATTCTGAACATATAAAGCTTAATATAAAAATTGTCCACCAGATGACACTTTGCTCCACATGTAATCATAGCTTATTTGTGCAACTTCTGTGATGAATATTGTTGCATGTGCCAAGACAACAATGAGCGAGTCCTTAACTTCATGTCCTCAGTGACCTTGGGACAGAAGATCAAGGACACCTAGATTATGTAATACAAGAGGCCCATAGGCCTGCCTGATGCTGAGCTGGCATTGCCATTCAAGTCCAAGCTACACCCTGCCATTACAAAATCACCTCTTTCAACTTTACAGGCATAGTGACCTCACAAAAATTGGTCAAACAATGATATTATATGTGATTCTAGCTTTGGCTCATGATTTGTCACATCATAGGTGGCGCCACTAGTATCATTAGCAACTTAGACTTTGATCTCTCCCACAATCCCAACAAATTTGGTGAAGCTCTGCCAAAAATTAAAGATGCTAGAGTGTTCACAAGATTTTCACATTTTGACTCCTATATTACATAATGTAGGTGGCGCCACCAATATCAAACTCTGCCTAGATTTTCAAACACCCTATAAGTCCTGAAAGTTATATTGGGCTTACTTGAAAACTGTGGACGGTATTGCGCTAACGAGCACAAGTTTACAGACCGACGTCTCCTTTGTAACTTAAAAGCTTCATACACTATTCCACCATACCGACACTGGTATAAACAGGTAAATAGTAATACAATTTTTAGCACCATAAAGTTGACTAGTGTTATGAGGTAAAGTGTACTAAGGTATTAGCTGAAAGCCACCTCTTCCACTATACTGGATGAAGATTAAAAAGAAAGAAATCCTGCAAAAAGTGAGTATGATCAGGGTTTTCCTACTTAAGACGGACCAGAGAAAATTCTCTAGGTGGGTTAAGTATACTTCACCCCGGGTACTTTCCCTCTTACCACTTTAAACCCTTTGAGGACTATACTTTGTCATTTCAAACTCCATCTTGACACAATTTGACTAATGTTCTTGAGCTAGTGTTGTATTTATTAGGTAATTTGTCATATCTCTGGAAACATTTCAACAGAGTTTTGTGTAGTTGTTTTTCATCACCTTTGTGTTGTAATTTATGCAACAAAGTCCTAATCCTATTGACATAATCGCTAAAAAGTGTGGTGTTTCTAGCAATACGTATGACTTGTCTGATACAAACTCCATATGCTTGTTTCTCTGGAATGTTTCCTGTCAGGTCAGGGTAGGAGATGATATCATATTTGAACTGTTCTCTTTGTCAAATATTTTTTGTTACATACTTGTTGTTCTTTATTTCTATATCCAGATCAAGGAAAGTAGCTTTTGTATCACTTTCATTTTCCAGATTTAATATTAGTTCTTTGGGATTTATATTTTTCCAATTCCCCTTTATTTCGTCTCCATTGTTTAAAGCACACAGGTCATCTATAAATCTTCTTGTGTGAGAACATGATCTTCTTGCAGCTGTAAAGTTTGTTTTTGCCAATTCCTGCATCCATTTTGATTCATAAAAATGTAAATAAAAGTTGGCAATATATGGACGGACAGACGTGAGCGGTCGCATACGCTCTGCGACCATTGGTCAGCTGAGCTAAAAACAGAGCACACTAATTTTTGGTTCAGAAAAATTAGAGCCAGGTGTTTTTGGTGGGCCCACAGCATGGCTCATCTGACTACCTGGCACTTTGCATGTGGATGACTTGGTCAAAAATATTCAGAAATTATAGTATCAAATCCTTCACCAAATGTACAATTTTACTGATGATATTGAGCAAGGTACATTACAGAATATGGGTGACCCAATCAATAGTTACTTTGACATGTGCTCACATATATTACAATTCAATCACTGATCCAAGAACTTGTTCTTTAAATCCAATCACTTCTAATCAAAGATTGACTGTTTCAGTACGTTAAGAATCTATGAATCATGCTCTGTTAACCAATGAGAAGTCGGGATTTATTTCAATTCCTTTTTATTTCAGGATGCAAAATTTTGTTGTGGCTCACTGATTCCCTTGGGGCACACAAACTGTGTCTAAATATGTACATGTAATTGTAAAATGTATATGGCACTGTTCTGAAGGAAAGAAATAAGATTAATACACAAACAGTTTGCTGGAAGCTTGCAGCTGATGACCTCATTTCATGGCAGGACACATCCTGGGGTCCTGATCCATGTCTGTGTGTAAAAACCATGAAATTAAGTCACAGGGCAAAAGCCTGGACACAACCTACTGTAAATTGCTTTACTTCAGTGTATAAATTTTCAGTTTTTGCATTTTTGACATTTCAGTGTAGTTTCAATTTCACTGTTTTGGACATAATTCCTATTCAGTGTTAAAATACTATTTCACTGTGTTTTCATTTTCATGGTTTTGTGCCATCAGCAAAATAAGTGAAGATGACAGTACAGCGAAATTAAAGCAATTTACAATACTAGAGCAATCCCACAACCCCACTGTAGCACGCCCCTATTTTTTAAACAAAGTGGATCAATGTTTTGCCCTTCAGAAGGGACCCGTATGATAAAAGGCACACTTGTAAAATTATGTAATTGGTTTTGAAAGCCAAGTTTATACTTCAATCAACACAGCAGGAAGGCTGTACCAGATTTTTTTGAACCGTAAAATATGCATACACATTTAGAATAGTCCTAACATCAACTGCTCCAAATGTGATCAACTTTGCCATGTGCCCAACAACACCTCCATAGTTCTGTCCCATTCATGTATACATGTTTTTTGCTAGTGCACTGTAACTTGCGGGAAAATTATGGACCTCAGACTTAACATCTGAAAAAAATCATGGATCTGGGTACTCAAGCACAAGCTTTCTGTGTAATGGATATGATTTTCTGTCCCAGGCCAAATCATATCAGATGTCTCTATTTGTAGCACTACACAGTGCATCACCTACTTCTGGAACAAAGTGGACTTGTGTTTTATCCCACTCTCATCAACTTTCAGATGAACAGATTTTGAAAGTCTATGATTCCAGTATTAGGGATCTGCTGATACAGGGCCTCGGCAAAAACCATACAAGTCAGATACAGACGTTTATGGGATGATATGTGCCACAATACTGTTAACTGATTATCCTGTCACTGAATATTGTGTGCAATTTCCTACTTGCATGTTTTTTGATATTTGTTTTTGTTCCTACCTACATGTTCACAAAGAGCTGAAGCTATTTACTGTCATGCACAATATAATTGTGGTACAGCTGGCTAGTTTCTGCTTACATGTTAACAAAAGAAAAACGCCTACATTGAATTTCAAACCATCACCCACTGTGGTTCTAATTTCCGTAACAGTTGTTTGTCTTAGGTGATTAATGACCTTGAATGTTATTTGTCTATTAGCCACTGTGTTCTGCCACGATGCTCTGAATTACTTAAAGGTTAATACTTACATTTCACTGAATTAAAATTGACTTTCTTTGCTGTAATTGAAATATAAATTTATACTAGTGTTAGCAGTAGCCAAATATCCAAATGCTACCAAAACTTCAAAATGGTTTGTAAAAGTGGTAAGGGATCGTGTACAAATAAAAACCTTTCCAAAATTCCGAGAAACCATCGGAATGGAGGGAGGGGGTTAATGGCAAAATCGGAATTTCACCAATTTTTTGGAAAGCTTCAAAATTATCGATGTAATAATGCGGTAGCGGTAGCGGTCATTTTTAAAGACTATCCTGATCATGCATGGTCTGCATAACCTTTCCAATGCAACTTAATTTTCATGTATTGTTTTAATAAGGAGGTGTAGTTTTTGGAGGATATTAAAAGAATATATTTAAGTGACACATACCTGTTGTTTTTCCATTATATGGGTGAAAGAATGTATGGGTTGAGATGTATGTCTGCAGCAGCTGACATGTTGGTTTTCCAAAAATTTGGTGATATTGGAATGGGCATGGAGGGAGGGGGTTAATCAGATTCCATTGTTTTTTTGGAATTTTGGAAAGGTTTTTATTTGTACACGATCCCTAAAAGCTACTAAAGTTTTTTTGTTTCTTGCAGAAATTAAAGAGATTGTAAGTTTGTGTAGGTCTTTCTCAGAAAAACTGGAAGTTTCCATACTAATTTTAAGATCATTATAATGCTAACCTAGTGAACTGACAGTATATATGCAGGGCAATCTCTCTCTCTCTCTCTCTCTCTCTCTCTCTCTCTCTCTCTCTCTCTCCCTCCCTCCCTCCCTCCCTCCCTCCCATGACGTAATATTCCTTGTCCTGGGCTAGAGGACATGAAAACTGGTCAGCCCTGATATGGATATGGATATGAAAAATACAAGACAAAGCCAGAAAAGCTGGCATGCTAGCTATATTGTTTTCTTGTGCGACGTGTTTCGCCCTCCGTTGGGCTCATCAGGTACACTCTAAAACTCTGCAAGTTCTAACTGAAAAGCTGACGTATGGGTTCTTTTATACGGCAGGTAACGTTGCTAGACACACTAGTCAACGTCAACTATCATGACGTCACAGTCATGATGACTGCACTTAGTTTGAACTGGTTGTTCGGAGTCTGCCAAGTAGCAGGACATCAAACAGACTGTAGATTGGTTCTACACATGCCCAAGTTCAAAGTACAAACTGGACCTCAAAAAAACATTTTTCTGGGGCCCTTCAGGAGGAAGATTCCCGTCACTGTTGAAATGGTTTGTCCAGATAAATTAAAAAATATAAATGAATAGACTACGTGGGTCATGTGACAGCTCTTATACGTGTGATTGCAGCTGTTTCCTTCGCGGAGATCCTCATGGATCTCAGTAGCTCCAGGTGAGTCTACTAAGAACTATAAACAGTTGAGCTAGACTTACAAGAAGACCACGCACAATAAAAATTGAAAAAAAAAAAAAAAATGGATATGGATTTGATGAGGTACAGATACTTGACCTTCTGATTTAGTTTTAACTTATTTAAGACATGTTTTAGACCTGATACAGCTTCATAAACAGTCAAAGGACAATTATGTTACAGCCCAGGCACAAACAATAATTTGATATCGCCCCGACCTAGATACTTACCCTTGGAAGGGACCTAGTTTTACTTCATAATATGTTATTCCTCTGAGTGCTAGGTTTCATAAAATAAAGTTGAACACACAAGGAAGTTATACTACAGCCTGGAGTTGAGTTCATTGGCACATGTATGTTACTTGTATCACTATGACCCAGATACATGACCTGCTGACCAAATTTTACCACTAAATAGTATACATGTATTTGGCCTGACAAATGTCACGATTCCTAATCACAAGACTATTATAGTCTTGGGATGAAAAGTACATGAAAATGTAGGCTGTGAACCAGATACTTGGATCTAGTATCAAAGTTTATTTTTACAACATGTAAATTAGCAAGTTAAGCGCTGGCTGAGGCTTCATAAAACAGAGTCAAAAAACAAATTGAAAGCATAGAGATCAATACAGCTGTAGTTCCAAGATTTTTCACACAAACGTGATTTTTCTAAAATTTGAAAATTAGTGCAATTCAATTTCACCCATTCATGGGGATGCAAAATCAAACTGCACCGAGCACAAACAGCAATCTTTCTGCACTTCATTTGCCAGGCTTCCAAGCATTAGCACGACACATCATGAATTTGGATGTGTTGCCTCCAAATAGTATTTTCCAGGACTTACCTGCCTCAGAATGTTTGCAATTTGACTAAATTTGGGAGCATGTGCAGGCAGTAATATGTGTTTTGTTCAGGGCTTTTTTCTCAGCAAAGTCCACATTAGCAACCTGGACACGTCACCAGCATAAGGCATGGACACTAAGGTGGCCAAAATTATAAGAAGCCATAAAAGGTAACCAAACCAGTGTCAGCAGTTGCTCAACCAAGCTACTGTCTATCTACTCTTCAATTTTCTAAATATTTTGTGCATTTTAATTCAGCACAGAGTGTTGGCACAAAAAGCACAAAATTTAATTGGGTGTGAAAATTTCTAGAACTACTGTGATCCAGATATTCAACCCAGTAGCCCAGTATTGTTACATGACACATCCATTATTTATGATTTATATGTGTTTTACGTATGTGCGTGAATGTGTGTTTGTGTGGTTTTATAAAAAATCAGTAAAAGTTTCAAAAAAATTTTTTCCTATATTATTAACACCACCTCACCCTATGACATGTAAATGTAGAGCAATCAATGGTAATGTATGTGCTTACATAATGTCACACAAAATAAAATAAGAGGACTATAATGCACCTATGCTCTGCTGACTGGAACCTGCTGATTCTGCAAGTGCAGACTTGACTGCTTGATGAATGTACTACAGGTAATTAGTGCTGAACAATATGCCAGTTCGACCTTTCAAAGTCAAAATAAGCAACACCTAAAGAAACCCATCGGTACTTTCCCCTTTATGTTTAATAGTAACCATGCGCCCAGGAACCACAACATCTAAGACATAAGCCATTGTCAACTTGACCTCTCAAGGTCACACAAGGTGAAAATGAACAATGCCAAAAGACATACTTTCTGATTAATTACTGTTTCACATCATACATGGCCCAAGGACTTACTATTAACAACACATTAGCCAATATGTCAGGTTTGCATACAGCAGTTTTGTCAAAAGAACTGGACCTGGGGCAGACTATGATCATGTCCACTACATCGAGGGTGTGATACAGACACACAGGCAAACAAAATCCTGGGCTGGCGCTAGAATATTTATCAATTTAGCAAGTCTGGCTAACTTAGCAGAAAACTTATTAGCCAGACTGAGACTTAGCCAAATTAAATTTTGGAGATAGGCTACTACTTGGGGCCAGCTCTAAGAATTTTATTGCATGAGCCCTTTTTTTGCTAAAAAAGAATATTTTATTTGCCACAAACAACCAGATTTAGGCTAACTTGTAGCCACATTTTACATATATGTACAATCTTAATTTATATGTGCAACATCCTTTAGCAGTTTGTCTAATTGATGAGAAAAACTATTAGCCAGTTCACACATTTTTAGCTGGTGGCTAACTGGCTAATGCTTAGAGCTAAGCTCCGGAAATCCCAGGTGCATATCTTCATATAAGTACTGATTATTAATCCCATAAAGTTTCATAACTGCAGATCTCATAGTTTTTGAGATATGCCTGACACAAGTTTCCTGTTGGATATGGGATGAACAATAGTCATTTTCAGTAAATCAAGGGTGTCACACAGACACACAGACAAACTAAACCCCAGGTGCACATCTCCATTTACATGTACCAGTGTTTCCCGCAGACCACAAAAATGGGCAGGGCACAAGGAAATTTAAGGCACGGCAGATGACCTACTTTCCTATCTCTCCTATGTTAAAATCTAAAACAGGGCAGGAAACTAGGAAAAAACGCATGGCGGAGCACCCTCCTATTTTTGTCAAGGGGAAACACTTTGTACTGATTTATAATCCTGCAAAGATTCACAGATGTAGGTCAAATAGTTTTGGAAGTATGCATGACACAAGTTTTATGGTGGATCCGGGGCAGACAATGGTCACTTCCACTAAATCAAGGGTGTGGTACAAACAAACAGAACACAAGGTGTCCATCTTCATGTCAAATCTAGTTTAGGATATGCATGACACAAGTTTCATGTTGGATGTGTAACAGACACAGACAAACAGAACCCAAGGTCTCCATTAATGCTGATTAATATTCCTGTGAAGATTCATAGCTGTAGGTCAAATAGTTTTGACAGTGTGCATGACACAAGTTTTATGTTGGATCTGGAGCAGACAATGGTCACTTCCACTAAATCCAGGGCGTTGTACAGACACACACAGACAACCAAAACCCTAAGGTGCACATCATTTGCAAAGATTCATAACTATAGGTCAAATAGTTTTGGAGATATGCACAACACAAGTTTCATGCTGGATGCAGGACAAACAGATGGCTAGATATGGGCAAATTTATATCGCCCCCCCCCCCCCCCCCCCCTTGTCATTTTATAAAAAATGTGTACATATATATGGTGGCCAGTAAGTCTTGAACAAACAGATCATGGACAGACAGATGTATGGAGAACCCAATATCATAATGTCTCCCCCCGCCACCACGCAGTGGGCCAATAAAAACTTATTGGAAATACCAGATGATGGTGGGGGACATGATCATTTGAATTAGTCTTCATTTCGTATAAAAATGTCACAAGGGATTCAATGGCATATTTTTGTTTCATCTCTGTGAGAAACAGCAGTTGTTGAGCTGTTGGATAAATTTCACCTAGTCCAAACACAAACGTTGTGGGAACAACAATTCCATTCTATTATTAATATTGCTACTGTTTTTGGTTTTTTGTGGGTTTTTTTTGGGGGGGGGGGTGAGGGGAAGGGGGGAATTGGTCAATTATTTACCCTCCTTAGTCTGAATTGAATATGTTGGCTTAACATTAACAAATTAAAATTCTGCAGTTGGGTATAGAGTGTCAACTTACCGCCAGCTCACAGTAGTTACTGAGAGCACTAGCCTCCTGCTGGGACAGCTCTTCCAAGGAGGAATGCACACTGTGTTTGTATGCAACGTACAGTGGGAAGTTCATCAAGAACACTTTGGCAACAAACTGTAATAGTCTATCTTTTTCATCTAGAGTCCAGTGCTCCACTGCATCAAGGTCCATCATAAGTCTGTTTGAGTCCTCAGCAGAGCTTGCAGTAGTCTCTTTATCACAGGTTTGTGGGTTACTCTTTACATCTTGGCTGGATTTGGTGCTATCCATTTCTGCCTGACATTTTCCACAATCTTCATTACTGTCTTCTGATTTTTCTTGAGCAGATGTGCCTGCCTTTTCATCATCCTTTCCTTTCCTATTCTTTTCCTTCAATTCTGGTTCTTGGTCTGTGGGAGTCTCATCAGTTTCCTCAGATTTTGACACATCTGTAACACTTTCTCCACCTTTAGCTTCACCATCACTTTTATCACATGTGCCCTCCTGCTTCTGTGCGGCTGCCTCGCCAGATTCAGCTGGCTTGTCTTCTTTCTGTGCAGCATCACTTTGGACCTTTTCTTTGGACTCTTGTGCTTTGGTGTTTGTGTCTGGCTGCTGGTCACTGCTGACATCTTTCTCCTGTTGTAACTGCTGTTGTTTCACCTGTTCTTCTGGTAAGCTCTGCATGCAGGCAATAGCCAGGTTCATTATCACCTGCACAACATTGTTGAGCCGTTCATAGTTCTTGTAGTCCTTGTAGCAACACATGCACTGCCTGGAACACCACCAAAAAATCACAAGTTAACACATACTTTTTACTTATACAGGCATTAGAGTGATACCTGGTATTTCAGACTGCCCCTACTGCCAGCAACAAGAGGCCCATGGATGGGCCTAATGCTCTGCTGACACATAATATGATGACCATCACCAAAAAATTCTCTTTGCCATTGATGTCCAAACTTACACCCAGCTATTACAAAATCACTTCTTTCAACTTTACAGGACTGATGACCTAAAAATATATATAAAATATAAAAAAAATTGGGCATGATCTATACATCCTATAAATTTGGCATGTCTAATTCAATTATTTTTCAAGATATTGATTTTTTTATCTTTCATGACATTTCGACACATAATTTTCATCAAAGTATAGAGGGTGCCACCAGTGTCGTAAACAACTGAAATTTTTACCTCCTCCATAATCCCACTATCATCTATCCAATATTAAGGATGCTAGGGTGCTCGTAAGATGTTCACTTGAGCCATATATCATAATACTGTAGGCGGTGCTACCAATATGAGATTCGACCTAGATTTTCATACACTTGACAAGTCCTTAAAGTTACATTGGGCTATCTTGAAAACTGTGGACTGTAGCGCACTCACAAGCAGGAATTGACGGACATATCCTTTGAAACTTAAAAGCTTCATACACTATTCCACCATACCCACACTGGTATAAACAGGTAAATAGTATTAATTTTTAGCACCATAAAGTTGACTAGAGGTGTTATGAAGTAAAGTGTACTAAGGTATTAGCTGAAGCCACCCCTTCCACTATACTGGATGAAGTTTGAAAAGAAAGAAATCATGCAAAAAGTGAGTATGATCATTGTTTCCGACTTAAGATGGACTAGAGAAAATTCTCTAGGTGGGTTAAGTATACTTTACCCCGGGTACTTTCCCTCTTCCCACTCTAAACACTTTGAGGGCCACACTTTGTCATTTCAAGCTCCATCTTGACATAGTTTGACTGATGTTCTTGAGTTAGTGTTCTATTTATTAGGTATTTGGTCATATCTCTGGAAACTTTTCAACAGAGTTTTGTGTTCGGACAGACATGAGTGATATCCCATGGGCTCTGTGACCTCTGGTCAGCAGAGCTAAAAAGTGGTCTTACAGCGGAGGTGGTCTTAGAAAGTCATGCAATCTTTATATGGGAGGTGTTTTTGGAGCAGGTACCACTGTGTCATAAATTGTAATATAATTTCTAACTGAACTCATTCACACATGAATATACTTTGACCCATTCCTGGAGAGAGCACAACCAAGTCATTAGCTTTCCTTAGTGTGTGTTTCAAGAGTGCAAGGTGCCAAGGAAAGCTATTGACCCAGGGCATGCCATAATGAGTATTCTTACACACAAAATTCAGCAAAAATGTTTTCTAGTAATAAGAAATTTAAGTGAAAACATTGAGGCAGACAACAATTTACATCTGGGCACTTTTAAGTGATTTCAGCAGAAATGGGTTAAGTTCTGAATATAGGCTGAAAGTGAAAGTATCATTACCATCATGTCAACTGACTTGCGGTTGAGAAATGCAAACTTTTCAAGTTGTAACTCAATGGCTTACACAATCATTACTATAATTATATTACTATTTTCACACTGACGAAAATATGCATAAGTGCAGTTTGGAGAAGTCAGTTAACTGTTTCAACTTTTCTCACTCTAACACCTACAGCCACATGTTTCAGATGGTGTCCTGAGCAATGAATAACAGGAAGACTTTTGGGCTATCTGGATGGACTGTCAACCCTCTCCCTGCTCCCTAAAGCCAAGAACACTTTTTTTACCCTCGGTACGTAAGTGCCCGAGGGTATTGTCTTCCCCTGTCGTCCATCTTGTCAACGTTACCGCGATATCTCAAAAACTATTCACTTTAGCTGTACCGAATTTTTGTCACAGAAGGACCTTATGATAGCCTCCTTATGATGGACCAGATTCCTATTGAAAACCAGATTCTTCTGATTATTTTGACACTCCAGCTTCCTCTGGTTATTTTTAAACTTTTTATGAAACTTTGAATTAATGTATTTATTTGAAGGCCATCTGAGTGGCATCAACCCTTATGACTTTACCGCGACATCTAAAAAAATATTGACTACAGGGTCATTCCATGTCACTTCAACAAATGCATTCCACCACCCCATCTTAGATTTGTTTAATTTCTGAATATTGTGTTGAACATGGTTTTTGACAGAAAAATTCAAAGTTTCAATGCATTTTCATCACTGGTTCATTTTTTAAGGGCCTCAGAAGGGGGAGGGGGTCTTACCTTAAAAAACGACTGCCGTTTCTGTGCCATAATTCAAAAAGTCTTATCTAGCTTATTATTTAAGATACACCTATGATTTTTTCAAGAATTATGTAACTTTTACTGTTGTTGGAGCTACATTAATAAGAATAACCACATGACAAAATTTTTTCATTTATCAAGGTATGAAAGTGGCAATTTCCTGGAGGGGGGGGGGGGTTATTCACGAGTGGTATTTCAACCACCAATAATCTCCAGAGCAAAGTGAAATATGACCTGCAAATTTTGCACACAAAATCTATACTAAATGTTCAACTGTTGTAAAAAATAACAGGACTCTGGAAATAGCCAAATTGGAGATATCTCTCATTAAAATTAGCTACAGACAATAAAAGGCACAACTTCAACACCTCTAAATCATATTGGGTATTGGTGGCACATTCTTCAAATTTGCACATGATACAGATCCACATAAGAACAATATTATGTGAAATTTTGGGCATTGTGTTTGTAGTGCTTCTGTGAAAACTTAAAGGTACAAAATATGGTATTTTACTGCACTCGTGAATAGCTTTTTGCACTGTTGAATACATGTAATAGGCATTAGGGACAGGTATATGAGGTATACAAGTGAGGCAGATGTGCACCATTCAAAGTTACTGTGAAGTCACTCTTATTAACTGCATGAACTTAAAGTTTTCTTCTTTTTTTTTTTCAAACTCCGCAGATTGTGCTAAGCAGTTATCTATAATGTCCTTCTGAAGTTTGTACTGTCTGGCGGAACTACCAACAGCTGATGGTGCTGGTACTTCCCTTAAGATGTTGAGATAGGGCACCAAACACTCATCTTTATAGGCTGGCCAAGCCAAACTATGGTTATGTTTGTTCATCTGCATGAATTTAACAATAACATCATGATCATCTGGATGCTCACTAATCATGCCGATGTGCCTATTATTTCCAACCACTACAGCAACATACTTTCCAGGTTGATAGTTCTCACTGACATTTTCTACTGTCTCCACTCTCTCTTCAGTATCAATAATATTGACACAGACATCCTTGTATGCACTTCATCCTCTGATAATCTGTACATCATCACAGCTGCCCTGCCTGTAGGTACAAACTTATGATGGCTTCTTGTCCCCACAATATTTCTGATTGAGGAGGACTTTCTGTATTCAAGCTCCTCTGTATGAGTCTGAACATTTTCGGAAGTGTTGTACCTTGATGGTTGCGACAGTAACTGCAGATATGTGGCCTTCGAAAGGGCAGCAGGGTATAGGCGCAGTGCGTTGGAGGGCGAAGCGACTTCGCCCTCCAACTCCCTGCGCCTATACCCTGCTGCCCTGAAGGCCACATATCTGCAGCTAGTTGCAACAGCTGAGTTAAAGTTCTGGCGTGAAGAGATGGCCTGTGTCAGAGGCTAGCAAACTGGCACATGCAGCCAGCCTTTTCACAGTACCACCTGTACCACTGCATGGGCTTTTCCCATGTGAAATGGCAAAGAAGTTCCATTTGGCTTTTACATGGAAGCCTATCTCATGAAAAACAGAGATTTCTCAAGTTTTTGCAGTTTTTGCACTGGCTGGCTGGCTGCCATCACAAAAGTACATGTGGTGGATAATTGTGAGATCACGCTTCAAGCTCAAAACTTTCTCTACTAGAGCCTTTATCAAGGTGTACAGAAAATGCTGAGTGGGTTCTGTCATCACTAATGACACACATACTGACACAGTGTAAGTCTCCACCCTGGGAGGACCTATGATAGATAACAAAAGGATGCAGTGTAGCTTGGGTGGTGTCCCAATGGAATACTTGCACAGCATCTTGGCACAGGAATAGTTCTCAACACAATCCAAACGAATATTTGCAGAATCTGTGTCCAAGGTTTCTTTAAGCTGTCTGAGATGGACAGCTTCAAGTCTAATAAGAATGACTTTACAGTAACTTTGAATGGTGCACATCTGCCTGAGCACTTGTATACCTCATAAACCTGTCCCTAATGCCTATTACATGTGTTCAACAGTGCAAAAAGCTATTCACGAGTGCAGTAAAATACCATATTTTGTACCTTAAAGTTTTCACAGAAGCACTACAAACACAATGCCCAAAATTTCACATAATATTGTTCTTATGTGGATCTGTGTCATGTGCAAATTTGAAGAATGTGCCACCAATACCCAATATGATTTAGAGGTGTTGAAGTTGTGCCTTTTATTGTCCATAGCTAATTTTAATGAGACATATCTCCAATTTGGCTATTCCCAGAGTCCTGATATTTTTTACAATAGTTGATCTTTTAGTATAGATTTTGTGTGCAAAATTTGCAGGTCATATTTCACTTTGCTCTGGAGATATTGGTGGTTGAAATACCACTTGCGAATGGAAAAAAACAGGAAATTGCCATATTCATACCTTTATAAAAGAAAATGTATTGGAAGCTGGTCATAAGGTTTTATGTCGTTACAACGTATAGACATAAAACATTGTTTTCCAGGTTCGTTTACGCAATAAAGCTACGACACCGTAGGTTAGGTGCAGTTTTTCTATTGGTTTCCTCTGAGAGAACTGTAATTTTTCCTTTTGTGTATTTGGTTCGGGTTCACTGAATATAGTATTTAAAGACTTCCTTGGGCGGACGGAATTCATTCAAGCTCATGCTACACTGTCGTATGCTTAGCTAATTTGACCGGCACATGGGGTTTCAACTTCGGACAGGCTTCGTTTTCTGCGTTTTGTGTTTATTTTTATTTTCCTCGCATTTAATCATGGACAGCGGTGGTTCAGGTGATTTGGGGCCCGAACAACGTGACACAGTCCTTCTTAATGGCATTAGCAAGCTGATAGATGCGAAATTGGAGGATTTCATAGCCGACATTACCACTTTGGTGCCTGTACGGGTTCAAGGTCGGGACAAGTCCAAGGACATTTGCCATCTATGCGGGGCCTTGGGTCATTGGAAACCAGATTGCCCAGTGTTGAAACGTCTTAGTAATGCTGCACAACCTGGCCAGTTAAGTAGTGGTTTTATGCCTGCATTTAACGAAAAAAAAGGTTCCGGAATATTTTCTACAAAAGGTCGCCTAAAGGCACATTTAAAATTTTGGAAGTCCATAACATATTCAAAATTTATTTTGAACGTGATTCAGGACAGATACAAAATTCCTTTTCTGAAATTCCCATGGCTGCACAATTTCATAATAATGTATCCGCTTTGCAACATTCAGAATTTGTTGAAAAGGAAATAGATCAATTATTGAGTACGGGATGCATATCAATGTGTCCCCACGTACCGCATGTAGTCAATCCACTTTCCGTCAAGGAAAATAAAAGTGGTAAGCTGAGATTAATTCTTGACCTCAGTTTTGTGAATTTATTCATATTCAAACATACATTCAAAATGGAGGATATTTCCATGGCACGTGATATTGATAATGGTTCCTATGTATTCAGTTTTGATATTAAATCAGCTTATCACCATATTGAAATTAATCAGGATTTTCATACATACCTTGGTTTTCAATGGTATTATAAGGGGAAATCTACATATTTTGTATTTTTGGCAATTCAAAATTTTGGAATCCAAATTCGGAAGCTATCGATTGCTTCACGCAACATTGGGGATCGGACAACAATTGGATAGTACCACCTCTATGTATGATTCCTCGTGTTTTGTCGCACATGAGAAAATGCAGAGCAAAAGGTACATTAATCATACCATTGTGGAAATCGGGCTCTTTTTGGCCTTTGGTTTGCCCAGATGGAGTACATTTATTTCCCCAAGTTTGGGATTGGAGATTCTTGCCGAATGAGGCTGGCATAGTTCATGCTGGAAAATGTCGTAATACAATTTTTTTCTTCACGAAAATTATTGTTTAAAATGTTGGCATTGCGAGTGGATTTTTCTCTACCGATGAGATGTGTGTTAAAAGGCTATTATACAGAGAATGGATGCAATATATGTGCATTGTAAAAAATTGTACGTCACTCAGGACAGCAGGTCCGCAGTTGGGCGTTGTTTGAGTGTGATATTGATCCCGCGGTGGGTTTTGGGCCAAAGGTTTAGCGCCAAAAAAGCGAGCACGTGTCTCGTGGTTTTGTCTGAACAAAATATGCAAATAATGATATGTGTTCTGACTTTCCCACAAATTCATTGTGAGATTTGAATTCTTACTTGTTTGAAAGTTTATATAATTTGTGTGCATTTTCAAATTTGATTGTATACTGTTTATGAATATGTAATTTTTGCCGAGAAAGCTGTAATTCATATTGTTTACATATTTCTTTATCATATCATAATGCAATCTCATACTAAAGGTTACTTCATTTAAATTGAATTGATAAGGACTTACACCCGTTTTGTTTTTCATTTACAGAGTTAAATCTTTGGGATCACCTGCATAATGATAAGTCTGAATTGGCTGCCTTGCATGCTGAGCTACATACGCATTTGGAAAGGCTTCCAGATGTTTTGCTGGCTTCCAAAGCACCGGGTACTGTCTCCACGTACATTGCAAATATAAAGCCATGGGTCAGATTTGCATCCCAATACCAGATGACTGTGTTTCCAGCTAAAGTTATGGACCTGACTTTGTTTTTTCTTCAGTTTACGGACGTTAAAAAGTCGGCAAATTCTACGATTAATGTTTTTTACGCATTAAAATGGGTTCATGAATTGATAAGTATTCCTTCATCGAATCCATTGGAGAACAATCTTATAAAGAACATTGTGGAGACAGGCAAGAGATCATATTCTACGCCGGTGGTTTATAGACCAGCTATGCCAGCTGTAGCTCTCAGACAATTAAGTGAAAAGTTTGAACATTCTGATGACGTAATCATACGCAGGGACATTTCTTTATGTTTATTAGCATTTGCAGGGTTTCTGCGTTACAGTGAACTTTCTAATTTGCGTTACAAGGATATTAATTTTCATGATTCGTATGTTTCCCTTCATATTGATAAATCAAAAACAGATCAATACAGACAAGGTGCCGAGGTTCTTATCAGTAGTACCGGAACAGTTTCATGTCCAGTTTCCAATTTAAAGAAATACTTAGATATCTCCGGCTTCGTTTCCCATTCTGATTACTTTTTGTTTAGGCCAGCTTGCCGATTGGGCAAGGTCTCAAAATTAGTTCTTCAAAATAAACGGCTTAGTTATACTCGTGTAAATGAAATTGTTCGTTCTAGACTAAAGGAATTTCTTCCAAACAGTCATAAATATACTATACATTCTTTGCGCTCAGGGGGAGCTTCTGCTGCCGCTAGAGGGGGTGCACCGGAACGTATGTTCCAAAGACATGGTCGTTGGAAAAGACAGAAGTCTAAAGATCGTTATGTGGAAGACAGCCTGACAGATAGGCTCTGTGTTTCTCAGACTTTGGGTCTGTAGATGGCCATTAGTATATCTTTTTGTAATATTGTATGTGGGCTTGTTAATTAATACTGATACACATGTAATTTTCGGTGTCTGGCATTAGATATTTTTTGTTTTGTTTTTAAAATGAAATATGTCTGTTTAGCATATAAATTATATAGGCCTAAATCATGCAATTTGTATTCCAATTTGTCCTTAATACTCCTAAATCTCTTTGGATTTACGTTTTTGTAATACTTCTTGTGCGAGGTCAATTTTATTATTCGGGATTTGGCTTGATTTGAGTCACCTTTAATTTTCCTATATAAAAATTTTACCTAATGGATAAATGGAGGCGATTATGATCCTGTTTTTTCTCCACTCTTTTTTCGTAATTTGTATGAATTTCTAGTATATTCAATGGCGGTGTATGCAATCATGATTATGACAGGCTCTCATGCCCTGTTCTGTACTTGTTCTTTTCAACTTCAACAGCAAGCATGAGCTTACTATTTATACACATATATTCTGTCTTGTTTATTATTGCGGTAGTATAGGTAAAACTAAGGTTTTATGTCGTTACAACATATAGACATAAAACATTGTTTTCCAGGTTCGTTTACGCAATAACGCTGCGACACCGTAGGTTAGGTGCAGTTTTTCTATTGGTTTCCTCTGAGAGAACTGTAATTTTTCCTTTTGTGTATTTGGTTCGCAGTGCTAGAAATAAGGAAAATTTTTCACTTGTCCGCCAACCAAGTGGAGTCGTATTCTAATTGAACTGTATGTAAATTTTGGACAAGTGCATTGGCAACTTTACTTGTCCGTCACAAGTTTCACTTAGTACGGACAAGCGGATAAGCCCTATTTCTAGCCCTGGTTCGGGTTCACTGAATATAGTATTTAAAGACTTCCTTGGGCGGACGGAATTCATTCACGCTCATGCTACACTGTCGTATGCTTAGCTAATTTGACCACTCTGTGTAAGTTATTTTGTAGATAGTTTGGCCTTACGCTTTCCAGAGTTTTTTGGTCCTTTATAAATATTAGCATGGGGTTTTATCTCTGGTTTTAGTGCGGGGGATTCTTACAAATTATAGGATCTCATTACATGTAGTTTTGGGACAACTGAATTGTCTTATCTTCTGTCTTGTTTTCTGGTCACTAAGACTTATGAGCACTGTCAACTCTTCATTGATATATGAATATGAATATGGTTTTGCAGACCACAGTTGCCTGTTCAACTGTCCAATATGCTATTGTATACCACGTGCATGACTTGTATATTACTATTTGCCTGTCCAACCATCTAATAAACTTCAACAGCAAGCGTGAGCTTACTATTTATACACATATATTCTGTCTTGTTTATTATTGCGGTAGTATAGGTAAAACTTGTTATTTATACAGCTCCATCACCAGTAAAAGTTACATTATTCCTGAAAAATTCATGCTAGTATCTTTATTATTTAGCAAGATACAACCATTTGAATTATGGCACAGAAAAAGCGGTCGTTTTTAAGGTGAGACCCCCTCCCCTCATAAAAAAATAAACTAATGATGCCAATGAAGTGAAAATTTTAAATTTTAAGCTTATGACCCAGTCTAACATCCATACCAAAAATGAAGAAAATAAAAAATGTGATGGTGGAAAATGTTCCTGAAATTTGATGACCTGATGTGGAATGACCCCACAGCTTTGCTTAACTTTTGCCACAGATGCATCTTCTGATGGACCAGGTTCCTATTTAGAACCAGCTTCCTCTTTGTGTGGATAAATTTTTTATGAAACTTTAAAGTATTCATCTTCAAGACTGTCTGAGTGGTGCACAAGGGGACGATACTACCATAATATTTCAACAGGGATCCAATGTGCAGCTTCAAATATTTTTTCAGAGATGCACATTATAGTGCACCACATTTCTACTGAAACCACCTTCCTCCTATCATTTTCAAACTTGTTTTAAAACTTTTGAAGTATTTATGTGATGGCCGTCTGAGTGATGCACAGTACAGTGGTCTCTGTCACCAGAATTTGCCCCAAGAACACAGCAAAAAGTGCTCTTTCATTTCATAGACAACAATATGGAAATTGTACCTAAAGTATTCTACTGCGAAGTCTCTACAAAAAAAAAAAATGCAGAATTTAAAAAAAAAAAAAAAAAAAGATTGTGGGCACCGAGGGTAATGTGTAAGGGGAAAGAACACCCATTTTAAACACGTTTCAATAAAGGTCCAAGTTACCCAAGGCCTAACAAAATATGTGTGTGGTTCCGTTAACCCAACCGGCCCTACTGAAAAGGCCCAACCCTAAATAAATTTTAAGAAACATAAAGAAAAAAGTTTCAAGTCTCCCTTCCCCAATAAAAATTGATCCACCCTGGTTGAAAGTTTTTGAGAAAGTGGCCATTGTGTGCTTTATTTTGCAGCAGAGTCAAATCAAACACAGCATTTTATTTCAATTTGTCTGGAGGGTTAACTTTGGCCGGAGAAACAGCATAGCTGCATGGCCATGGTTGTTCAGTGAAATGGCATAGTTCCAGTTGTTCGGTGATCATTATATTTCGCTTGGTCCTACATGTTCGTTTTCTGAGTTTCCTAGGCAAACTGTCATTAAAGTACTTTTAAAACACGACTTACTATCTTAGCTTTAATCTGCCCGCTCGGCTGTGTGTGAAGCAGTTATCGTTAGTTTTAAAATCCAAATGCCACACCATACCCTGGCAAATCATGCACATTGTTGAATGCCATTTTCAAAATCGCACAATAATTTTATATATTAAAGTGAATCACTTCCACAGCATTATCATATCATATTATTATTGATGCTATGAAATATTTACAAAAAAAAAATTGGGTTTCATAAATTATAAACCCGATAAGATAGTCCCATTAAGTATCCTCATTTACAAACCACTGGGTGCACAATCTACAATTTTCAAAACAACTGCCAAGTCCGTGAGCTAGTCCTAGTTGGATATTTTGAAGAGGTAGTTTCCAAAATTAATGTGTGATTAGTGCTAACGGACGGTTAATTTGTTGAATGAATGTAATGTACAATATATAATGGGACTTTTCCAGTGTGAGCATTACCTAAAAATGTAAATACAATGCCTTAAAGTTACCAATTGTGGGCAGCAGTGGGCCCAAGAATAGGAACATTGTTTCAGACACTGAAGTCGCCCCACAGGCTATGAATTAAGTAGCAGCACTGGGCACCGGGAGCTAAGAACCCCTGCTGAGTTAAAGATGGAGCTTAGTGGAGAAGGTTGCCCAATAGTGGATACAGGTCCAAAAGTACCAGCGGGTTTTTACACAATAACCCATGTGCGAGTATACAAGAACAATGGCTTAATTGGTCTGTTAATAGCTGAATACACAAGTCAATCCCCAGTGGTTTTGCCTGATGTCCTGCAAGGGCGTGGGTATTTTACAAAGAAATACACCAGGAATATGTACATTTTCCCTTAAAACTGACCACAGAAACCAGGGATACACTTTGTATGAAAAATGCTGAAAAGAAAGTTTTTCAGTCACACTTAGTGCTTTACATACTTAAATTATGAAATGCCCAGTCAATGGTGGAATACATACTTTATTCAAATTTATCAACGTTTGCAGGACTTTTTATTGTTCTTCATGTTCACTCACGCATTTCACGCACGTACACTATTGGTAACCAAAGACCAATAAATGAAACAACCTTTGTACAGCATACACCAGAAGCAATGGACCCTCAGTATGCATTGAAATGCTGTTCACTGATGGCCTATTATACTTGATGACACAACCACATACAATATTTAAAACCCAGAGACACTGATAATTTTGAATGGGAAAGTGACACATCCAGATATATTGGCTTCAGCTTCCTCAAGGCTGTTAAAACTATTCATGGTAAAGTAATATATGTACACCTCCACATGTGAACCATATTGCCATGCATGCAGGAGTTGTGACTGATTTTTTGGAAGCCTGACATGTTTTATCTACATGTCTCGAGCACAAAATCACAGCAGCCACAACTGTGCTGGAGATGAGAAAAATATAACGATCTGAACAACCTTAAGACTCCCTTGACCTGAGTAAATATATGATGACCGCTTGTGACCTTAAAAATAGGTCAAGGTCACTGAATGTTGAATTCAGCCAAGCTTCTATTGAGATGCTTTTACAGTCCAAGTTTCCTGATATTGGTTCAATTTGTTCAAGTTACTGTGTCCACAAGGGTGACTGACAGACGGACAACTGACGGGGTAAGAAAAGGCAACTTATTCACAAGCTAGTAAAACTGCAATTTGGTGGTCTACTCACATCCATATACATATAAATTTGTACAAGTCTCACATGTCCAGTATCAAAATCACACAGATCTGCTGATAAATTCACTTGCTTCAAATTGCGGGTAAGCAAGATTTGTAAGATGATTAAAACCTCATCTTGAACCCTACCAACACACACGCACAGCCGGTAAGCACAAAATTTGTTCCCTTCCTGGTCATCCGTACTTAATTTGTACCTAAACTATGAAAACACCCTGACACCATTGGTATCTGGTGTAGCTTGATGCAGGCTACTTTTACCTTTGTTGCCAGACTTGAACATAGAGAAGGACAGTGAGTACTTCACTTTTGGAGAGATGGAGACCATCACCATCCTGCATGCGCTCATCATCTGTAAAACAAAACAAAAACCTCTAATTACCAACACATACACTTTATCAAAGTTGGGACTCACCATCAACAATGTACAACGATAATTTCCTAATACAAGGATGGCAGCGATATCATGTATATCACAATATATTCACTATTTTTAAACCTGATCAATGTAACATGAGAACTTGCTGTTCACTTATAATAGTCCATGATATCAACTACTAGCAATTTTTTTTAATCAATTTTTTTAACCCATTTTATTCAGCCAACATGCTAATTACCAATGATAATCGTTACAGCATTTACACGTTTTCATATCACTTAAAGGTATAAAATGGAAATTTCAACAGGAAAGGGTTAAATTGAAATTTATTATATCTGAAATAAGAAAAAAAAGTCAGTTTAAATCAATCACTCAGTTCCTATGTATTTTCATTTCAGTTTCAGGAACAAGATATCCATTTCAAGTCTTGGCTTAACATTGTACATTTTTGTATGGCTTCCACAGAAAAAAGTGCTTGCGAGTAACTGTGCACGTTATTCTATAAATTGTGAAAAGATGGATACTCCACAACAGAATTGGGCAAAAGACTTTCCACCAGAATGTGAATATGGCATAAATATTTAA
Organism: Hermodice carunculata; assembly: GCA_964020975.1. Taxonomy (NCBI): domain Eukaryota; kingdom Metazoa; phylum Annelida; class Polychaeta; order Eunicida; family Amphinomidae; genus Hermodice; species Hermodice carunculata. The sequence goes on from CAXHWN010002588.1 coordinate 2,444,662, forward strand.
TTGCTATTGACGCTGCTGCTCAGTACTGTAAACACATGTGGAAGGCTCACTGAACGTTGTCTACCAGAAGCACTGTCAGACATGTCAGATGTAGATTCTGTGGATGTCCCTTGTACTTGTACATGTACTAACTCTTTAAGTGCCACATTGTGGAATGAGTCAAAAGCTTTTCTCGGCACGTATCAATGCGCCCAATGCACTGAGAAAACCTTTTCACCCGGGATATTTTCTCTGGAACTAGATGCATGCCAGTACTTGAATGAAGTCTTTTCAGACTAGTTTGACTTCAGTAGATTGACTTGAGGCCTGATTGGCACTGAAAGAGTTAATGACGTCTAAACTGCAGCCTCAGTACACAATGCTGCCTTTGTATTTGATGTTTTTTCTTTTGCATTTCATGCACTGATTTTTTTTCTATCTGCTCAAATTCTAAAATAATCTACACTTTAGCTTTATATTCGCCCTCAGGCTTAACAGCTCAGACAGTTCCCACATTTACTTGCTGCTCATCAGTCATTATTGTGTACAAGTTGCAACAGACAAAACTGGCAATGCAGGGTTTTGTCGCGTTGCAGTGATTCCATGTGTTGAACAAGTATCAGCAAAATTAGCCTCCTTATACCATTATAAAACAAATAATGATTCCATTATGGATGCACAGCCCATTATTCCTTTCACAGTGAAACCTGTCTGAGTGAACACTTCCGATTAATGAAAACCTCCAATTAGTGTACAATTTTTTTCCTGTCCATTTTTTCCTATTGTATTTAATATGGAGTGTTCAAATTGTACCCTGAGTCAACCTGTCGTTAGTGAACACTTCAGATCTATGAACAGTGAATGCTTTTTGGGGTCACAAACAGCATGAACATCCTCACCAACCCAAGAAAAACAGAGAAAGTGAATTTTTCTCGTGTGTAACGGATGCTAATTGGGTAAAATAGGATTATTATCTCCAAAACTTGTCAAACCACCAACTGTGTATTATCTCATGTAATTAAGGCAAGGAGGTTTATTACCCAAGGGTATCTACACTGCTGTGAAGAGGCTGTCTGTACAAGATCAAGTGGGATGTTCACTTTGAGTATTGTACAAGGTCTCACTGAAGCTAAGCCCTGTTGCATCACATACACATTCAAACATTGTTTTGTTAAGGCTGCTTAGCTACATGTACTGGTTTAAAATGCATTTAGATCATTGACACTGCTGCCAGCTTACAATGTGTCACAATTTTAACAACGTAAATGTGAACATGAATGGAAAGGCCATGCTCATTTGGGGTGCTAATACAGTAGTAATCTCTATTGTTTTCAGACAGAATAAAATTCAAATAACAAAATGCACTATGACCCAATGCATATGTGTGAACATCTGCATGTACACACAGTAACATTTCTCATATTGGTCTTACCATATCTGTATGCAACACACAATATGGTGCTTGCATGTGCAACTTAGTTCAAGACAATGAGTCTCAAGGGCAGAAAGAATTTATCTCTGGCAGATAAATGTGCCCTAGTAAAAGATGCTGAAACTGGCTTGAGCCAAAGAAAGCTGGCAGAAAAGTACCAGGTCTCAGTGGGATCTGTAAACACTACTGTCAAGAGGAAGAGACAAATTGGTGCTGATGAGGACAGTAAGGACCCAAAGGCTAAACGGTTCTCATACACTGGAAAGTAGGATGAACTGAAACAGCCCATGAAAACTGCCTGGATTTAGAAAGCCAAATGAACAAAGGTCGTGATTGGAAAAAATGTTGGTGCCAGACCAACATGCATCACTGACTTTTTCAAGTAGAGATGTGCAATACTTGAGAGCTGAGGATTCCTGTCTCTGACAAAACTGATCGTATCATGATAACAACTGAACATTTCTATTTCTTCAGCTGACTTTTTGAACAAAGCTATGAGACTGAACTCAGAATGCACATGTGCCTGTGTATCACTTTAATTAAGATTTTAAAACAATATACAGTGCAGGTGTACATGTTATTGATCATGTTTCGCTATTTTTGGTGAGAACAAGACTTCAAAATACTGGAGACGTGATTAGTCACTGAACTGTTGTGATTAAAGACAATACTGTGTAGTTTAGATACACATAATTCTTTTTCCATGAATAGATTTGACTTTTTTTAATGTGGACAGCGCTTGAGATACAAGCATTTACTTCAGCATTTAACTACATGTCAATGCAAGTGAATAAACAAGTATTATCAGTGTATATGTACATGTACACTTCATGTCATGTTCATCAATAAGCCAACCCTGACATTAGTGAACACCACCCATAAGTGAACACTTTTCGTGGTCCCAAAAGCATTCACTTAAGTCAGGTTTCACTGCACTTTAAGACTTTTATTTTAAATTTACTGAAGTAAAATACAGTTGGAGAGAAAATTTACTTGTCCCCAAGAAAGTTAGTTGTCCAAACACAGTCTTCAAAATTTGAACTTTATTTGTCCTGGAGGTTTGCAGCGTAGGCTCTAAATGCCCATTTGTTAATTTGTTTATGCAGACTTATTTTGTTTTTTAGTCCTTTAGTTTTGTTTTCATTGCACTTTTCCTTTCTTTCACTGTAGTTTCCCCGCAAGAACACATCCTCAATATTTTAATGAAATTCATTATTACAATGTGGCATGTTACATGAGTTTGATTTTTAAATCAATAAATTTAGCCCTCTGAAGTTTTGTTTTGTGTGTGGGTGTTTTTTTTCTTCTTCTGATGCATATGACAGGCCCATTTTTACTCACATAATTATCAAAGACAAACCTAGTATCTATTTTCCATCACAGTATTTCATTTGCATCTGTAACTTTTTCTAACCTTCTGGCTGAGCTATCCTTCTTCATTGAAAAGCAGTAATTTTTCATCATCAACATTCTCTAATATAGAATGAATGTATGTTTAACTTAACACAAAAAGGGAGAACCCAGTTAGCTTGTGCTTATACATAGTACAGACTACAGCTTATCTTCCTTGTGGCCCTCTTCAGAAAAAAAAGAAAAGGAAAGTGTAATGGGTGGGCCCAGTAACATAGAACAGATCACAAATACAATACATATACATGTATGAAGCCAACTGAGATGTAAATTACAACACAACATCACACTAAAAAACTTGATAATAGTGTCCATATATTAAATCTTGTAATTACATTAATAACAACTGTTTTGCTTGAAATTTAAAAGACATAACTAATTGACATGTACACATTTCTACAGACAAGGAGTTCCACAGCTGTGCCTCGTGGACACTAAAACTGTTTTAAAAAGATTGACATTGGCTTTTGGCGCATCAAGTTTTTCACTACCTCACTGCATGTCTATTGATGTACATTTGATACTTTTGTAAACATGTCAGAGATGAAGCTGACAGCTTGACTGGGTGCAAAGATTTAAATGCCAGTTAAGAAGTTCTAAAATTCACTCCATCATCTAAATGCAACCAGTGCATACCTATAAATAGACCTATGGTGTGAAACGGATGGGGTTTTTCACACCATGCACACAATTTTTTTTTTTAAAGTTGCGAAGCTTGTTTCTATTTGATGCTCTGCAACATACAACATTACAAGTGTGGTTGGATTTATAGCCCTTAACAAAATGTGTGCCTGTGACCCCGAGCAGTGGCCACTGGTAGAAATTATTTTATATGCCACAGAATGGTAAGTAGACTATTCATAGTTTTGAAAACTTTGTTTACTTGAACATCCAAATTCAAATTATTTTCAAGCACATCTGGGAGTTTGTCATGGCTCACTTTCTTTAAAGCGTTTTTTCCAATGTGCACTGAAAACTGAGGCATGTCTTGAGCAGCTAGCTTTTGTCTGGTGGTACTCGGCAGACATGTGAAGCTCACTTTTGTCTGATGGAACTTGTTAGACATGTGAAGAAAAGCTTGCTTCTGTGTGGGAGTACTTAGCACAGCTTTTGTTTTGGAGCAATTCTTAGCCATTTTTTTTTAACACCACACCAGCATTTTGCAACCTCTAAATCAGTATTTAAACCATCTGAAATATCTTCCAAATTCTTGCCAGAGACAGAAAGTGGAGAATCTTCTGCATACATGTCTAATTATGTATGGGGCATGTGCAAGTGTAAATTATTCACAAATACATGCAAAATGAAAAGCAATGGGCCTAAAGTGGATCCTTGGGGCACACCAGTTTGAACAGGTTGAGATTCAGATAGGTGTAACCTTTAACAAAATGCCTCTGGGCCTAGTGCTCTGCCGATATATAATCTGATGACCATCATCAAAATTCACTTCCAGAAATGGATTTTCTCCACAACCCTTAGAAATTAGTCAAGGTCACACATATGATGCAACATCAAATTTCCACATGAACACACATTTATGGTATATTTGATTATCACTTGCCTTATTCTCCATCAACGTATTAACTTCAGTGTCCTTTTCTTAAGTGCTTAATGATGAATGGGACTTATTTGATTTAAACATATTTTATTGATCAAATACATCTAAATTATCATACATAATAACCTCAGCAATTGGGAAAAAGGGCAAAACCCTATTTGAATCCCACTTGCGATTTGTTTCAGAGAGGAATTGTGATTTGTTATCACTGATTCCCTTCACTTCATGGCAATATAATTCATTCAGATTCAAATTCCATTCATCATTTGCCAGGCAGCCAACCAATATGCACAGAAAACTGAGAATACATGTCCAGAACAACTCACTTTTGTCTGGTGCTGCTTAGTAGAGCTTTTGTTTTGGAGCAATTTTTTTTCCATCCTAACATCCTCCACTTTCAAATTTTGAATTTTGAAATGTGGATTCACCCAGATGACAATACCTCCTATCATGGAACACTCATTAAAGGAAAAGACAACCCAACATTTTCAGCAGTCTAGAGATTGACATTTTGATCATGTCGCCACTTATGATGTGATGTCAGACAACCACTACTGTCAGCGCCTCAAGCCGCCAAAAAGACGTTATAGCGCCATATTGGGAGAAGACAAATAAGAATATGCAACTTTTTCAACCATTGATTACACTTGCATTATTGGACGGGTTGGAAGGAATGGAGGAAAATGAGATACTAGGTTTCCGTGGCTACACGTGGGAGCCAGAATATGCCAAATTCAAACTATCCACTGAAGAATCTGCCCCACAGACAGAGCAACCACACGACAAAGCTTTGGAACGTCCCTCTTTCCGGGGCACTCTCTCACGTACAAACGCTCTCACTGAACGGTGTTGGCCATCTGTGGAAAAACACAGTAGGTACGGCATCCTTTTTTTCAAAGTTTTCACTCTAGTAGGGTCATATTGATGGTTCTGGATGTCATCTTAGAAATTATCCTCAATGGAATGATCCTCAAACACAACATTTCTGTTGAAATTGAACTTACCAACCATGTGTCCTGTGCCAATATTGTCCAGCCATTTCATGACCAGCTCCTGTTTTCTTAAGAATTTAAAGGTCGGAATTTGGAAAAATTGCTTCCCTTTAATATCACCCTCACCAGCTTCGTTAATGCAACCAAATGCCTGACACTCAGGCATTATTTCTGACTGCCTCTTCTTTTTCAGTAGACATATCTTTGATACTTTTTTTCTTCACCGCGACCTCCAAGTCAATAGTGTTGTCATTGTTTTGACACTTCGGCAGCCAAGCTTAGCAAAATGGAGTGGATAGCCTATGTCACTTCAGCGTGATCTCTTATGTTATCTGATGTGAATTCAGCCACAATGCCAGACTTCATAACAACTAAATTTTGTTGCTTAAGGACATCTTTAGCTCAAGATGAGATATAAAAAGGGACTGCCAATAGCAATACAAAATTAGTTCTTAGTACAATACATGTACTTACGCTCCAATGAAATAATGGAATTTGGAAGGGTTGGGTTTCCTTTTTCTTTGAGGGCTACCTAAACTAATGATACCATTTATACTTTCCCTTGTAATACCTCTTATATGCAGCTTGTGCTTGCTAGCCAGCATGTGGCAAAAGTGAAATTTATATGCTGTCTGTCCCAAAAGGGTTCTATATGTTTATCCACTCCCACTTCCCCTCCCCCAACACTATCCGAGTATCACTTATTTTTCTCTCATTGTCCTGTAAAGAGGTCAGACAGTACAGTAGTACATCCTGTATGCAACTACTGCCTTGAACAGCCCCACTGCTTTTTGTGGTCATTGGACTCAGACATCGGAGTCGATTAATGAATTTCTTTGTAAAATATACCTGTGGTAACAGGTCACCCGCTGTATGCGGCCAATTTTTCTTGGCAGAAGTATCCATTTGTTTCTGTTACATCCATATTCAAAAATGCTGAAATTGCATTGCCACCGAAGACCAGAGCACCTGCAGCTTTGTTGCCACAGCAGCTTAGCAAGGTGACCCAGCCCATGGAAGAACAATGCCTAATACTTAATTTAACTTCAAAGGTGCGAGGCGTCACTAATCCACAATAAGCAGTTCTCTGAACGGATGTGCATCACTGCTCATGACATCACAGTGCCTGCACAAGCAGAGACCGTTTTGTGCATTAAATGCGCACTCTCTTTTAAGAGGTAGAAATGCTATGAGGGAAGATGAATTATAGGAAAAACAAGAAAGCTAACATGACGGGCATTGTCGCTTTTTTAATTTTGTGCTATAACAAACAGAACTGATATTATGCTTACATTTCCAAATCATTTAACATTCGATTGCGGGTACATGCAACTCATTTATGCTGCTGTAAAAATGAAATAAAGACATATTCCACATGCTTGCGATGTTCACACTCATGATGTCTTGGGAGCAAACAAGTTAAATAATCAATATGCAACAAAGACTAGAGGAGTACGATCTGGTCACAAAGGAGTAATTTTGACAAGATGGTCAAAGTTTGCCAAAATATATTCTGATCACCATACAAAGTGACACGTCGGTAGTCGTGAGAATTAACTAGGATATGTATCATCACTGCTGAAGTAACCAGAGCAACCCGTCGGCAGTGACTGCTTTATTTATCTGACACAACAAGGTGCCAACACACTGTGTATGTTGCACTCGTGAGTTTGTAAATTGGGGAGTCACAGTGTTGCACATGTACCCTTTGAAGTCCCGATCTTGTCCCTGCATCCAGTTTATTCCTCCATGCCCAGCCTGCCTGTCAGCCAGCCAAGGTGTCAAATGAAATCTTCACTGTGGCGAGTGTGGGTAGCTCAAAGTACTATGAAAGCGACAGGCTGCAGTCTCTTGTCTTGCAGTTGCGCCATGGTGTGATACAGTACTCAATTTAAACTTCACTCTTACAAAATAATCTTGAAACCAAATTGCATAAGACGACTGTTGCATACTTATTACTCTCATTTGTGAAGTTTAAAACTGACTTCCAATCTTCATCACAGACTAATACAGATTACCTCGGTATGATACAATCAGGGATGCAAACATTTGTTGGGAAACAGTTTATACCCCCATAAAAGCACCCTATAGATAACTTAATATACTGTCGAGTAATGATGTGCAGTTTTGTGTTGAATGATTCATGGACAGGGGCAACTGCCTCCAGCATCGGTGAATGGCTTGAACCTCTAATGTTGTCATTTGACAAGGGCGACAGAGGCGACAATTTTCAAAATGCGGCGTGCTTTGTCATTTCTGCAGATACGCGCCAAGCTTCAAACACAATTTCAAATATAAAAAAAGCGCTCGAGTTGCATTCCAATGTGACAATACAATACCAGACTTATTCTTCTAATAAATTGCATGGCCTATGAGCCATGTTCAACTACAGAGCAGAGATCGCCCAGTTCACCATGCGTGCCACGAGTGTTCTGTTTTGTTTCGTCTCGGAGCATCCCATTTTCATCATCTACTTACGCGAATGAAGAAGCGCCAAAAGATCCGAGCATACGTCACACATGTTGGCTGGTTCCACTATATATTGTCTACCATCGATAAGCTCCAAATATTTTTTGTCTTTTCGAATGGGGTTGTTTTGAACATGTCAATCATCTCGCCAGTTTGCTTTTTGCCCATTCAGACTCTCCACAACCCGCCATTTTGGATTATTAGACATGGAACGTTGTGTCTGATTGGTCCGATTCAGTTGTCGAGCAATTCTGATTCAGTGGTCGGGAAATTTCGTCATTTGCCGAACCAAATCAAGCCCAGTAGATGTCGCCATATCACAGGTGCTCGTTTTTATGTGCTGACACGCAACGCATTTTTCTTACAAGACATTTCTTTTAATGCAATGGATGTTGCACAATAATCATTCTAAATTGAGGAATTTCCAAGGAGTAGCAGACAAGCGAAAAGTTTAAAAATTGTACTGTTTCATATATTGAATATCAACATAACTTTAAAAGCCAGATATATCATTTCAATCTGACTTGACTTATGTCGCCTTGCATCCAATGAATGTCAACAAGAAATAACTAAAGGAATAAATTGTGGGATTAGGAATTAAAATGAAGGAAGCAAAGATGGTGACCCCTCTGACAAAATAGTAGTCACTATCAGCTTGTAAGTTGTACAGATCCCGTAGATGTACTACATGGAATGCAAATCTGACAAGTTAAATTGTCCTAATGGGGGGGGGGGGGTTAAATTGTCTTGAAACTCAAAGCTACGATGTGCTCTCCTGACTTCTGCTTTCCTTTGTATGAGGAATGTTAGTATATCTACATTGCTTACCAAAGAAAGTACAACTATGTCCAGAGAGAGAGAGAGAGAGAGAGAGAGAGAGAGAGAGAGAGAGAGAGAGAGAGAGAGAGAGAGAGAGAGAGAGAGAGAGGAGAGAGGAGAGAAGAGAGAGATTTGCGCTTCTTTATTTATTATTATTTCTTTATCATTTCGCCTTTTCTTCAAGGTCTGTTTCACAATACAAAGCTCGAAGGTATTTCAGCCGACGATTGAAGCTGTAGACATATATAAAGTATGGTAATTATAATTTTTCCTGAAACATTAATTCATTTAGAATATACACTACAATATTGTAATATAATAAAATAACAGAAAAATGTACTGAAATACATATCAATGCAATGAGTTTAACATATTTCACATTTTGTTTAAACATTCAGTGAATCAAATGACACGGATAAGTCAGATATCACAATAAGATAATTCTGAAACTACATTTCACTCCATTTTACAGTTAACTCAAGTGAGTCAACACGCAATATCACGATAGATTAAAACACAAGAAATAATCAATACAATATAGTCATATCACCTTGCTAATTTAAACACAATTATCAGCGTGATAGTTTGCTTGAAGTATTTGGTGAATCAAGTATGTTATTTACAGGTATAACTTAAGTTTCATTACAAACTTTAAATATGCAGAAGCAGTTGCTTATTTGTTTGTCAGTTGCCTCTGCCCCCCTCCCCCACCACACACACACACACACACACACACACACACACACACACATATATAACCTGTACTATACAAATTTAGTAATTATGGTTCATTTGACAGGTATTCTTCTTTCATAATGAAGCTTTGCACTTATAAGCAAAACTTCACGTATTTAGCTAATTCATCATTTGCCACTTTCATATTTATTCATTAGTATGTGGGTTGTCTTTGCTGAATATTTAGCTTAAACAAGGAGCCGCTACTCAGAGAGACATGTCCGGGTAATAGGCTCCAAAACATGTTGAGTAGTTACCAGCTGAAGACCCTTTAGCTTATTTGGGCTGATACAGCCTATGTCAAAATTTTACAGACGAACGTGTGCAATATGGACAATAGTAATTCCATATGGAAAAAGGATAGACAGGGACAGGTCAGCTTATGGAGAGTAAAGAGTTCGGACTGCAGAATAGGGTAATTTCAGAACATTGCCTGTCCAGAAACGCAGAACCAACAATACATATATATGTTTGGGCCGATTTTAGTATTATAACAGGCTTATACAAATACCATATCATAGGCCTAAAAGCTGCAGTGCCGCGATATGATGTATCGGTACTCTTCCGGTGGTATCGGCACTCTTCCGGTTTCATCGATAATTGTGTTGATGAGGAGTAAAACTTTCTACAAATGTCGTTCTTATTTTTGCTTTGTTTATTGAAATGTACAAATCGACCCAAACATGAGATAAAAATTTTATAGCATGCTTTGTAGACAATATGAAGTTTATCAGCGAGCATTGGATACCGTATAGCAGACCTCGTTTGCTTCGCTCACTCGTTCTGCTATATGGCATCCAGTGCTCGTTGATATACTTCATATCGTCAACAAAGCATGCCATAATCTATAATATATAGGTCACACAATGTATTTAGCAGCACGGGCTTCTTTGAACTCTTGTCTTGTATTTCTTCTAAGGCCTAACATCCGGTAGTTAAATCATTCCATATATATATGAAATCCTGAATCGCATCGAGCGTTTTATGTATTGGATTGTTCTCCACCTTGGGAGGTTCAGGTTTAGCAACCGACGTGTCTCCTAACTTGTGTGTCTTGTGCAAAGTACAAGCATCATTTTCGCATGAATTTTGTCTGTATACTATTTTTTCTGCCTGTCTCCCTCTGTTCCTGTCAACGTGTCTATCTGTCTATCTCTCTCTTTTATATCTTCAACACTATTATAGACTGAAATGCCATTTTATCTATGTTCAATCGATAATTTAGTAGTAATTTTACGCTTTTTTGTAAAGTTGTAGTATTTATGTTCATTAGTCTAATTTTAGATTTGTGGATTTTCAATATCTTCAAGCCTACATTGCAGATTGATATGATCAATGCAAATTTTACATATGTGTATCCAATGCACACTGAACAAAATTCATTGTGTTTAAAATCATGCACTTTTTGTTTTAATTTATAAGTGAAAAATAAATACGCTGAGATGTTATAAATATGAGGCAATATTTGATTTTATTCAAGATTAATTAGTGTCTATCTATAACAACATCATAATTCCTTTTATGTGGTTTAATATTCATTCATTCCTGTGCATGAGAGATTTGCAAGATTTATGTTGGGGGTACTGTTAAGTCCAGGATTTTCCCCAAAAAGGCCATACTCCTGATTTAGTCCTGATTTCTAAGCGGCGATGGAGGTTCACTTTCACTTCGTTATTAACTAAAACTGTTCAGTTGAGTCAAAACGATTGTAATTTTGAGGCTTTGTTTTCATAAATGAAAGTTTTACTTGTGTTGCAGTGATATTTATTGAAAATAAATTAAGAGTATCATGTTTTTGGGCTTTTTTTAATTTATCTATTTGGGGGGGGGGCGGGAGGGGTGTGTTTTTGTTTTTGTAGTTTTGGTTTAGATTTTTTCCCATTCTTATATTCGTCTTAAGTATATGATTATGGGTGGAACCATTTGTCTTGTGATTCAAACTTTTGCTTTTTATTTGTGTAAGAATTGCCATTTGTAACTAAATACTTTGAATCATATTAGCTTCTTGTATGTGTATTATGATATTACAAATTGAAAATTTAAATTATTTTCCAAATTAGAAGTCTATGGCACATCAAGTTACATTCGCTTTCCATGAGTGCAGTTAAGTACAACAATGAGATTAAGCAATACTATAAGATGGTCTACTCACTGATAAGTAAATAAATAAGATTTAACATAATCTGCGTCAGCGAAATACCTCACACTGTTGCGCGGTGTATTTTATATCTCCCCTGCCCGGCCCCATTTTGTTTATCACGTATAACAGATACTAATTTTAATCGTCCTTCATCGTTCGTTTTTATTTTAGAATGTTTTGGTGATTAGGATGTAGCCAGGAATAAATGTCCAGCTCTGTCTCGTGTTTGTTATGACCATGAAGTCTTTGACTCGTCATAACTAGTAGTCTTTGGATATTATCAAGAAGTATATTATTGATGAATTTTTGTTCTTTGAAATTGTAAACATGTAATTTATTAGCATTTTAAGATTTTTAAACACTGGTTTGAATAAGAGTTACAATTTGTACATGATATATGATTCAAATAGCTTTTTTTTTTCTTTTTTTTTTTTACTGTTATTTGTGTTTATTTTCGGCGTTCTATTTTGAACTTTGTCTCTGTTGTATTATTTCATTGTATGTTGATTGTGAGCTATTTAATGATTTTTTAAAATCGAACTCAGAGTTACAGTTGTTATTCATGTCCAAGTTTTCATTTATGTCGAAAGCGTTTAATAGTGTGCAAAGGAACCAGAGTGAGTCCTCAGCATATATAGTTTTGCTGCATACAGGCACTGTACCAATATCGTTTATCATAAATTGTAGAATTGAGGTCCTCGTATGCTCAGTAGTCAACAGTTATAATCCAGATTTAAGACCTTCAAATGTCATGCATTGCTTCCTGTTCGTCAAATAAATTTTCAATGATGTAGCAGACAAGCTTCTTTTTTTTTTATACAATAACGGTGAAGATTTCCTGAAACGATGTGATGATCTGACCCATCAAGTACTTCATACATGTCTAGAAAAAATCGGTGTTGGTACTTTTCCTTTATCTAATTCCCAGATATTTTTCATCGATTGACTTTATCGTTGCGAGTCCATGTTTGATATAACACCCATGTAAGCAAAAAGAACTGAATTCGAAATCAGGTTGACGGTGTTTATAACCAAAACTTTAGATTGATGGCAAACCGCCATGGCCAGACTTAATAATTGGCTATAACAATGCAACGATATTCCGTTTTTCTTTCAAAGTTGGTATAAAGTGTTCGAAACAGTTAGACAAAAATATCCTATCTATGTGACGTATGTTCATCCTCTTCATTTGAGTAAATGCTTGCAGACAGTTACTTTGCACCCTAACGGAATTTCGAGGTGTGTCGTCAGTGATGGATAAGATATTGTTGCACAATTTTTCAGAGGAAACGCAGGCGACCGACTTGTTATTGTGAGAACCTGACAAAAGACACAGAATTTGTAGCTGAACGTGGCGTTCAATGTAAAATTTGTTTTTATTTTAAAGAAAACTAGATCGTCAACTATTAAAATGGTCAATGTGGACATGGAACTCTCGAAAGTTTATGTATTTCAAAACAACAGATCTTTACTTCTTTTGAATCAAGAGAGAGAGAGAGAGAGAGAGAGAGAGAGAGAGAGAGAGAGAGAGAGAGAGAGAGAGAGAGAGAGAGAGAGAGAGAGAGAGAGAGAGAGAGAGAGAGAGAGAGAGAGAGAGCGCAATACTTTGTAATTTGTAGTTATCAAGAAATTTTTGATTCAAAGTTCACTTCAACTCCAAAACCTTTTAACTCTTATCTCTCTTTTTTCAGGTTTCAGCTGGTTTCGTTTTACCCAAAAATGTTTTAAACGTGTTTGTGTTTGAAGTACATCGTTACAAAACAGTTTTAACTCTGATGGATATGTCATATATGGAAGCTTCTGTCGGGAAAACAATAAGTTATACTTGAACCATTCGACTATATTTTAGAACTACTCTCTCCCAACCTTCTCTTTTAATAAAAACACAAATGTATTCTCATATGTGACATACAATTATAAATTTATTAACGAGTTTTTTTTTTTTTATCTTATTTCATTATGTTTGTGTGTTTATTTTGATCTTAATATATTTTTCATTTTATTATTTTTTGTTTAGTTTTTATTATTTTTATATTTTTAGAGGTATAATTTGCAGCTTAAGTGAGTTTCCCAGTCTGAACAGTTGCACTCGTATTATGAGTACATTTACCCTTTATTTGCATGCTTATACGCATGAGTGAATAATTTGCTTCAATGCATAGATGCACAGATATTGATTTTTAAACTCACAAACACGTTCGTCAGGGAAATGCTTTGTGAGTTTAATTTTATTTACAATGCGATTGGAGAGAAAGCGGAACCTATATTAACCGCTCTTGGAAGTAGCATTTGCTATCAAATCCATAAAAAAGAGTAAAGACAGTTTAACACGCACTTTGATAATCCCTTTAAGTTGATCAGTCTGCCAGGTAAGGCCACAGGAAGCAAATTTTGAACTTCATAGTCTAGGAAGTCCCCCCCCCCCCCTGAATTTACTAAATTAGGAAAGGAACTCTTCCTGGGATTGCACGAAACTTTGCCACATACACATACTCGAAAATAAGACATACATCTCACAATGTTACGGAAGCCTATAAGGACCACAAAATAACCTCGTAATTTCTAGTTTTTTTCTAGAAATTTCGACTTTTAAATCTCGATATTTTGCGACTTAAATCTCGTAATTTCGTAATTTTTCTGGAAAGTTCGACTTTTATCTCAAAATTTCGACTTCTCAAACTAAAAATTTCGACTTTTTTTCTCGGAATTACGACTTCTCAAAGTCGAAATTTCGACTTTTGTCTCGAAATTTCATTCAAGCTTTAAAAAGTAGAAATTCGAAGTTCAAAAAGTGGAAATTTCGAGAAAAATGTCGAAATTTCAACTTGTTTAAAGTCGAAATTTCGAGAAAAGTCCCGAAATTACGAGATTTAAAAGTTGAAATTTCGAGATTTACAAGTTGAATTTCGAGAAAAAAGTAGAAATTACGAGTTTTACTTTTATTTGTTTGTAGTCATTATGGGCTTTCGTAGAGTTGTGTGTGTATTTTACAGAAGAGGGCTGTGTGAACAGCCCGTCCTCTGCTTACCTCGACATCGAACCCATAACCAATGCCGCCCTGGTCAACTGGTGCCGAGAAATGTTTCTATCCAATTTCGAAGGTATAGTGGCTCTGTGGTTTTGAAGACGATTTTTGAAGACTTTGCAAAATAGATATTAAAATAAGTAAGTAAGTAAGTAAGTAAGTAAGTAAGTAAGTAAATGAAGGGATGAATGAATGAATGAATGAATAGATAAACAAACAAACAAACAACTAAATAAATAAATAAATAAATAAGTAAGTAAATAAATAAATAAATAAATAAATAAATAAATAAATAAATAAATAAATAAATAAATAAATAAATAAATAAATAAATAAATAAATAAATAAATAAATAAATAAATAAATAAATAAATAAATAAATAAATAAATAAATAAATAAATAAATAAGAATCCAAATATATTTGGAACGTGATTATTTTACCAAACTGAGAAGAGACCCACCCAAGGAACATTCCCGACCAAGTTTGAAGTCAATCTGGCTGCCAGTTTTGAAGAAGTCTAAAATCTGAATTACCATTGCAACAGACAAGTCCCCAAATTGAAAATTTCATTAAAAATCATAGTGTCACAACATAGTGAACAAATTTGTTTGACCCTTCAACAAGCTACATTGCCACCAAGTTTCAGAACAATCTTCATGATGTTTTTGGAGAAGTAAAAAAGAGAAAAACAAAAACAGAAAAAATCATAACAAAATAGAAAAAAGCATCGCCACCTGTAGAAGAAATCAATGTCTTGGTGGCCCCAAAAGTGTCCTTGTGCAATTTCAAAGGAATAGTCTTTATTTGGGTTAGTTCTAAATTGGCCTAAAGGTTGTGCTGCCCATTCTGTTCATGGTTGACCGCCCACATCTTGAGGTCACTTTCCATGACCCTCACTTTTTCTCCATATATTAACATGGGGAACTAGCAGACGTAAATGTAACCTCTCTATCTGTTGCCAAGTAAGCACTGAACTTTCATTTTATCACCCCTATGTGTATTTGAAAGTAAATAATATGCACTTCAGGTAGATTAGATGATAAATCCAAAAATTGTCCTCATATACAGGGTTGTAATGTAGTGTAATGGGTCTTGCTGACCCACCTGGTCAAGAAATTTAACCAACCCAAACACACCCCTATTGGATGAGTGGATTTGAAAAAAAAATATATTTTTCAGTTTTTGCCCAAAATTGAACCCCCCCCCCCTAAAAAAACAACAAAAAATTAAATAACTGGAGCGAGACTATTTGAACAAACTTGGTAGGAACTCAGAGCAAAGTGAAATACAATACATATTATGTATGTATGTATATATATATATATATATATATATATATATATATATATATATATATATATGTATATGTATATGTATATGTATATATATATATATATATATATATATATATATATATATATATATATATATATATATATATATGCATAATATGTATTTTACACCTGCAGATAGTATCTTATATAAGTATTAGTCACTTAGATGATTTCGGTCATAATAGGGGGTGGGGGCGGGGGAGGGGGCAAAAATGTATTGAAAATGATGGCAACTATGGACACTCGCTAATTAGTATGATATCAAATGTTACAAGTTTGGCATAAATCCTTTATCAAATACACCATACTAATACCAATAGAATTTGGAATTGTATTTCAATCTATCATAGTTTTGAACATAGTGAAGATTTAAAGTTTGGAATACTCCCAGCATTCAACGAAGAAACAAAACATGGTCTACAGCTTATGATCTGGAATTAGAAAAAGAGGCTTAAGGCCTCTTCCCAGAAATGAACTACAAGTATATTGCTATAACTTATGAAATGAAAATACGAATGGTAAAATTTGAATTTACACTGATTGGGCATTACGCACACAAACAGTTGGTCCGAGCCCGACCCACCACTCTATTTGATTCAGCATATAAAGAGGGGGTGCCTTATCACGGTTCACGCAAAATATATATTTGTCCCTTTTTACATTTCATGCAAAATACATTTATTATCACCACACTTCAACTATTATATGTTATGCTCATTTTTATGCTTTAGTTACCTGTATGTTTTATTTATCCATCATTTTATGTAAACTCATTTGTCACTTGTAGGCCTATGACTATGTTGATTATACCGAAAAAGTCCGAATAAACTCAATCAACCAGCGGGCTGATTCACAATCACAGAAAAGCATGTAACAAAGTTGAATCACAATTCACTGCCATCGTGGCCTCCCTCTAATAGTGAAAACATGCAGAGGCCACACGTCTGCATTTTTGCGCCCGTTCATTAGCGCGGACCTGCAGGGAAAATAAAGTATCTGTGCAGGTACCGCCGTACCGATGGCCTGTTCTATCAGATCCAAGGGCCAGGCCCACCGTGCAAAGTGAAAACGCGCCTTTTGTTCCCTGGCGGTGGGCCCTGTAACCTCTCAAATTGTTCTCCCCGGAACTTCCGGTGTGTCAAGCCTCCTGTTCCCACCAGAGGTCACTCACCCCACATGGTGCTGATTTAATTCTGTTTAATTTTGGCAAAATATGATGTCAACAAAAACAGCTATAGGTATTGCAGCCGGAGCTGGAATAGCATTCATCGGATACTGTATATATTTCGACCGCAAAAGAAGAAGTGATCCAGAATTCAAGAAGAAACTTAGAGAAAGTAAGCTCAGTCCCACAGCTCAATGTCATTGAGGCAATGTCTAACTAATACTATAGTAATAGGTACGGCTAAGCCTTAAAAAAATTGTGCCAAATGGGAAAGTCAAACTGTAATTGCTGCAAAATCCGACAAGATTCTTTTATAATTAAAAAAAACGTATGTGGGTGTGTGTACCATGTGATCATACAATATGTTGACTTCGCATGTAACTGGTAGTTTCCATTTTACTATGAGTGAATGTGTGTACTGATGCAGTAATGGGTAATAAACCCGGGGTAATCAAAATTTAAACAAGTGGCATAATACTATGGCCATACAGCGATAATGTTCCGACCCATGTTGGAATCTGACCCAGGTTGGAATATTCCAACATGGTGCGGTCATGTGGGAATGATCATGGAGGAATAAACTAGATGGAGGAACAAGCAGAGAAGATCTGAGGGCATATGTGCAACACCGCCGCCGTCCAATATACACCCTCTTATCGCTGAATACACAGCGACGCTTTAACTGGTTTCTTCCTCCAAGGTGTTAGATAAACAAAACAGCTGCTACCTAGGTGCGCTTCTACATGCATCGGCAGTGACGATACGTCGTCGTTTACTTTCGCAACTTCCGAATGGTCACTTCGTGTGGTGATCGGGACATTACTTGGCAAAATATGACAATTTTTGCATTAAAATTTCTCCTTTCTGACTTCATCTTACCATATTCTTGCCACATATTGGTTATTACACTCGTTTGCTGAGAGAACATCGTGGTCGTAAGGTGCGCAAATGTGCGGAAAACGTCTTTATTTGATTCTTAAGTCAGCATAAATGACTTACTTTAACCCGCGATTGTGTGTTGAAATTTGAGCGTTAAATCAGTTCTATTTGTCGTAGAGCAAAAATTCAAAGAGCGGCAGAATGCCCGCCATGTTGGCTTTCTTGCTTTTGCCATTATTCATCTCTCCTCACACAATTTCTCCTCATAAAAGAGAGAGTTCCCATTGTTGTGACATCTGGTGGAGAAAACGCTCTCAGCCGGTTCAGGCACTGGGAGGTCACGGGCGGTGTTGCACATCAGTTCACAGGACCGCTTATCACAGATTAGTGACACCTCACACTTTTGAAGTTTAATTAGAGAACAAAGGCACTCTCCATATACACAGCTGTGTATATTGGGCGTTGTTTCTCCATCTAGTTTATTCCTCCATGGAATGATACATGATATCTGATAGTGTGATATCTGTATTTAGAAATAATTGTATGACCTGTTGCACAGTTTTCAAAATCTTTTATGTTACCATGCAAAAAATATATTTTGAATGTGCAGAATCACAAAAAATGTTCATTTAAATCAATGTTGCTATAACAGAAATAGGCCTTGAAAAAGGATTGTCGATGTATCCATGCGTAGCCTGAGATTTAGCTGGACTGTCTTCCTCTGGATGATCATTGACCTGTTATATTAAAACACACACACACCACTAACACGTAATATCAGCATTTGCAGTTAATGAGATCCTAACTTAATTTGGTTATGATGTACTGTTATGTGATCAGAAATTTATGGCCAGTTCTTGTAAGGAAAGGATCCAGTTCGTTGCCACTAGGCACTACTTGGTACTTGCTTGGAGGAATCATTAACAGTAGAACCTCCATGGTACTTGCCAAGCAAGGTCCAATGACAGTTTTATTTTTAATCAAATATTCAAAAAGCGTTTGAACTCAGTTCTATTACTTTTTCTCACTGTGCAAGAACCAACTTTGAAATTATCAAAACATGTTGCATATCACGATTCCCACATGACTGCACCATGTTGGAATTCCAACATGGGCTTGGCCCATGTTGGAATATTCCAACGGGTCGGAACAACAACATGTTGAGTGTTCCAGCGTTTTGCAGCTGGCTGCCAGTGATTTGTAGATTCAGGTGCTGTGTGTTATTTTAATAGAGAGTGATATGATGTGGATGAGGGTTTGTTGTTTTAGTCACTGTTATCATCACTATAATCACAATTTATATACATGTATTTACCATCATTGTCATTACCATCACCCTCAGCATCACCATGACCGTTAATTATCATTGTCATCACCATGACCGTCACATTTTTGTCTCCGAAGTTCAGTCCACAGCTCCGGTAACCAGTGGTCAAGGATAAAGATTCCTATTAATTAAAGAATGGATTTAAAGAATGCAGGCACATACATTATTGTGTTTTTTAGCGATTGACAGTTATTTGTCGTTTACCCAGAGAGCCAGGGTATTTGCCATATTATCGCCCCATATGCTGACATCTTGGCACAACAAATTCAAAGTCATCACTATACAAATCTCACGTTACCATAAGACCTCCCTTGTGCTCGCTATTAGCAATAATGCAGCTTATTGCTCATTGCTAGCAAGTAGGAAGGCTGTAGCATAGGTTTAACAGTAACATTGTCGTGCCAAATGCTGTGCCTTACCAGGCCTCAGACTCAGTCAGTTGACACATATGCTTAGCCTTTGGTTTGCATCACCTTACTTTCGTTTTGACTGCATTCATTAAGCAGTATTGAATGAAGATGAAAATTTAGAATGGGAGATTTATTAAAAGTCCCTGTCATTGAGTTTGAATGTAATTCATGTTTAACAGGAGTGATATACTTGTTCATTGTCAAACATTTTTTTTTTCAATCATCAGAAGCAGAAGATGAAATACATGTGAGGATCAGGTGCCCCCAGATGAATATTTAGAGAGAACAAGTGCAGGGGTTAAGTTAGGATTTGGGGAAAGGGGCCTTTTTTGATAAAAATTGGGAAGAAATTTTGCAAGTTTTTGGGAATCCTGCATGATTTTAGATAATTCCAGTGGATTTGAAAGAAATTTGGGGCTTTTTCTTCAAATTGGGAAAAATGAAAAGGCCCCTGAAACTATGATAGATTAATCCCTGAAGTGTGTGGTCCAACATAATGAAAAAGTGTAAACATGTTCAGTTACTGTCAGATGAAAATAAAAATTGTATATATGACATGTGAAGGAGAACATGTGAATGAAGTGGCTAAACTGTGCATCATCAGCCTGGAAAGGAAGGCTCACTTCCCCACAACACTGCACCCATTGTTTTTTTTTTTTTGGGGGGGGGGGGGGTATCTTGGGTAATTTTATCCTGTGTACAGCATGGTGACACTTGGGAACTTGTTATGTAATATGAAATGAGTAGAGCCCAGAAGAAGCAGGTGAAGCCATCCCATTGCCAGGTTCATTTGCACCTCCCCAGGCCACAGCCTGGCTCATTCATGCCTTACAGATGTGCACTGAGCACACACCGTGTTTTATGTCAACACGTTTCATGTTGGATAAATCAAATTTTGCTTGGTGCCAGCACTTATGTTTCAGTCTTGTGACATCTGACAAAAATGTACTGGTAGTAGCCTATGAAGAGACATAATGAAACATATAAAGAATTGTTATATCTATGAGTGAAAGAAATTATATCTGACTTTGTCATGAAAATTGTTCATATTTAACATACATACATACATACATACATACATACATACATACATACATACATACGTACGTACGTACGTACATACATACATACATGCATTCTCACTTTCACATTGTTTCATTGCAGGGAGGAGAAATGCAAAACAGAATGGCAGTTCAACAGGACCATCCACCACCACAGTAAGTATTAGGCAATTGAAAGCTCAACTTGGCTCTGGAAATTAGATAAATTTATTAGTTAAAGGCAAGTAGAATGCATGGATCTTGATGGATGGGTCAGCTTATTGCTGAATTTATTCTCAGTCATACCTGTGGGGAAAAATTAAAAACTGATTTAGTTATGGTTTCAATTTTACACATTTTCATTGAAGATACATTACTGTACAGGGAGATGTCTTCTGGTATTAGGAATTCCCTCCATGTAGATATCAAAGCAGCATATGTTTCAAATTGACAAATATGCTTAGTGACTTTTATAGCCAGAACAATGTACAGAATTTTATGTGTTGTTTTTGTACTCATTAAATATTATGTTGTCTCGCATTTTTTTAAGGAAAAAAAAAAGACCTATTGAATACATGTTTATTGTCCACAAAAGTGTTCAGCTCATTTTTTAGCTTAAATCATTCAAACAGATCCTGTGAATCAAAATTGGCAATGGCAATTGGCAGGTGTCTTTCCATTAATTAAACTGGTTTGGCAAAGTCCATGCGGTTATGTTGGCAGGTCATCAATGTCACAGATGGCAATTTTTTAACATAACTTTGTGTGCCTAATAGGAGTGATGAAAAGTGTTACTGACTTTCAAAGTTTATGCTGTTGTTGAATCTTCTGTGGAGATTAGTTTGTATTGTACATGTATAATGAGGACAACAATTTTCAACAGCGATTCAGACAAAGCAAGTAGCCAAGAAGAGGCAACTGGAACTGTGCGACGTGTTTCGACCTGTCTAGGTCTCATCAGGCACTGGCAGGGATTTCAAAGTGTTCCATATATATAGTCAGGGGTAACAAATGTGTTGCTACGCTGTGTACGTATGTACGCATGCGCATCTATGGACTACGGCCTAGTTTCAATTTCGTTACCACGTAACTTCAGTTTTCAAACCTGTGTTTGAAATGTTTATTTCCCATATAAGAAAAGTCAACATACTGGTTCTGGGTCAACCAGTGCTGAATACTGGAACCCGTTTACCAGGTGAACTGTGTGGTTTTGCACCTGATGCCCTATCACAGGGGCTAGCAGAAAAAATTTTTTTGTTCTGCTGTGGTAAAAAAAAACTTTAAATCCCTTGGTTTTTATTGAGCACTACTGTGACAATAAATGTACTATAGATCATATGGAGAAGAGCTCGATGTAAAAATTTAGCATTAGACAGAGCGAGTGAGCTCATCTCCCCATGAAATTGAGGCCAAAAGGCTCAATGGAACGCAATTGGTGGATCCAATGTTTCTCTCGCTCCAGGCGTAACTGTTTGGTGTGCTCGAGGAGGGGAGGGGTTTGGATATATTCCAGCACCTGGACTTGCAAATTGAGTCCACTGTGGTCTGGAAGGGCAAAGTGTCTGCCCAGTGGTTGTGAGTCCATTTTGTTCTCAATATAACGAAAATGTTCTCGTAATCTTTCTCTGATTTGCCGAAGCGTTTGGCCTACATATTGCTTCTTGCAGATGTTACATGTGAGAAGGTAAACTAAGTTTGAGCTCTCACAACAAACTCTGTCAGGAACCACATAGGTTCTGCCGGTTTGCGTACTGGTAACACGACCACTCATGTTGAAGTGCTTGCAATATCTGCAGTTGTGGCGATGACAGAAGTTTTGGTGCTTTGCACCCGAGACTCCCGGGTGCTGTGGTTGATTTTCGTGATAACTGATCCTTGACTTGATCAGTATATCCTTTAGGTTTTGTGCGTATTTAAAGCCTAACACTACCTCTTTGTCAACCAGTGCAGCTGCACTGCGAGAAGCCTCAAGGGTTTTCCAATAGTCATGGATGATCTCCCGTATGGGGGGTAGTGCAGGGTTGTAGCGAGTGATCAAAAATAATTTGTCCTTGTCACTGGTATTTTCTGCTGAATCTGTGTTCAGCAAAACAGTTCTGTCAATGGAGCGGATTTTATCCAATGCAGACTGTAGAGGTCCAGGGGGGTAGCCCCTATTTTCATAGTATGCAAGGATTTTGTGTGCGTTTTCAGCAAAATCTTCAGGTTTGCTGCATATGCGTTTCACCCTATGAAGTTGACTGTAGGGGCCCCCAACGATGGAGTGTTTTGGGTGGGCAGACCTGTAATGTAGATACGTGTGTGTATCTGTGGGCTTAACATACAATGATGTGTATGCTTTATGTTGATTGTCAATCTTGACTGTTGTGTCAAGAAAGTTCATCTCCACGGTGGAGAGGTCGGATGTGAACTTAATTGTGGGGTGGCAGGAATTTAAGAGGGAGATGAAACCATTTAGTTCATCTTTAACAAATGTCCAGATGCAAAAAATGTCATCTATGAACCTCATTCAAACCAAGGGTTGTAGTGGATATTTGAGGAGACGAGTCTCCTCTAGATCTGCCATGAATAGGTTGGCAAATGAAGGAGCGACGCGAGTACCCATCGCCGTCCCTGAAATCTGCTTGTAATGTTCGTCATTGAACTCGAAATTGTTACAGTTGAGCACTAAGCTCAACAGCTTGACCAAATCTGGTGTGCTTGGTTTGTCAAGGGGATCCCTATTGTGGATCAACGCCCTTGCTGCACAACGTAGGCCTTCTGAAATGGGAATGTTGGTGTACAAGGATTGTACATCCAAAGTGGCCAGAATGGCATTTTCTGGTAGTGTGGGGAGAGATTTGATTCTATTCACAAAGTCTGTGGTGTCCTTGATGTAACTAGGGATGTTTTTCACTAGTGGTTTCAGAAAGTGATCTACGAAAGCAGAAATTCTTTCTGTTGGGCAGTCATTAGCGCTCAAGATGGGACGACCAGGTGGAGGGACAATGCCCTTGTGAATTTTTGGTAGGAGATAAAAAGCAGGCACTCTTGGCTCTCTAATGTAGAGATACTCATACATTTTCATATCAATGCTGTTATTATCCAGCATTACAGCCAGGGTGCGATGTATTTGTGAATTATGAAGAGATGTTAGGTTCACTTCAGATTTTTGGTAGTGGTTGCGATCAGATAACTGTCTTTGGGCTTCTGCTATGTAATCTTTTGTGTTTTGTATCACTATAGCTGAGCCCTTGTCCGCTTTTTTGATCACTATCTCTTTGTTGGTCTTTAATTCTTTAAGACCTCGTCTTTCTTCGGGAGTGAGATTATCGGACTTCGGAATTCTAGGTTGAAATTTAGCTATGTTAAATTTCACAGATCTACAAAATGCTTCCAAATTTGGGTCCGCTAAATCAGCCTCTGTTGGCGTGAAATTGCTAGGGATTTTATATTGACAGCTGGCTGGGCTGCGCTGTGTGGAATTGGTGGGTGAGGAAGCTTGAGAAGTTCCGGGCTCGAGTTCCCGGTTGGTGGGAACTGGGGCTTGATTTCCCTCCCCCCCCCCCCCCCCCAAAAAAAAAAAAAAAAATTTCAACAGTTCTAATTAATTATCACAACTTGATAGTAAGCTTTTTACTTACTGTCCAGAGGCAGATTTTGTCTGTTAGTTGGGGATGTATTCTGTGTTGAATCTTCATAGAGCCAATGATTTTTACATGTTCTGCCGTTTGATTTACTTGCTCCAAATATTAGCGCTTGTCTTGATGTGAATCCCTGAGTATTTAAATTGGTTGGAAGCACACTTTCCCCATAAGAATGAATGAGTGATCAGATTAAATAATTTTATTTTATTTTTCTTAGTTCACAAGGACCACAGTGGCAAATGCTAATTTGTTCTTGTAGTTTGGCTTAAGGAACTGTATAAATGGCACATTAAAAATGCACAGGGATTGCTTTAAAAAATTTGAGCCACTTTTGTATGATAAAGCAATTAATTTGAATGTATGAAACAATCGATATGTATTTCCAGTTTCCTGACATGAAAGATCAAGAAGCCTTGCAGAGATTCTTTCTACAAGAGGTTCAACTTGGAGAGGAGCTTTTAGCAACAGGTGATTTAGAAGACTCACTGTACAATCCATGAACAAGTTCCAGTACATGTTGTGATAAGAGACTCTTGCAATCAGCATTTAAGTAGTGTGAACAAGAAGGTGTCTTGTAAAAGAAAATTTACTTTTTATTTAGTGCAATCCATAGGTGAGGAAATTCCCTCCTTCCAGAGGTTTTCAACTGTTTGTGGTGAAAAATGTTTGATTTTGGTTGTTCAGAATTGTTTTGGAAAGCACCAGTGTCATAAATGTAAGAAAGATACAGATGGTCTTGGTATTGTCTTCCTCCTTAACCCTTAAAGAGCTAATCACTGCTAGAGTCGTTTTTTCATTACTGTTAAACATAGAATAGTTAAAAGATTCAAATTCCTCGTGAAGCTACCTTTTATTCAAATACCAGCAAGCCTAGTCTAAAGCAAAAAGTTGTCTTAGTCAACAGCTTTCCTGGGGGCACTTTGTGCGCAAAGTGCCCCCAGGAAAGCTGTTGACTCAATCTTAAATCAGCACTTTAAGGGTTAATAGCGATTATCTCTGTTACATGCTCCAGGGCTCAATTGACTTCCTTCTGGTAGCCAAATGCCACTGAAAAATTAAGCCTGGCCCAAAAATTATTTATGTTCCCTTGGAACATTTTCAGTTAAATTCTAATCATTTTCTATATTTTGGCCACCAGAAACTAACTGTATGTCCCAATCACACGCTTTGATGATCATGGCTAAATATTTTGTTCAACTTCTAGCAGCTCACACACTTTGAAACCATATACATGTAGTGAAAATAATCGTTTTCAGTTAATTTTTGAAGAAATGAACTGGTTTACAATGTTTGAAATTGCCACACAGGTCTGATGATGCACTTCTAAATCTACAATTTTTGGAATTGGATACAAACTGAATCACTCTTTTTATCGTTTACAGAGATGAACATGAAAAGTACTACTCGCATGAAAATACATACTATTAGACATTCAGAAAAAATAAAGGGGTGTGGCTGTGTGTTATATATGAAATAGTACACTTGTGCATCCTTTAATCTCAGAAATGTCTAAGTCAGTAATTACACTTCTACATATCAATATTCCTGAGCTATACATGCATTCATAAAAAAAAAATATATAGCCTAACAGAAGTTAGTTTGCGTTTTGAACATAACTACCTCCATTGAACCATTCTTTTTTAAGAATGGGTATTTGGTCGAGTGGATGTGTGCGTTTCCCATTTCAGCTAGGCGACTGGCGCCAAAGGTTGTAGGTTGGAGTCCCACTCGTTCCGAACATAAAATATATATTTTCGGCATTTCCTTAATGCTGGTGGATTTAAGTCCCCGATTCTGGAAATAAATGCGGACTCAGTAAATATACTGCATAACCGTGTTGATATGGCACTCACACATAACTACTTCCATTGAACCATTCTTTTTTAAGAATGGGGATTTGGTCGAGTGGATATGTGCATTTCCCATTTCAGCTAGGCGACTGGTGCCAAAGGTTGCAGGTTCAAGTCCTGCTCATTCCGAACATAAAATATAAACATGTCATGTGCAGAGTGACAAGCTGCAGATTGTCCAAGGTACTGTCACAGTGAAAATGGAATGACATTGCACTACCCCAGAAAAAAAGCATGCTTTCAAATATTAACATGCTTGAATGAAGACAGCAGTTCATGCATTTGATGACAGTACAAGAACAGCTGATACAAGATTTGTGGGCAGTGTGAAAACCACTAATTAAATCCTGTATTCACAGTACAGATGTGATACAGCAAGGTTTTTCTCAGAAAATGTTGGAAGGGTACAGCAATTGCTTTAAATACATGCATAATGTAACAGAAACATCAATTCGATAGCACTAAATTTTATTGTAAAGCCCTAGTTATCTATAAGGAAAACTCTGGTATGTAATGAATGATGGAGTGCATGGCTCATATAGGCCCATGAATATTTATCAGTAAATAATACCAAGGCTTTCAAGACTCTTAAATGTGAACATAGAGTCTGGAGAAAACAAATGTAAATTCAAAGTTATATATTAGACAAATAATATTTAGGGAAATGTCGTGAAGCAAAAAGTAAATAAAAAGAAAAAAGTTGCGCACAGCAATGATACAATGACCTGCAGACAGGTCTATGTCATTTTATTCATAATGTAACAAAACACACAATTAACTAAATTTTGCAGAAACTGGAGTTTTAATCTTGGTATTAAATTGACAGCTTAGATCAGAAAGTAGCATTTCAGATATTAAAAAGTGCTTTCATATTGCATTATAATGTTAATGTAGTTGTCAGTCTGATCCAAGCAGCAGTGTGCTAGTGTGTGTATATGGTGTTCTGTGTCCAAGACACACTGAGAAAGACTTAAAAGTAAGAATGAGGTGTAAGTAGTGTAAACATATTTAAAATTGATTATTCCATGAGTGTGTTAGAAGCAAAAAATGAAACACTAGAATATGCTGCATTAAGTGATGGCAAATTTGGGAAGTTAAGTCCACATGGAAAACAAAATTTAAAAAAAAAAAAAATGACAAATGCATTTGAAGTACATGTATGTGGTGTCCTGTGTGCAGGTGATATAGAGAATGGCGTAGACCATCTGAGCAATGCAGTGGCAGTGTGTGGACAGCCCCAGCAGCTGTTGCAGGTGTTACAGCAGACTCTGCCCCCACAGGTGTTCCAGCTACTGCTTCAGAAACTACCCCTTGTTAGCCAGGTAAGATGACCACACATGTGATTGCCCCCGTCCTGGTCCCTAGTTGTCTGAGTAGGTTAAGTTCCCACCAAAAGAATAGTTTCAACTCAAAGTGTATGGTAACCTGTATCAACATAATTGAAAATGACACTTATATGAGACCAGTACATCTATTTCTTGCCAAAATATGATCTCATTGCTTGACAACAGTGACAAGCAGCTGCCTTGATTTGGGAACCTGGGGTATTGTGAACATTTGTGAGAAAAAAAAAAGAGAATCCTTATTCCAAACATACGACCACTCTTTCTTATATCAAACTCATTGTGCTTTTGGAGAACATGACTGTGACTTCTTAACAGTTATTCCCCATCCTCGCATTGCTAGTTTGGCAAGAGCAACATATTTTGCCATGTTTGATAGAGGAATCTGCCCTTTATTATTAATTTGGGTACCTCCTTTTTTGAGTGATATGTGACCAAGCAACACTGCAGTTGATATGTATGTTTCCTAGTGGACACATTTTTTGCTTAATTATTGTTGCGACCTCCAAAGTTTATGGCCACATACTACAGTTATAAATCCTTCTATATTTCATATTAGCATTTTTCAGTCTGAAAAATTAGCATTTTGGTATTTTGAAATTCCGTGAACGGCATTTAACAGATAAAAATGTCAGATAAATATGGACGGATTTTTGTCATACAATTCCCAGCTCGTTAATTTGTGATAATTGAAATACGAAACAACACCTGGATGTCACCTTTATACAGGTGTATGAACTGTGCTCTTGCCAGGGTCACATCATTGTCCTTCCCCACCATAAAGTTCCCACCTGGCCTGGAAGACAGTGCATTTATATGACCACCAATGAAGCAACTCTGCAATGCAGCAAACCTGACTTAGCTAACTTTATTTAAACAGAAGCTACAGCATGCTGAAAACACAGTATTTTCACAATTACGGACTATCTCCGTTGGGATGCGCAACCAGCCAATCACAACTGTAGTCTGTAACCTTATACACCTGTCTTGATAGTATGTAATTGGGCAAAAACTTTGACAAGATTATATGCAGTACAAAAGGATTTACATGTATAAAAAGGGCATTAAATTGGAATGAAGGTGTTATTATTTACAACATGCATTACAGTATGTATTTGTAAAGTACAGGGCCACTTGCTATTTAAGACCACCACAAGTGACAGACAAGAGATCATGTGGCAGGTGGTCTTTAAATGCAGGTAAGATCAAGAAATAAAAAGTCCAGTGTTGTCATTGAGCAGTCTAAAAAACTAATATAGTCTCGCATGAAAGGTGATACTTAGAGTAATTACCATTGTAGCCAACTTTCCCATGGTAAAACTAGCTGTAATATAGTATTAGGCTGTTAATGTCAACAGGACAAACTTGTTGGCCGTAAAAGTAATCTTTCATAATGCAGATCTTTTGTAGATTATGATTGAGGATTTTGTCTTTTTGTTGCAGAGAATGTCCAGTAGTCAAGTCTTGTCACCCTCAATGACAGAGGATGATTTGGAGTAGACGATCAATACATGCACATTATACAGCAGGGATCAAGCACCTCAAAGTACCACAAGACCCAGCTTAACCATTGCACTGCACAGAAACAGAAATCCAAGTGAACATCACATTATTCAAGCACAATGGTCCCCCTCTTATAAGGCCACCCCAAATGCAGCCAAAAAGTGGCCTTATAAGAGGGGTGGCATCTGTTGAGGGTGAACTATAATGGAAATACCATACTTTCAGCACAAGAATGCTGGCCTTTCAAGAGGGGTGGCCTGTGGTGAGAGGGGCCTTATAAGAGGGGGACCACTGTACTGTATTTTTCTTTTGATGAAAGTAAGAAAGCATGTTTTCTGGAGATCTGTATCGATGCGACTGACATGATGATGTCCAGGTAAATGTGTCCGAACATGTGGTAATACAGTGACCATCAGCATTATGTTGCTGCCTGCATATAACTGGAACAAATTTGCTTATATGCAGGGTATTTTCAAACATTGCTAAATTTGTTTGTGTGTGATTTTAACAGACATGTATATGTCTGGAGTAATGACTGAATGTGTGGTTCAACACCTCAATGGATCACCGGCTTTCATGAAATGGCAAGATTCACAACTGGGAAGAATCAGTGTGTGGTATTGTGGCCGTGTTTTCAAAATGTGCAACTGAAAACAATGGTGAAAAAACCACAACTGGTCACTGGTGCAGAGAAAAGTCTATCCACCAACATGCTTTACTAGTAATGTCCATCCATCAACATGCTTTTGTGATCCACTGGTCTGTTTATCACAGTGATGGCTCAGTAAAGTTATTGCCAAGTGCAAGACAGAATTGATGTTTGTCCAATGCTTAGCATGAATGAACTCATGTTAAAGCAAAAACTGAAGTGATTCTTCCATATTTCTTCAGGTTATTTGTTCGCAACATAGTGAACTGATGTTTAGTTCCATGACTAACCCGCAGATGTCACCACCTGTCTGGTACATGCTTCTTTGAGTGCCTGTTCACCTTGCATAAATTTCATTTTAAATGTATCACAGACAAAGTTTTCTAATTGCATTGAAGCCTATGCTTATTTTTGGATATGTATGTTTGGATGTGCAAAAAGAAAGAAAAAAACAAAACAAAAAAGAGAGAGAAATATGTATGGTTTTTGTTATGTATAGCAGTGAGAGCTATGTGGTTCCATTACCAAGTTCTGTTTGATTGTAATGTGTGGAAAATCATCAGATAAAGAGTGTCAGTTTGTAATGAATAGTCTGATGTTTGAGTGTAAATGTGGTTATCACAAGTGGTGAGGTACATGCACACATTACTGGTGTGTTCCTAGAAGTATCTTTTGAGGAATAAGGCTCCCTCAACAGTATCAACACATCAAATTTTACTGTGTAAATATATTGAATATAAATACGTGATCAAGTACTGAAACTCTTTAGCCTGCAAAAATCTATTCTTGAGATATATAGCACTGTAGGAGGTAGCCTTGGGGACTACTTTACATACTGTATATGTGTATCCACTTTCAAAGTAGAACAGGCTAAAGATCTATTATAGATCTTTAGCCCGTTCTATATAGACTATATGTGACAGTGATCAATAAAAATTTTCAAAGGAGATCAAATGTGTTTGTTTTATGAAATGAACACTTTTGTGGAAAGTGCAATGGTTCTTGATTGGTGAAGGGATATGGAATGAGATTCCACACCCTTGGTTGATATTTAAAACATGGTAAAAATATTGGCCATGAAAGTGAGTTTTTTATGTTTGACTTTAATGATTTTTTTCTGTTTTTAGTTTGGCTCTCTTAACTTTACAATTTAAAGTGAGATTGTTTCTTGCAGTCATATAAAATGATTTCTAACACTGATGCTCGAGATATTCCAAATACACATTTACTTAAATTTGTATAATTGTGACAACAGGTATGATTAACCAAAAAATCCACTGATCTTAAGAATTTTTTTTGAAAATATTAATCAGAGAAAATTATAATCTACAATGTACACAGAATTGTCACAACACACAAATAACCTAAATCATGCATGAACTTGTAAAACCAGAATAAACCAACCATAGGAAAATCCTGCAATAACATTGGACAAATTTAAAAGGTGCTTGTCAAAAGTTGAGCCATCTTCTGATGGACCCCGTATGCTTTATTGGCTCTGATGACCACAGAGCTTATGTGATCACTCACATCTGCATGTCCATCTGTAAACTTTTTGCTTGTGAGCACAATGCAGGCCGCAGTTTTCAAGACAGTCCCATATAACTTTCAGGACTTGTCAAGTGTATGAAAGTCTAGGTCTAGTTTGATATTGGTGGCACCCGCCTAGGATATTATGTAATATATGGGTCAAAATGTGAAAATCTTGTGACCACTCTAGCATCCTTAATGTTTGATAGATTTTCATGAAATTTAGTGGGATTGTGGAGCTCAAAATGTGGAAATTATGAGCCAAAATGTCTTGAAAGTTACACAATTCCACATCTTAAAAAATTACTGAATTGAACATGACAAATTTATAGGATATATAGATCATGTCCAATGCTAAGATGTTATAGAAGGTCAGTGACCTTGATGTATGTTTTGCTAGGTCACCAGACCTGTTAAGTTGGAAGAGGTGATTTTGTAATGGCAGGGGAAGTTTGGACATAAATGGCAGAGAATTGAGCATCCAGATCCACCAAAACACATTGTATGTGTACATAAAACTGTACTTGGTACCAAAACCTACTTTTTGGGTCACCTTGACCCAAAGATTGTGTGAACGTGACCTGTTTTTCAAGGTCATTAGCCACTTAAGACAAGGACATTTAATTCAACAAATTGATGAAGAATAAGGCAAATGATGCCAAATATACCACAAATGTGTATCCTGTGGCAGTTCGATATTTCATATGGATGACCTTGATTAATTTTTCAAGGTCATGGAGGGAAAACATTTCAGGAAATAATTTTTGGGATGGTGGTAAGCAGAGCATTAGTCCCATTAGCCTCTTGTTATAATCTGGATGTCCTGGAAGCAAGCCTAAGAACTCCGCGGCTGCCCCTGCAAGGAAGGGTGAATCCCTAGGGACTGGACACTGCAGCATGAAGTTTTCAGGGCTGAAGGGTCGAGGTAAGAAATACAGTTAACTAAAGTTCCTGGTTTGAAGCAACCAAGAACAATTTCTAGATTTCTGGTGGGAGGGAATGCCAAGAATTCGTCAGTGAAGGGATACAGTGTCATGCTTTACAATGTTCTTGACTTTAGCAATAGGGTCCATGACAGGAACATTATACAGGCAAAAGCTTCGGACAGGAGTCCTGGTAGTGCCACTGGTGGTAATTATTGGAACTAACATCATGGGTATTAAAAAAACCCCTTAAATTCATTATTGTGCTAATAAATTGACATAGAACTGCAAAATTTACATCAAATATGCATTGGTCCTGTGGCCAAATTTGGTAGTATGTCTTTTGATGTTGACGTATATTTCAAGGTCATTAGCTTTTTTGAAAAGGATACAAACTTCAATATGTTGATAGAGAAAAAGGCAAATAATACCAAATGTTCCAGAAATGTGTACCATGTGGCAGTTTCATATGTGTATAATAATACATGGCTTGTTCCATATTAGTACAAGTAAGAGCGATAGCGTGTGCCGATGTGAAGCTTTCCATGCTGATACAAGTACTGATAATGGAACAAGGCATGTATTTTTATGTTTATCATGTATCAAGGGGATCTATCTTTTGTCGATGGGTGGCGCTGATATTCCGTAGTGCACTTGACTGTGCATTACGGAAAAGACCAGCACAGTAGCCAGATATGAGCAATGAACACCTGTCCATATCAGTTGTGCCGAATCTTCAATATCTTTACTGATAACACTATAGGTGTATGGCAATGCATAATATGGATGACCTTGACTAATTTCTCAAAGTCATAGAGGGAATGTATTTCAGGTAATGATTGTTTGGTGATGATTGTCAGCAGAGCATTAGGCCATGGGCCTCTTGTTTTTTCTCACTGACGTTCAATTGTGATATTTGAAGAAGAATGACATGCACAACTGCATTCACTTCGAAGCTCAGATTTACCTTGGATGGGTCACTATTGA
This sequence comes from Hermodice carunculata, assembly GCA_964020975.1. Lineage (NCBI taxonomy): Eukaryota > Metazoa > Annelida > Polychaeta > Eunicida > Amphinomidae > Hermodice > Hermodice carunculata. The sequence goes on from CAXHWN010002588.1 coordinate 2,477,789, forward strand.
TGGTGTTGATGAGATGGATTTGGTATCAGCTGACAAAGAAGTCATATGGTCTGGATTCTTTATAATTAAAAAATACATATGTGTAAATATATAATGCATATTATAGTTTGTAAAAAAATGATTTTATTGACAAAGAGTATTTACATAATCTAAATTGTTTTTACAACATTAGCAGCATGTGGAGACATAATTAAATATTTATGAAATGTTTGCTACCTGCTGCTACTTTTAGTCTACACTGAATGTGATGCAAACACATTTTGAACTGTTGACCGCAACATGTTCTGTGATAAATCATGTTTGCAAATATCTCTGAGGCCAAAAGTCCTAACATTCCAATCCACATATAAGTATGTCACCACTGTGTATTATGGTCAATATAATGGACACATTTTGATTTTGGAACATATCACTGAAAATGAGATAATCAAGTTAGTCATAGTGGAAAGAGTACAGGATACAAAAAAAAAACAAAAATGGTACCTGTTTACTCATTCCCCCCAACCCTACCCAACCCCAACCTTCCCAACCAGCTGGTGGCCAAACATCACCTGCTGCAGTGATTTGAGTCAATTCATGATCACATTTTATTATGAAAAATGAATGTCAATTGTAGAGGAGTCCTATAATAACATACCTTATCTATGTAGGTCAACAACTTTCCACTGGCCAAAACACACAAAGGAAAGCTATTGATTTATCCCAGTCCAGGATGGAATGGGTTAAATGTTCATAATATCAAATGGTTTAATATCGGTGCTCTCAATGCATAAATATGCTGCATAAAAATAAGGTTTTTAAGTGTATCGGCACTCTACTCTTGCTTATCACAGATAAGTCACACCACAAATTTCTGATTTCTGATGCTACCATAAGAGTAAGATACACACAATGGTTGCATAAATGCCCCTAAAATGCTGATGTGCAAATGTAAATAAAAGACCTTTAGGCCACATCAATCAAATTTTCCATCCCAACATTTTGGGAATAGGAGGAAAAATACAAATAATGTGGAACTGGTGATGGTTTATGTAACTTATTTCATGTAAAAATCTGTACTAGATTTGTAAATTGTGTGGACTTTTTCAGCAAAATGAATGATCAAAAGCCTGAATGGTTAACATGATGAAAGACTCAAATAAAAAAAAAATGTAATTAGAAAATTTTGCAAATCTTTCAATTTTAAGCTTTTAGGAAAGAATTGTGATGGGAAACAGGGATGACAAAATAAGATAAAACACAGATTTGGTTTTACCAGATGACAAGATCATTCGTAAAATGTTTCAAAACACAAATATATTTATCCTATAATATATGAGGTATAATCTATATACCAGTAAAAACAATACGAGTCTAAGCTACATTGACTCCATTATGCTATACAAATTGATTTGTTTTGTTTGTGTTGTTGCTTTCTCCTACAGTTTAAGTAGGAGACTGTAGTGGCCCTTGTGTTACCATGGTTACTACTATGTACAACAGTGACAAGACACCAGCACCTAACCATGTCCTCACAAAGATGTTCCCATTGGTTCAATGAGGGCACATTTATGACCCTCCCAAAAGGAAATCTCCCAACAGTTCAAGTGAATAACAAGAGTATATTGGCAGGTGTCCTGTGCAGGAAATTCCTGCGGCTGAGATATTAGAAAGGCTTTCCAAAATTGACCTATTAAATATTTTTGAAGTGTTGCTACAACAAAAATACACAATAGACATCTCAATGCTGGCTTTTTTCAAAGTGCTTTTAAACAAAGTTACACATTTCAACCCTGAGTAAGTACAGTACGTGTGGTTCTCTATTCAGCATCCCTACATAGTCTGTAGCAGTGCATGATTGCCACTTTCATTTTGGATTCTGTGCTGGATAAACCTGCTGCTTGTTCAGTTTCCTGCCAAAGTTTGCTTGAAAATTTAAATGATTACAAGTTCAGTCTCACAGCAGGAAGATTTGAAAGAAACAGGTTTACAGTGAAAAATCGCAAATATTGCAAGCACCTGTTTGTCTATAGTGCTCTCATTCATTATGCACTATTGTTACAATGTATACATGTAAACACAACTGATCAGTGGCCACTATGATCAGTGGCCACTATGATCAGTGACCACTATGATCAGTGGCCACTATGATCAGTGGCCACTATGCTAATAATGAACTGCATGCATTTCTCATTGCCACAAATTACTGTACAAAAGAAAACAAAAAACTGAGCAAGAGGACTGTGATTGTCCTGCGAACTTCAGAATGATACCATCCATCATCATTGTCAGTAACATGTACATATCCCCTTACCAATTTTTCCTAATTTTGATAAGTTGTTAAAAATCAGAAAATGACAGCACCACCACGTAGTGAACAATTTGGTGGAGATCAAGTAGATCTATGTGCGTTTCCAAAATGTTTGAAGCGGATCCAACTTACGTTTTGGGAGAGTAAGTTGAGAAAAGCCAAACACACACAAAATTCTTTAAAAAGTGAGAACTGCAGCACCACCTGTTGAATGAACTGAGGTCTCGAGTTCCATGGAAGTGTCCTTATACAAATGCAAAGCAATTGGCTGAGCCGTTTTGGAGATTTTTAAAGATTTTACTGAAAAATGAACATGCAAGACAAATTCTTAAAATCATTGGAGCATGACCATTTGAACAAAACTGGTAAAAACCCACCCCAAGGCAGGCCTACATCCCCACCACTTTTAAAATGAATGTGGTTTATGGTTTTGGAAAAGAAGTTGAAAATGTTAATTTCTATTGCAATCCCCATTGACTTACATGGTAATCAACAGGAATGCAAGCATTAACTGATAGGTACCCCCCCCCCAAAAAAAAAAAGGTTAAAAATCAGGCATCCAGAGTATCACTACGTAGTAGGTTACATTAAGCCTCCAACAAGCTACATTTCCACAGAGTTTCAGAACAATCTGAGTAACAGGTTTGGAAAAATCGAAAATAGCAAAAACACAAACTTTAAGGTTCTTTAAAAAAAATAGAAAAAAAATCACATTGCCACCTGGTGAACAAATTAAGGTCTACGGATCCCCAGAAGTGCCCTTACACAACTGAAGAAAGAAAACAAAAAAGACCCCCCCCCACCCCACACAAAAAAAAAAACAAAAAAAAAACATACAAAATCCAAAAATCATGAGAGCATTATTTAATTTGGCAGAAACACACCCAAAGTACATATCCACCAAGTCTGATGTGAATGGGGCTGACAGTTTTGGAGAAGTAAAAATAAAACGTGAAATGGGACGGATGACGGGTCACCACCTACCCTATTAGTTCAGCAGACTGACAAGTTGGCTGAGCTAAAAATCCCCTTGTATCCATACATCATCACCTGCACATATAATGTGAATATCAGTCCACCTACAGACTAAAAGTCATGACAGTAACACAGATACATGCAGTTGTAACTCTAATGGGGCATGTGTTCACTTCTACTTTCTTGTGCAATACATTCTTGCTGCTTCCATATACACTTGAACTACTGGCATATATATATAAATACATATATATTATATAAATGTATACAATTTATTTTCTTTTCTACTCATAAATTTGTGTGTGCATTATTTATGAATATCATAACTTAATTATTAAATAGAATATAACTGAGGCTGAGCAAGACCTTTTCAATGAAGAAAATATTTTGGATAATAGATAAACAATATTACCTGAACATTTGATAATTTGCATCAAATATTATCAGTGACTTAGGTAAAGCTTACAAGTTTAGCCAGTGCTGCTATGTTTGGTTCCCACAATTGAGCACATGTTGGTAACATATCATAATACCAGGAAATATGTACAACATTCATAATGGTATAATAACTACTAATGTACTAAAAGTTGACAGGTTTTGGGGACAATTTGTGGGGTGGCACTAGTAATTTTACAACTGTAGCCAGTCTGGCTAAAGTAACATTAACCTTGTTAGCCAAATACTGATTATATTAGTCAAAAACATAAGTAAAATTGTTCATTTGAATGTTGCTCAGTAATCTGAATAAGTAAGATACCATTAATATATGCATGAAAAGTGAATTAATGAAATAGCTTTAGCCAATCCAAATTCCGTTAGTCAAATCACACCTTTTTAGCCACTGGCTATTTGGCTAATGGATAATGCTAGCCTAGAATTTGCACTGCCACCAAAATGAAAGAAAATTGTTTTCTCAAGATTACTAAGAAAACTACTTTGCCCAACTGTTTCTGACCAGAAAATATGTAAACAAGACTTACGATACTGCAAAACTTGTCTTTCATTAGTAATTTAACAATATGGTTGCCCATACAGAATATTTTCTAACAGAATCATCAGCTTGACTACGTTGCCCCAGTTCTATCCTGGTATGCAACGAGATACAAGTTGTACATGATTATTTAAATTTTACATAATGAACTGTAACTGCAGTGCCATCTAGAAGTAAAGCATGGAATTCTAAACACCCACTTTAGCAGATAACTTGCTGACAATTCTGTTGATCATGCACAGGGGTCAACATTAAGGTTTTGTGCCTGGTTGTAACCCAGGAACTTTTCCAACATTTTTGGGCCACTGGTGGGTTAAAGTCCCAGGCAGTCCTTAATGTCAAGCCCTGATGCATCACTGTGTATTTAATGGAAGTCGAGACAACGCACACTTTTGTACTGCAGATTAACACAAAAGTATAAAAAAAATGAAAGAATGATAATCTTTAAGCACCACAGCAAATATTGTTTTCTCTTCTCTGACATTTGAATAATCAAATTCCAAAATTTTAAAACACCAACAGTACATAACAGTTGGGGTTACATTTCTCATAGCAGTCAATGAAGTCTTATGTTGGTAACTGAAGGGGTTACAGATGCTATCACAGGTCTCTTTCTTCACACGCTACATTCTTCCAGTTTTATTCTCCCTGGAGTGTGTAATAAGGTCCTTTAAATGCAAGTTTGTGTAAGTTGTGCCTTCCAAGAAAGATCTAGAGATATTTATTTGCTTCAGAAATACAGTTCAGTTCTGCCGTCCGATGTTCAATGTAGGTATCTGTTTGTCAACAAAATTTAATGAGCCATGAATTAAAATTCACACTGCCTGGAAGTCAAAATTATAGCATTCATGTTGTTAACTACCCGAAATATGGTCACAAGTGCCATACTGAATGTGAACTCATGAAATGGCATATACAATGGAATTCAGGCTTAGACCATCAGATGGCATGCCCAGCCACAAAGCATAAATGGGACTTACAAACTGTTAGAGCTTTTTTTTTCAATCTGTATTGTTGATTATCATTTGCTGTTGCCACCACTTTCTGTGTGCATTTACCAATCAAAATGGTTTACTTTCTAGAATGTCCACAATATACCAAGTTTGCAAACCTATAAGAAAGTGACATGAAATTGAGACCTGGACTGGGCTCAGGGCCACTTAAATATGGTTCTGGTAGTTTTGGGACATTCCGGATGCCTGACTGTGCATGAGTCAAATGTCATCGTCACTGCATTCATCTCTTTTCTTTAAAAGTTTGTACATTCATATCTTTTATCCCCTGACTGATTGTAATCACCAAATTATGTCCTGAGGAATAAGGTCTTTTCTAGGTGATAATGTGCTGCTTGTATTAGCTGATTACTAAATGAAACACTGTATTATACATATGTGTACATGTAGTAATTATGTGTCCTTTCTTCTTCATAAGATGATTTCTCCATTTTGTCACTTTCCTTTGACCAGTTCCAGCAACAGTTTCTTGTTTTGACCCGACCGCTGGTTTATTAATTCCTCCACAGATTTGCCACAGATGTCTTGGTACTTGGCCTTGATAGCTGGTATATCATTCTAAAATTGAGGAAAAAATAAAATAAATATATAAATAAAATTAGCTTCATCCCCCCTTCCCAAAAAAGAAGCCATTTCTATGTACAAGCCATTTCGAAAATTTCCGATATTCAAACTGACAGTATAGCTAGACTGAAAAGTATTCTTGTTACATAAAACAAGAGGATCATGATTGTCCTGTGCTCTGGTGACTGGAATATGCTTTTACAGTATTGCAACACATGCACTGTAGTCTGTATAGCTATATACATCTACAGGGGTAGCGAAGTTTAATATAAAATTCATAAAAAAATAGAAAAATTGCAGTGCCACCTGGTGGCCAAAATAAGAACTAGGTGACCCTATGTGCAATCTCAAGGAATTGGCCACATAGTTCTTGAGATGAAGATTTATTTTAAAATCAATTACAAATTTCATGAAAAATAGAAAAATTATTGCATTATCATCTCCTTTGCACACTTGGTGGACATAAACCTGAGAAACACCCATGTGCAAAATCAAAACATTCCAAGCACCGCTTTTTACCGCTTTCCCACTCAAATCGCCCAAAAGTGCCCCAATGTAAACTGCTGTCTGCTTCACTCTTTTTAATTCACTTAGATGTTAATAGAAACTATTTTTGCTAAGAATTGTAAATAAGACATTTCATAAATGCATGCCCAGGTCAACAGCTTTCCTTGGTATAAGTGGAGCACAATTCACCAAACCGGCACTAAGTCGAAAATGTAAATACAATAGCCATATATACTATTCAGTGGTAACACTTACCTACGGTCACAAAAATTTATTTCCCATAACTTTGTCAAAAATTAACATATATTCATATCATTTTCAAACTTTCATTGTTTAAAGTCAAATTATATTCTGATAAAATTTTAAGCAATTCTGTTCACTCGTTCTGGAGAAGAAGTCAAAAATAGCCTTAACACACAAAAATTCATTTAAAAAATCAGCAAAAATTGTCGTGCCACCTGGTAGCCAAAATAAAAGAACTACGTGACCCTATGCCTAATATCAAAGCATTTGGCCAAGTAGTTCTTGAGATGAATTTATTTCAAATCAATTAAGAAATTCATTAACAAAAAATACAAAAATTTTTGCATAGAGGTCCACCTGGGAAACATCCATGTGCAACATCAAAACATTCCATGCAGCGTTTTTTTTTAACAAGTTGAAAATGAAAAAAGTCTTATGACGGACGGACAGTTGCGCAAACGGATTCCAATAGCTCTGCTGACTGACAAGTCAGCAGAGCTAAAAACAGTAGAAACACAGAAGCTCCAGTATTGGCAAAGCACAGCAGTCAAGTTGACTCAAACTGAATGTACTATCTCACAAACTGAAAACTGACATGAGTCTTTCAGAACTTTCACTCCAATAAAAAATTAAGACATCTTCCCCGTCTGAAAAGATAGTTGCAAGTTCCAACTAACACGTCTTTTAAGAAGGTAGTCTCTCATGACAGGTAGAACCACAATACACGAACAACAAAAAATTGAGGATTTTAAGAAGCAGCCTGTGATGGGGCAAGAGTTTCTCAGGAGAGGGATCAATGCACCATATTCACCCTGTTTATAGCCTCTGTCCTAATAAGCAAATTGAATCCTTTCACTTTCTGGCCTTTGGGGCATGAGCTAAAATTTCCAGTCTGGGAAACCAGGTCAGCTTCTTTTTTTTTTTTCCAATGTTGACAGAAAATATCCGGGACACCGGTGGTAATGTAAATTGAATTTACAGATTCATATGGAGTGGCATCAAGTTTTTACATACCTCTGCCCTTGATATGATAATCCTGGTCATTTCCTCTGGACTGCTTTCTAACTGTGCTGCATGGAAGTCTACTGGATTCAGCAGTGCTCTCACTGTGTACACAGTCAATAGGAAAAAAAGTTCATTGTCTGATATAAACATGTGAAAGTCTGCTAAGTACTGTACATACAGTAAAAGTATCAAGAAATTTCATATGTACATGTATATAATAATGCATGGCCTGTTCCATATCAGTATATCAGCAGAGAGAATTTCATATCAGTATGAGTGATAGCGAGTACTGATATGAAAGTGCGGAGTGCTGATAGGAGTACTGATGTGGAACAGGCGTAATGCATTATTATGTTGATCATATTCATACATATGTTCTTGGTGGACCTACCGATTATAAATAAACACAGCATATTCAAATATTATATTTTATTGATGCTCCTGTTCTATGTAATGGTATCACAGGCCTCACTGCCAGGTGAATGATCCCTAGCAGAGAAAAAATGTCATTTTTCATGCTAGGTGGTGCCACAAACTGTACTGATAGGACATGCCAAATTCCATGTTGTACAGGAAAACTGTACAATACGGCAGCATGTGAGAAACGACGCTCATTGAACATCTTAGGAATATGATGAATGTAGTTATCTTCCTAAATTCATAAATTTAATTCTGGATTTTCTTCAAATTGACCCAAAGGTATTTTTAGACATGTGATACCAGGCTTTATGCAAGAAAGCATGTGTGTGCGTGTGTGTGAAAGAAATACATGTACATTTGCAAGTCTGTGTGTTTGAAGAGCGTTTATCTCTGCATGCACCTTGAATTCAGTTCAAGAAAAAGCTGACAGATTAACAACATAATTAACACACAAAACCCGGTATTAGGCTTTTGGGTACCAAACAGTTACTTGAGTTCAATGTTAACTCATTCCATCCTAATGATGTTTTTTCCTGCTAAAAGCTAAATGTCTTCTGCTAATTGTATTTTACTAATTTAGGGATTATTTTTCAAAATTTTGGATGAAACTTACATGGAAGATCATTCCAAATTATATCCCCATGGTCAACAGCTTTCCTTGGCATGCTCTGGATTGCGCCCAGTGCCCGCCCATAAAAGCTGCTGACTCGGTCTTCTATCAGGGTGGAATGAGTTAAAACCCTGCATTCAGTGCTTGGTCCACTGTTTGTCCACAGATTCATCAGATACTGTGAATTCATTTAATTTCATTGAGTTTTAATTTTTGCTTATGTTGCTGATGCTACAAAGCCGCTAAACTAAGAACCCAGTGAAAAAGATTTTTAACACGGTATGGATGGTAATTATAACAAAAATAGTGAATTAAAAGTTTCAGTGAAATGCCCAAAATACAAAAACTGCCAAAATTAGAACCCATGAAAATAAATGTATTCACAGCATTTGATGTTAGGGGTATGTTAGGTTATTTTGGTTGTTTCAGCATTGTATACATTACCTAAAGTTGTATAGGCTTTTTCTTTATCGCCAAGGTTTGACACTTTCATGGCATCCTCCAGCGATTTTCCTGATAACTGAAGCAGAAAGGCAGAAATACACCATTAATGCTGCAAAATGTACAGTTTCCCTCAAGATGCACAGTTTTCCGTTAAATTACAGGCATGGAAGCAAATTTATAGCATATTGCTTGATTAAAATATTCTGTGACAATACAGTGTCATCATGATCACAGAACAGTGATTTTTTACTATTACTTCAATGACAAATTAAGTCAATTCACAGTATTTAAATAGTTTTTAATTTTGTGGAAACTTAATGCAAAACATCAGAAGATATAAACATGTAAAACATTCCACAATTAAAAAATAATATAGACCATTAAGGAAGATTTTTTTGTTGGGGCGGGGGGGGGGGGGGGGGTGGGGGTAATTTCCACCAATGGTCATTTTATGTCATTCTTGATCTTTGATGCACATCTTCCTCATTCCTAAAAGGATGTCGGAACTCATAATCGTAGCTGAATTTAAAAACAGACTTAAAGGGATGTGAACTCCCTACAATATCTAGGGCCACTTAATACGTACCTTCTGGTATTCTTTACCCATAGATTTGAACTGTGCAGGACTTCTCCTTGTGACCACATCCTTGAAAGTTTGTGACGTGACATCAACACTGCCCTCTGTTGCCTACAGATACATCCCATTTGTGTCAATGGACTATAGTTCTTGCATGAAGGAAATATCAGTGAAGCTCAACAATTTACTGTGGGCAATACTTTTATAGGTATACATGGAATACTATACTTCTGAACTTTAACCAGAGAGAAAGATATCTTTTTTCCATCATGGGGAGACCTATCAATAGGGCATGTCTCTGCAGGTGGGACTATAAATAACTTACTGATGGTAACCACCTGTTGTAGGTGCAGGGACTTGAAGGATGAACAAACCCAGATGCACTCATTGATCAGAAATGTCCTGTGTCACAAGAAACAGTTTCTGCCAACATATCTATTGGTAAATGGGACATGCCCCATTAGAAAAGGCAAGTGTTACTAAAGAAGACATATAATTTCCACAATGAATTATGCAACTTTCTGATATTACTAACCCAAAGCATACATATGTACATGCAGACAAGGTCTGAGGGTGCTCTGCAATGAATGCAGGTAGATTTCAGAAAGCTTATTTTCAATAAACAGCCAAGACAAAATAATTTTGGATGGACAGGTCAGACTGACAGTTATAAATGCTTTGCTTATGCCATTCTCATCCCAATTTTTGGGTGATGAAAAATTAACTTATTTGACCTTACACCCCTCAAAAGACCTTTTGGGTATTTCTTAAATCTGTACAGTAAAATTGCAGTTGAAGATATATCTCGATAAAAAGGATTTTGAAGAATGAAAATGAAGGCAGAAGAAAGAAAGCTCATACATTTAATTTCTGTGCATCTTCTGTAGCAAGGGCTGTGTCCACTGTGTCACTATCTGCTGGGTTTTCGAGGCGATTAGCCAGTAAACTCATCACATCACCCTGAACCTGTAGTGCTTCAAGAAGGTCTTTCTGATATGTGTCCTTGTATGATGCAATAACTGCCTTCTGTTCCTGTAACACAAAAATGCATGTTAAGGAAAGGAAATGCACCAAAAGTAGGGTTTCTGTTTTTTGTTTTGAAAAATACATACACATGTATATTAACAATGAAATTCAAAAGTATTTTTAAAAAGTGCATGTTCCAGATTTAAAATCTGACAAAATAATATTGACATTGTTGGCTGATTATTAAACTTTTACATTTGTAACAATGATGTAAAACAAAAATGCAAACACAGTGGTCTCAAGTACAGGTAAAGTAATTAGAGAAAGAGACTTGTTGTAATAGGACAGACTTAAAAAAGATACACAGCATCTCATGAGAACAGGCCTTACAGTAGGTAGCAATCTGCAAATGTGGAAATAATTCTCCACAAGTTTAATCCAATTGTGCATATTTTGCACATACAAGGTACTTGTTATATATGGTTAAGTTGTTTGTTTGTTTGTTTTTTTGTTTTGTTTATTTTGTTTATTTTTTTAATGAAGCCTTTTAAGCTTGAAGAAATGACAAAGTGTGTACATTGCCTTCAGCTTTTCATGATCAGCACAATGAAAAGTCTTTTTGCATGCATAAAATACTGAACTTTGCAATTACCTCTGTACTTCTAGTACATAATATGTCCACCAGGGTGGCTTCTCCATCACTGCCACTGGATAAAGCTTTGTGGAGGCAATGGACATCATACCGGACTGGTGTCAGCATCAATCCTTGTATTATCTCCTCACAGTCACTGGGCAACTTGGACTTCAGTTCGTCAATCAGGTCCTGCAAGAAATAATGTACAGCAAAAGTGTCACAACCACATCTTAAAAGACAAAATGATGTCAGCAATATTGTGGTTATTGTCTCAATTAATAGTGAACAATTCCCGTGCAGCTATAACCCTCTGGGGGCTCCTTAGCCCTTTGGGGGCTGAGTCAACAGCTTTCCTCAACACACTCTGGGCACAATGTTGTTAGCTAACTGCCTATAGCATTCTTGATGAAGAAAAGCAGCTGACAATTGTGATACTGGACCATATCTGTTAAGTTTTAACTGGAAAAATGTTGCATGTTATGCCTCAGTGTCAGGACCCTGAGGATTAAACAGACAATGTTATACCTCAGTGTTAGGACCCTACCGATTAAATAGACAATGTTATACCTCATTTTCAGGACCCTGAGGATTAAACAGACAATGTTATATCTCAGTGTCAGGACCCTGAGGATTAAACAGACAATGTTATATCTCAGTGTCAGGACCCTGAGGATTAAACAGACAATGTTATACCTCAGTGTTAGGACCCTACGGATCAAACAGATAATGTTATACCTCAGTAAACAGACAATGTTATATCTCAGTGTCAGGACCCTGAGGATTAAACAGACAATGTTATACCTCAGTGTTGGGACCCTATGGGTTAAACAGACAATGTTATACTTCATTGTTAGGACCCTAAGGATTAAACAGACAATGTTATACTTCATTGTTAGGGCCCTAAGGATTAAACAGACAATGCTATACGTCAGTGTTAGGACCCTGTGGGTTAGAAATTGATACAGTGTTATACCTCAGTGTCAGAACCTTCAGGGTTAAACATTGATCCAATACTTTATCCAGTAATTATAGATGCATCAGTCCTAAAAAACAGGAATCATCCCAGTAGAGCTTGTGTACTACTTTTTCCCCTTATTTGGGAGATCCCTTCCTCATTTGGATAGAATTGTGGGTCAGAGGTCAATAATGCCAGCAGATGATCTTTCGTCTGAATCCTGAATGATCTGTCAGATTTTTATAACAATTCAAGGATTAGAGGGTCTACCTCCTGACAAAATATCCTGAAAAAAAGGGAAAGCAACATTTAAGAATGGGGATTTGGTCGAGTGGATATGTGCGTTTCCCATTTCAGCTAGGTGACGGCTCGTTCCGAACATAAAATATATATTTTCGGCATTTCCTTAATGCTGGTGGATATTAGTCCCTGATTCTGGAAATAAATGCTGACTCAGTAAATATACTGCCCAACCATGTGGATATGACACTTGTACATAACTACCTCCATTGAACCATTCTTTTTTAAGAATGGGGATTTGGTCGAGTGGATATGTGCGTTTCCCATTTCAGCTGGGCGACTGCTGCGCAAGGTTGCAGGTTTGAGTCCCGCTCGTTCCGAACATAAAACGTGGTAGGTAATTTAATTCCACATTTACAATAAGCTATGATTACTAGATAAAAATTTAAAACCTACCATGTGAAGAATACTGCAACCTAGAACAGCCTCGTTCATGTGTGACCCAGGAAAATAAACTTGGTTAGTTTTATTATTATTATATCACAGTGTCAGGAGCCTAAGGGTCAAACCTTGATACAGTGTTATACCTCAGTTTCCAGACACTCAGGGTTAAACATTGATGCAGTGTTATAGCTCAGTGTCAGGACCTTGAGGGTTAAATATTGATACAACGTTATAGCTCAGTGTTGGGACTCCAAGGGATAAACATTGATACAATGTTGCCAAACAGCCTAATTCTGATCCTGGTCATTTGTCTTTTGTGTTTGTTGAAGCAAAATGAAATACTGTATATACAAATAAAATTAATAGAATCATGGTATTTATGTTAACACCCATATGTACCATAGGTGTTTGATTTCTTTTATTCCATTAACATATGTTTCTGATTGTGAAGTACAAAATGCCAAAAAATTTCTTGTTAGCTGGGCCGTCACTCAGCTGAGCTTATAGGATGGTCCTTCGTTCATCCACAATTTACATTTTTGACTTCTTCTCCAAAACCTTTACCCAAATTGACTTCAAATTTGGTGTTGATGTACCCTGGGTGCGTCTCTACCAAATTTGTTCAAATGGTCATGCTACAGCGATTTTTGGATTTTCTATGATTTTTTTTTCTTTTTTGGGTAAATCTTAAAAAAGTCTTCTTCTCTGAAACCATTCACTCATTTGCTTTGATATCACACAGGAACACTCCTAGAGGGTCTTAGTTCTTAATTTGTTCACCAGGTGGCTCTGCATTTTTTTCTTAATTTTTGTATGATTTTTTTGTGTGTTTTAGTTTTTTTCAACATCTTCTCCAGACTGTCACCCACATTAAGCTGAAACTTGGTGGATATGTTCCGTGTGGGAGGATCAAAAAAGTTATTCACTTCAATTTGGGTATTTTTCAGTAAATGCACCTTTTCCAATGATTACTATGTAAGTCAATGGACAATCTAATGCTAATTCACATTTTCGACTTGTCTGAAGAAACTGTCAGTCAGATTTACTACAAACTTAGTGGCTATGTACCTTGGGTGTGTCTCTACCAGTTTGGTCTAAATGGTCATGCTCCACTGATTTTGAATTTTTTATGATTTTTTGGAAAATCTTTTAAAAAGTTTTAATAGGAAAGTTTAACATGGGAATTTCTTGTAATGGTTAGAACTTAAATAATTTTGTCCAGATTTGTGTCAAACTTGGTATGGATGTACTTTTTATAAGTGTCTACATATTTTGTAAGTGGTCATGCTCCATTGATTTTTGGACCTTGACCTCATGCCAAGGTGACAGAACAACTGACATGAAATGTACTGTTCAATTGATAATTCGAGATCTGTTGTGAGTTAGGAGCTTGATGTTGCACATGTTATGTTTCTCTGTGAAGGTCATGCTAAGACAGTTCATGAGTGACCTTGACCTCATTTCTTGGGTCACAGTGCAACAAACATAAATTTTACCCTTCACTATTTTGAGAACTACTTGAACTGGGACCTTGAAGTTGCACATGTTATTAAATGTTATTCAATAAAGGTCACACTTACTCCATATGGGGTACATGGGTGACCTTGATCCTATCCCAAGTTGACAGATCCACAAGTGTGATGAATCTCTAGGTCAGCTGAGCATGGGAGGTTCACACAGCCCTCTTGTTTAATATGTATCTTAAATTAGGAGTAATGCATTGATTTCCTAGCTACATGATCAGCTTAAATACCAAAGTGGTACATACTTTGCTGTGTTTTTGCTGGTACTGTTGTTGTAACTCCTGTCTCTCTTCATTGCTCTTTTTAACTAAGATGTTTATGAGTGGATCCTGGTCGGAGTTCCAACCATCAATTGCCTGTTGCAACTCATCTTTTTCCTCGCTACTTGGTTGTGGGGTGGCTTGGTTGTCCTGGTTACTTGCTTCTGGCGTCATGTCTTTGTCACCGTCTGTAGCTGCATTTTCGTCTGGTTCATTGCCCTTGGGTGTATCTGCCTTCTTGCTCTCCTTGTCTTTGACGGACTCAGCGTTCCCAGTCTTCTGCTGTAAGCCCGCTGATGTCTTCTTACCGTCCTTGTCCCTTAAAGATGTAGAAGTTCCTGTCTTTTGTTGTAACCCAGGACCAGTTTTCTTGCTAGAATTTGCTTGTTGACTTCTACTGCTTTTACTGGACGCTGGTGTCTTGACTGGACTCTTTCTCTGTGCCCCTTGATTTGCTGGTTTCTTGCTTTTCTGAGCTTCCTGCTGAAAGCACAAAGAACAAGATATCAATGTACACGCAATTTCAATGATGTGCATGGAAGAAAGTCCACACAGCATTCGTGTTCTCATGAAAGCATATTACACTTGCACCTTGAGTAGGGACTAAGCTCTGACAAGTGAATAATATTCCAGACTATGTAACCTGCTCAACCCAGCTGCATCCTCGATGATCAATAAGGCCATTCTTGAATTTGCATCACTATTGAGTGCATATACGAGAGATTATTTGTGCTACAAACATACTAAAAAAGATTTACTAAGCTGTCCTGTTTTACACCAGGACCAATGCATACATAAATAAAACTAACACTATAAACATTTTTTAAAGGCTAACGTGGTATATTTTAGGATATTTGGTCCAATAAGATGTAGAGTGAATACATGACATGCATTCAGTTTGTTTACATTTTGTTAAGTGGAGTAATGAAGTCCTGGCTTTGCTAGTACAGTGAGATCTCCCTTAACCCGTTCCCCCTTCAATTAAGACTAATTAGTGTCATTAAGTGCCCAACCCATGCCAAAGAAAGCTGTTGACCTGGGGCATGTGATCTGATAAGTCTCATCTACAATTCTAAATTGTTTTTCATTACTGTTGAAGTTAGCTGAAAACACTTAAGCAGATGACATTTGAGCCCCAGCTGGTTTTGGCCAGTTTAAGGGGAAAAGTTCAAAGATCACCCCTAGGAATGACCAATTGGTATCTGTCACAGGAGATATAAAATATAAAATGAAAAGTAATAAGCACAGTATCTTGAGAAAGGTGCTCTTTTCAAGGCCGGTGGTCTCTGAAGAACAGGGACCACTGTCTACGAACATGCTGAAGCCATTAAAAAAAAAAAAAAATCCCTTCTCCCTTAGACTACAAGAATGAGTTCACAGCTTTTATCGGCAAGGGTACAGTGAAAGCTCTTGACCCTGTGTATGTTTTATTGCGGGATAACTCACCGGCAGTTCTCATTCTGAATATGATAAAGGGAAACTCAACAGAAGTAAAAACACGGAAGCAAGTGTCATCTCCAGTAATTTTTTCAGTTCATTTTACAAGGAGACAGAGGCAACCTTTTGATGACTGATGTCAACAGCTTTCTTTGGCACACTTTGTGTGCAATGCACCCAGAGCTTGCCAGGAAAATTGTTTTCTGATGGCATGCTTATCTAAATGACGAGAAAAGAGCATTGTGAACATCACTTATTCCCTAGTAAATTTGAATAGGAAAAAAGTTTGATGCCAATATATCCTCAGGTCTCTTTTCCCCTGAATTAAGAATGATTGACCATTTTTTGTATGGATTGGCGTGTATGCCAAGAAATATTGTAGACCTTGGGCATGTTATCTTGATACATCTCATCTACAATTCTCATTCAACCTGTTTTGCATCACTGCTGGAATTAGTCAAACACACTGGAGCAGACAACATTTAAACATTTAACCACCAGCCAGTTTTAACCAGTTTGGGAGGGTTATTGAGCCAAACTATGCATACCTTGGGCTTCTGAGCTGGTGCTGGAGGTGTCTTGGCAGCTATCTCAGCCAGAAGCCTCCCTGGCCCAGCACCACACTTCGCCAGCAGGTCATCTATCAGCTCTTGTCCATATTTCTTCTTGTAGGCTTTCCGAATCATTGGCATATCCACCTTATCAGATAGGAAACATGTATAAGTGTTTGTCATTGTGACACTCTCCCCCCCCCCCCAAACCCAAGGAGGAGGAGGAGGAGGAGGAGGAGAGAAACAACCCTGTGAGCATGCTTTTCAATAGGATTTTTACCCTAATAGGCAATTTGAAGCTGATGACTTTACACTCGTGCACCCTGGACCTATCTGGAAGGTTATTTGCAACTTTTGACAGCCCCTTTAAAATACTATAGTTACTGTTGTACTTGCTATTCATGACTGCCTTGTGCTTCAAGCATATGGTCTTAAATTGAGACAAACTACTGAGAGAAATATACTAAACTAAGTGCCATATCAAAAGAGAGTAGTCTCAAACAGGCACATGGTCTCTTATGATGGGTGGTCTTTACAGCAGGTGCCAATATGTCACACTATTTCTGCCCCTCCCCATTATATATATATATATATATATATATATATATATATATATATATATACATACACATATACATACATACACATATACATACATACACACACACACACACACACACACACACACACACACACACACACACACACACACACACACACACACACACACACACACACACACATATATAAAGTGGCTTCTCAGGACAGGTGGCTTCTCATTAGAGGTACAATAACATGGAAAGGATAGCAGCATGCAGGAACCTGCCAAAAGTGTTTTTTCAAGCCAGACGGCCTCTTATTGGAGTGACCTTTAAAGATAAGGACCACTGTGTGTATATAGAATGTGATGTCTTTCCTTTTTCAA
The DNA here is from genome assembly GCA_964020975.1 of Hermodice carunculata. Taxonomy (NCBI): domain Eukaryota; kingdom Metazoa; phylum Annelida; class Polychaeta; order Eunicida; family Amphinomidae; genus Hermodice; species Hermodice carunculata. Next base: position 2,495,363 of record CAXHWN010002588.1, read on the forward strand.
TTGTTAGCAGCAATCAACACAACAAACACAATTCTTATTTTTCCCTAGAAGTTAAGCTCTACATGTAGCAGTTCAACCTTGTACTGATGAAAGCCTGTTCATGTCTATATATTGCATCTGGGGTACAGAAAAATTAATATTGTGTAGTTACATCTAGTCACTTCCCTTTGGTCTTTATGGACCACTGTGGAAAACTTGACCTGCAGCTTACCTCAGACCCTGACAGCAAGCTATCCACAAGCTCTACATTTCTGGCTTTCATGTGGCTATGAATCTTCTCAGCATATGTGGCAGGTCCTACATTCAGACTCTGATCTGTGAAAGAGGTAAAAACACACATATGCATCAAATTAAAGCTTTCATCCACAATCTTATCTGATGTACGGCAGTATAAGTTACGTAACATTACCTCTTGACCACCATTGCCAAGACCTCTGGGTCTGGGCATAACGCCCAAGAAATTGAGTTGAGTTGCTTGCTCACATGATCCTGAAACCTGACGGTCCTGTGGTGCCATCTCTTGGTCCATGTGGAACTCATGTTGACGTCAAGTGCACATGCGCCCCGTAACATCCTTCCTCTTTTGGGCACCATTACTGGCTTGCCTTGCAAGTTGAAGCACTTTAAACTTTTGTTCACGCTCACTGTTTTTGTGCTTTACACATGCCCTATTCGGCAGAAAATCTTTTCTCAGCAGTCCGGAATCTTTGGATACCTGGATAGCTGATTTCTGTGATCAGATACCACTGAAACAGTAAGTGCAAGGTTGGTGGTTTGACTTGTACTTAGAACTTCAAGATGGCATCCCAGCAAACAGAACGCAGAGAGAGAGGGAGAGCAATGCACACCAGGCTACTGCTTCCTTTTGGAGGCAGTCCATGAGTGTTGATCTGGATACCACTTTATCTGCATCCTCCTCCTTGTTGGATCAGGGACAAAAGTTGGATTCCAGGAACCACTACATGGCAGCTTGGGACAACCACCCACACTGCTATGCTTGTTGCCTGCAGTTGGGCCAAGTTTGCTCTCATGAGTGAGGCAGAGGTGGCAGGTCGCAAGAGCCGCAAAATGCCAAACTGAGATGTCTGACTGTTGAGTCCTCACCAATGACTCCCCATGAGAAAATAGCTTTCAGAGAACGGATTACCCTCAGTGCCCACAACTTTTTTCCCTTAATTCTGCATTTTTATTTGAGACTTCGCAGTAGAATACTTTACTTATAATTTCCATATTGTTGTCTATGAAATGAAAGAGCACTTTTGGATGTATTAATTCTTGGGGCAGGTCCTGGTGACAGAGACCACTGTACTGTGTGTCACTCATATGGCCATCAAATAAATACTTCAAAAGTTTTATAACAAGTTTGAAAACCAGAGCTATGCCGGGGGGGGGGGGGGGGGGGGCATGAATGTCTCGCCAGCATTGTAATTGTATGGGTGAGGATTATTTTTGTGCAGTGGTGCCTGTATTGGTAGAATAACATGCAAAAGATAGCACAGTGTTCTTAAAAAATTGTGTCACTGGAGGGGTTATCAAGACAGGTACCACTGTATTTGGTAAAGTTGCTGAATATGTGAAATGAATAACAATCTATTTGTTGAGAATATATCGCTCCCCCACCCTTTTCTGAATCAAAATGGTCAATGATGTATATAATGTGTTCAAAATACTCAGAGCTTGACGTACCTGTCTGTATATTTGCAAGGAGATCCAGAGACACTCGGGTATTAAAGTATTGAAACCGCGACCCAAAGGGGCTTATGGTAACTGAATATTGATTCTAATGTACCAAATTTCAATAATCTATCACACACATTGGTAAACACTAAGTGTAACTGTCATCGTTAACAATGACAGACCTAAACTTTATTATTATTATTAAACTTAGTATGTAGTCATGCCAGTGAGATGTATCTAGAGTTGTGTATTACTCTGTTGTCGTGGGTGCGGTATCGGGAGTCGGGAGCGCTCGCGTGCTGTTTGTGTGGTCGTTCGTGTGGTTTTTGCCCCGTCCACGCGTGGGATTCTTCGGTTCCCTATGCCACCTTGCTAGCGTTGGTCTGCATACAGTCACAGCATTGTTTACATAGGAAGTGGCACTAGAGCTTTATGGGCAAAGTGTCAGACAGACAGACAGGCAGGCCAATCCCAACCACCGCTTCCTCTAACCATGAGGATATAGTTCATAGGTTTAGGAGTTTGTCTTGTAGCATTAAAGATCAGGCAGATCTTAATTCTTTATTCAGCTGGTAATGTAGACTTTTTACTATTGAAAGCCTATTGTCATATTGCCTTTACTTATATATATTGATACTCGAATCGCACGTGGTCCCGCGGGCACTACTTCCAGCGCCCGCCCGGCAAGTACACGAGTTTGACAATGGAGTAGAAAATTAAGTATTGGAAGATTTCAACTCCAAACAGATAATCCCAGGGTTCACATAGGCCATATGAGGTATGTAAAGAAACTGGAGATACTAAAGAATTCATCAAAACATTTATTTAAAGATTGTTTTCTCTCATGATTGTAAGATGTGTAAGATTAAGATGTACGTGTTCAATGCTCTTTGTTCTACCATGCGGCTCCCACGTGCCGAATAGAGATTCTTATAAGGTGCTAAGATTCTTACAGATATTCTTATGTTTAAATCCGCATTTGCCAAATAGGTTTATTGGTGCTACATGCTGCATTGAATAGTGAACTGTATTTTGCTTTTTGAACTAATTGCAGTCTTTTACGGTGTTATGGACTTCAGTGACAATGAAGATGTGCAATAAAGAGAAGTTCAACATCAGTAAATCTCGTGCTTGATTTGTGAACCTGCGGGGCCCCTTTACACTAAGTCTATAGCTGTGTTTTTA